>VXBQ01016354.1:267360-540923 GCA_013400175.1 Phainopepla nitens
GGACCATTTCTCATGTGCTGGGATCCATCAGTTGGTAGCTACTGGGCTAGAAAACCTCTTGAATCTCTCTGTCATGTTGTTTTCCACAAATAGTTTCTGAAAGATGGTCTTTCTGTTTAAAATTTAAATTATGCTTAAAAGTCAACTGAGTAATACAAATTCTAATTTTATGTCTGAAAACAAGCCAAAGTCTGTAACTGCCAAGTACTGTTATAGTTTAGGAAATATTAACATGGGTGCAACCTTAAACTTTGGCACATTCTAAAACTTTTTTCACAGTAGGATGATACTCAAAGAAAGATGTAATGGCAGATATTTTTAAATTAAGGACTGCCATTACCCTTAGATTGTGGGGGCAAGGGGAAGCCCTGCATAGGCTAACAGATTTTTTTTTTAATAGGAAAGAACAAAATATCTCTTTAAGTGGAAATGAAGCCCATTTCCTTCTCTTAAATAACCAAGACAAGATCTTGTGCCAGACAAGATTTTAATCTGTTTATCACCTTTTTAAACTCTTTTATGACTTTATTGCTCATGAACATTGAACATCTTACAGTAAACCCAGATTTCAAGCAGCAGAACAAATGAAAAAAAAAGCAAGCTGCAAGCTCCACTAGCAGCATAATGGGGCCCATTAACAAGTATTTGTTGTCAAGTTTGTGAGTCAGCGAATTAAATATTCCTCAGCTGACATTACGTGCAGATGCAGTCATAAAATATTGGTGATGTACTTAAATTGCAAATAATAGCAGTGTACAGGCGGTCCCAGGCGACCACTGGACAGTGACCACTCTTGAAATGCCATCCATGAGCCTTTTATATAAAGAGTGGTGGTAGATTTTTTTAAAGGGTGTGGGAAAGGGAAGGACAAACTTGTAACAGACTGTTTTGATGTGTCAGGGCAAGACAGAAATAATTAAGTGGGACCTACCTGTCTCTGCTATACAAGGAGCGCATTGTGCAGAGCTCACAGCTCTCTCTTTGTCCTTCTGAGCACTGCAGGGATAAACAGGAGTGACTTAAGCTCTAAGACACAGCTTCAAAACCTCCTGAAGCCAAGAGATTCATAATCAGGTCCTTGATTTGGCTCAGATTCCCTGTGTGCATTGTACCCACTCAGTAAAAAAACTGTCCTGAACCTTCAGAATAAGCAAAACACCTGGTTGCTATGTGCCTCAGCTCTCTCTGTATGCTATATATGAAATTTGGCTTCTTTTTTGTTCCACATTTTGTAACAAGGACTGGCATACAATAAACATATAAGAGTTTCTGGTTTCATTCTATCACAATCCAGCATACAAAGCAGGTCCTATTCCTTCCTCACTCTGTTGTTCCCCTACAGTATTCCCCTGATCCACATCTCCATATTTAGCAGATAAAGGAGATCAATACAGCTGAAACATTATTTTCCTCATCAATCAAGAAGACAGAAGGGCCTCATGGGCTGTATTGTTGCTTCAGTTTATGGAAGAACAACAAAATTCCCACTTCCTCTTTGAGAGAAAGATCTCTGGTCTGCTCACAGCCAAAGGCAGCATTACTCTCTTCTGTATGACCACGCTTGGTGAGGGCTTATAATTAGTAAGGTTTAAGCAGACTATGAATTGATATATTAATCAAAAAATTTTCCAGTGAAGACTCATTTCTGACTGAGAATGGCTAGTACATTCTCCTGACCATTTGAATAAAAGTCAGTATCCATTCCATCAGACCTCTAGTCACATGAAAGTGACGTTTACTGGTTTAAGCAACTGCCTGTGTTCTCATTGCTGCTGAAGGAAAGGGAATATTTTATATAATACCCATTTTGGCAGTAGATACATCTCTTTCTGGGGATGTCAACTTCTCTCCAAAGACAATACGGGCTCCTGGAAGACAAGGCTGGAAAAGGGCCCATTCTTTTTTGATGGTGCAAGTTAAGTCAAATGAATTCTGCCAAGAGGCTGCTGCTGCTATAAATCACAGCATGCTTGTGCCCAGTCCCACACCGACAGAACTCTCTCAAAGCAGCTGTAAGAAGTGACAGCTGCCTGGCAAGATACTAGACTTAAATACGAGCTGATAAGAAGTGAGATGGAGTGATTCTGGACTTGGAAGAAAAAAGAGGAAAATATGAATCATCCATTTTATGCAGTATATTATACCTTTTATGGTTCAAAGCAACATTTGTGTGACATCCCCCACAGAGGGTAAATTTCAAATAGGTTCTCTCAAGATGCGTTTCAGCCATGTAGCAAAAGCGTTCTAGTATTCATCTGAAATGCTATACTGCCCCTCTATTTTACTTCCTAAAAATTTCAAGTAAAGCAAAATAAAGTTAATAAACAACTTTCTCTTGAGACTTTGGTTGTTTCTAAGCATCAAAAATACGGAAACTTGTTATTCCAGTAAGACTTTATGGTTATCTGCTTTAAATCTTGGAATAAAAAAAAGAGAGAAGTAGCATGGGAGGTGAGGGGAAGAAGCTTCTGTGCTGATTAAGGACATAGAGTTAGGGGGAGCATTTTTGGATTTATGGCAGGTTTTATGTGTGCATTTTACAGTTTTGTTCACCATTCATAATTTCCATCTTATAAGCATAAATCTTCTGAAACACCTCAGAAATGAGCAGACACATTATCCATTTCAATGTATCATGGATGACCATTATAACCTATCTGTTTCATAAGGAAAGTCTGGCAGTTCAAATCCTTTAAAAACAAAAGGACAACAGACCAGACTCAGGCAAATGCTCAAATGCCAATAATGCCTAAAAGCAAAATTATTGGCAGTGAAGAAGAACTAATGAAGGGGTTTGTGATGGAGATGTAAATAACCTTTTTGTTCTCTCTTTCTTTCTGTTGCTCAGTATTTTGTGAATAGAGTTGACTAGGAATATTTGAACATCCTAGGAGAGAGGCAGTTTATTGATCATAGTTAGTTCTGCCTGCCATGCTTGCAATGCTCTGAAATTCATGAACTGAGATGATTGGCCTGTGTAATCATTAATTGAGTATTATTATTAATTTGGAAAACATTTAATTAAACTTTAAGGGAATTAGTAATAGTATCTTGATGGCAATGGGTATATTAAATGGTTTCAATACATACTGATTAAGTCTCACAAAAATTGCATATGCAAAGAAATAGAGATAAAACTAAATAGGAAACTGTCAACAACAGCTGGTCAAGCCTCTGTTACTGTTTTAGGTCTACCTTGAGATAACATGAACAAGGCTTAGTTATATGAACACTTTATATAATATTTAATAGCACATTTGCTTGTATTTAAGGTTGTGGGGCTGTAGGAATTGATTCCTTTCCCAGAGTTTAGACTCACATAATCCTAGGATGATATTTCTCTCCTTTCCTCTTTTTATTATAGACAAGAGAAGGAATCTTGGCTCAGAAAGACTTTTTTTTTAGGTACCAGGAAGATGACAATCCAACTGGTGGACATCCTGTTCCTCAAAAGCTATGTCTGCATCAATTTCACACACACTGCAGAAAAGGTGAGAGACCTCTTTGCAACAAAGCTTCTGGGATGTCAACCTAAAGTGCTGGCAATACACAGATTATCAAACTAATTTTGAGTTCTAGGAGAACTTCCAGACTGACAGATGTAACCTTAGCTAGAAAATCAGGCACTGTGATGAGTAAACTAAAAATACAGGGTAACTTGAAACAAGATCTTGTCTTTTGGAAACTGTGAATTGTCAGAATTTATTTTAGTTTCTCTTTAGCGTGAGAAAAACACCATAAAAACCAACCAAATAGAGAAAATTGTGAAATTAAAACTTAGGTTCTCCCCGAATTTCAATATGATTTTGGACCTGCTTTGCAGGAAGTAAACTGCAAGAATTTCAGCAGATTCAAAACATCATTTTAGATCCAGATCAAAAACCAAAACCAACCAAACAACGACAAACCCTTACATTTTTCTAAAAAGGTATTTTGAGAGATGTGTCATCCTGGAAGTTTTTTGGGGGGGTTTTTTGTGTTGTTATTGTTGATTCCTTTCTTGGGGCTTTTATGTGTATGCAATTGCCATTTGTTAGTAGTCAAGAAGGGAGAGTTCTTAAACACAAAAGTGATTTGCTATCATCATTATACGGGTTTTTCTTGACAACTGACATTAAAAAAGTAACCTTGAAGTCAGCAAAGAAAGATATTCCTCTAGAATATGTGAAATTGAACCTAGTGTGCTAATTTCCCTTCCTTTCTAAGTCAGAGATCCAGAACGTCCTCTCCTCTTCTGGATATTGTTCTACTAATTTCTCCAGGCAAACTAACGGTAGTTTTATCCATCTACCCACTGTTAGCAAAATAGAAGAATAACCAATAAAACAAAAATGTAACACAACCACAAATACCATTGTATAGGGAACTACATAAAAATTAGATAAAATATTAAATACCTTTCTTCTTTTACCATTGTCATATGCATTTAAATGGTGCAGCCCATGAACCTTTATTCCCATCTGCATTCCTTAGAAAATAGTCAGCATTTTCCAACAGATGTGAACTAAAAACCGTACCTATTCTTTAAAGCACTTGCATATCTGTTTGACTTTAAGCTTTGGCTCAGCATATTAGGGTATTCAAATGGGCAGAATGGTACTTAGGGTGATTTTCTGAAACATAAGAGTAACTGTCTCTCAGGAAGATCTTAATGAGCATCAATTTAAATTTTTAGCTGTGTGAATATATCAGAAGATCCTCTGCACAGTGTAAAATGCTTTGATGCTCTTATGTATTTTCAGATTCACACTTCTGTGAGCAGTCAACTGTATCAGGATCTGTGTCTCTGATTGCAAAGTCTGGGTGAGACCAATAACTCCAAGGCATGTGAATAACCCAGACTCACATGAACAATTCTGTTGAAAGCAACAAAAATGAAACAAATGCCCTAAGGCAAAACCCCAAGAATAAAGTCCTCCTGCTGTCAGAAGCCTTCTGGGAAAGCATATTCGCTTATCAATGTCTTTATAGCATTAAAATCTGTCTATTAGTTTAAAAAAAATTACTTCTGTTTTGCTGTAACCCCTTAGTAAATGACTGCCCAAAACACTTGTGCCTGATCAATACCTAAATTTCTTCAAAAGCGTTGCTTTTCAAGCAGCATTTTTCAGCTCTGAACATTAAACCATTTCCCCTCATTTCTCTGTCGACTTAAAACATTTTTATCACAATTTTTTTTTCTGCTAAAAAAAATGAGTGCTTCATTTCAGTTTGCTCTTATCCTTGAAGTCTGGTCATAGCAGCACTGCTCTGAGTGCCAGTGGACTTTCATAAAATTAGTAGCTCGTAATCCTTCTTATGCTTTGCTATTTACGTGTGCCAAGTGCTGCACTGTGGAGCACACCAGGCTTCCATTGCAGTGAAAATCTCTCATAAAATATTCCATCAGATTTATTTTCTGAGAAAGTTATTCATTTTGGTTCCATTCATTACAAAGTTTGTAGAGGCCAGATTACATAAAAAGTGCGTACTGAATAGACACCATGTAGAAAAACAATGTTTTCTTGAGAATAATATATATATATATATATAAAAAACAACAAACAAAACCATGCAGTAAGAAACAATAAGAAACAATATTTAAATAAGGTCATATTACTAAGTAGTGACCAGATTTGTTGTTTTATCTTTTGGAATTCAGAAATCATCTTCTACTCTTTCCATTATTTCTCATAACAATTTTCTGTCTCTGTGAAGTTTTTCAAAGAGAGAGCTGTCTGTAATTGATCAGTCTTAACAGTAACATGAAATGCTGCAGAACTCTTTTACTTCAGAGCTATAATTCTAGGATGGAGGAATCCCTTCTCACAGTCCAACACACATATGCTGGCAAACAAAACTTAGCTGTTGGATCAGAAAAGCTGTGCAGATATCAGATTACCATATGGGGAAAATGAGAAGATGAACTGTTAGCATGGGAGAAATTCTGCTAATGCTCATCTTAATTCTGTGGGCTTACTTGGCAATAGTATAAGCATATCCAGAAGAACCTCCAGGCAAATCCCCACTTGAGGACAAGAAAGGAATTCTACCAGCTGAACAAACTGTAGGTAAGTGAAGTACAGCCTGTCTGAGGCATATGTGCAATAAGGGATTTTCTCACCTGATGCCCTTGCTGAATCTCTGCTAAAGCTGCCCCTTTCCTTGGATTTGCCATTTATGCTGTCTTGGAAACAGAAAAGAAGTAAAACGCAACACCAACTTAGTCCTTTGCTGTTGTTTCTGCCTTTACATCCATCTGGTTCTCAAAAAACCCCTAATTCTCTCACATTCCTGGAAGTGAATGGATCCATCTGTTTGTTAAGAGGGTGAGTCAGCATGATAGCTCAGTGTCTGTATGGAGGACCCTTCAAAACAGATATGAAGAAAACCAGATCATATTCGCAAATTATATTACATTTCATTTTTATAACAGAGAAAAACGTCTTTGTTTCTTTCAAACATTCATCAAATACATTTTTATACTGATAATTTTGGTTTTATCTTAGCACTTCTGAAATGAATTCTGTCACCATAGATATAATTTGATGTATATGACATTTTCCTTCAAAACTCATATGGATGTACCTTAGAAATACTGATTTTTACCTTGAATCAGTTTAAGCATTTAAAAATTTTCATTGAACTCTGTAAAAGATATCTGTTCTTCCTTTGTTTGGGATGTAGTTTGAAGTCATCAGCAAATACTAGCTCTCCATGAGAGAAAAAAGCATCACTGTTAAAATCTGACAGAGACAGTCGAAGAAATGGGACATAACTTTCACAATCACTAACGTTCATCTGTTCTAGAAGATCCTAAGTCAGCTTGAAGACAACTTCACTGGATAAAGGCACAGAGAGCGCTTTGGTGCTCTTTCTGGCAGGTGAGCACCACGTGATTTTACAGCAGCAATCTCAGCTGTATCTACTTTACTTCGCAGCGGAGAAAAATTATGTTACTCTTGTCTGAACACAAACAGACCTGAAATATGCAATTCTATGTAAACCATGTGGTTGGTTATTTTTTATCTTTACTATCTGGCTGGATTTTCTTCTTAGCTCTTTATCTACTTATTTCCACTGTTTATGTTCAGCTGCGCTTTGTCCATATCCAACAAAATAAGTTAATTTTGGCTGGTGAATGCAGAGATTGGTGCCAAACCATGAATTTTCTATTAAGTGGTATGCCAGCATGACTGGTTCATGTAGGGGTCTCTGTAAATTTGAGTTTCCAAAGCGTGCCTATGACTCTTCCTTCTTACCATGCAGTCACTTAGCTGAATTAATCTACTCTAGTCAGCTTTCAAGCACTCTTGATAGAAAGCCATTTATCTATGAGTGGGATATCTCCTAATTGCTCAGTTCTATGCAACTTTCTAAACAGGCTTTTACTCATCCCTTTAAGAAACAGAGGGCTAAAGTAGAGGTTTACAGGTCTGATCCAGTGCAGGGAAATAGCCAGATTCATTTAGATCTGTTGTCAAACAATTAGTCTTTAAATAATTTACCTCAAGACAGAAAAAGCCACTTCCAGAAACAGTAATATGTTTCTGGAAGGCATTGGCTCCCTGCATGATGGCTGCTGCAACTCTCCACTCCTCTCCTCCTGACATGTGACCCCACACACAGCACATTTCTTTGAAGCACTGGATAGAGCAGCACAGAAATTTCCAAGAACAAACACGGCTGAAATAGACTGGTCAAACCAGGAGAAAGCACTAGGAAGCAGCAAAGTGTCTAAGTAATTTTTCCTTTTTTCCTCATTAGACAGATGACACTTTATATGCTCTAGCCAGACACAGTAAAACCCATTTGGGTATTTTTATAGCAGGAAATGTCTATTTAGTGCCAATTTAATACCATTTAGGGTGGTATTTAGTATTCTACTCAACCTAACAGTGTGAAATGTCATTCCAAAGCAACAGTACTTACTAATAGACTGGACAGTTGAGGAGATAGCAGACCAGTTTCAATTGGTGATTCTACACACAATCTCTGGGGGCAAACAACTGCCCATTTATCACCAGTGAGATTAAAACATTCTCTTTCTACTGTATCCCATGGAAGACAAAACTACAAAGTTTACAGAAGAGGATCCAGGAGTTTGGATGAGAAAAACTGCATAGGAAGAGTACACCACAATGTTGAGCTTTGGATGTCAAACTGTGACCATAAGAAACTATTCCTGGAAACAAATTAAACCTTCTACCTACACAAAACTTACACAAAATGAATCAGAGCTACATTTGTTGTACTTTCAAACACTTACTTTTTCAGACATAGCATGTTTCTTTTTCACATTTTCAAATACACAACCTGCGCCTTTGTGTGCTGCTGTCATGGTGTGATTTGCTCCAGGTTTGTGCCTCAAGCTCCATCTCTCTGTCCCTGTGTGCATGGCCTCACTACAGACTTCAAAGCTACACTTACTTCTTTTTTTCCTCTCCCAAATATGAATACCATCAGCTTTTAATGCCAAGGTTTAATTATCACTCATTCAAATAGTTTTCTATTCATGATTACTTTGCAGGTTTGCTGTTTTGTTCGTTTGTTTGTTTTCCTGGAGGCAAATAGGTGAGAATTGCAATTAGTGTATGTATGTATTTTTATATGGGTGTATATGTGTGTGTACATGTACAGGTACCCATATAGTTGCGAGCCAGCAGGCAGTGGGAGGTTACAGATTGTGCTTTATGACTGTGGAACTGACACTTTAGTAAGTCTTGGGACACATTGTACTCTGGGCAAGAGAGAAAAAGAAACCTTGTGATAATGCCTTGGTAATGGACTGCTCACAGGTGAAAAAAACAAGGACTTTTAAAATGAAAGGATTGGAATTTTTTCTTTTTATTTTTTTTCCTACTATATGTTTCCAAGAGCTTGAAAAGTCTGGGTAAACACCCTCCAAACACAAATTCCTGTGATGTTTGACTCATGCAGCCAGGACTCTGTTCCAGTCCAGTCCAGTGCAGTCACTGTTTTGCCTGATAACTACTGTACAAGCCATGTGCCTGGTACACTAATGGGGAAACTGTCCAAGCTGGGAATAGATGACTGCCAGTCAAATGCAGATAATTAATGTCACAGAGAATGAGGCAGAGATTAACAAAGAAGTCAGTCAGCTGGATCCTGTAGTAGTGTTTACTAATGACAAAGGTTTTCCTGCATCTTGGACATTTTATTTCATTTTATTTTTTTCCCAGAACAATCTCATTCTCCAGGTTGTTGTTACTGCTTTCTAAGATGGACTTACACAATAACTTCATATACATTAGAGCTGTGTGATCCTCTGTTTTCCTGATTTATTTGGACAGATACTTCAACATTTATATAATCAGTATGGAATTTCATGTTGTGATTTAGGACGGGTTCTTTTCTACCAGTGTTTCTTCTTTAAATGTGTGACAGGACACCAGAAAACTTTATGTGCTCTGAGAGAAAGAGAATGAAATGTGTGTTATTTTTTATTTATTGTAATTATTTTTTGTTTTATTTTGACTTTTGACACACTCTCGATTCCAGACATGGGCTCATGTTCAGTTCAAGAAAATAGTGAGTCAGAAAGGCATTCTTAGGCATGCGTTTAACATTAACACATCTTTAATTCCTTTGGGCATTCAAAATTCAAAGTATGTTTAAATATCTTCCTGCTTGGGACATTAAATCTCTCTTTTCATTTTGATTTCTGCAGCCAACCTTTGCCTGTACCCAAGGCATTCTTTGTGCTCATTTCCATACTACTCTTCAAATATTAGTATTTCTAGATTTACCCTGAGAAACACATGCATATGAAGAAATATTTATGAGAAATGTATATGTGCATACAAGCAGGAAAAATTTTGTTTATATTTCAATGGATAGCATATAAGACAACATGTTAAAGTTATTTGGTTTAATCTGTTTTATTTTTCTTACGAGATGAAAAAGATTTTTAACCTCATCCAAAAAATGCTTTCCTCATGCTATCAGAAGGAAAATGATGCTGTGCAATTTGATACAATTTTTTTAAGATCACAGTAGTTACAGTAAGAGTTCAGTTTTGAATATCCAAAGGTTAGAATACATCCTGAAGTCACTGATAAAAGCCTCGGGAAAATCTTTGTTCAGATTACTTTACCAGAAAATCCATTTTTAAATATTGGTGCATAGTTTGAAAACACCATGTTTGAAATCTCTTTCTAAGACAGACAGATGCCCTGAGTGGGACTCACCTGACCCCTGAAAGATCTAAACTGTCGATGTCTAAAAATACTAGGTGAATAAAATAATTTCTATTGTCTACTAAGACAGATTTTAAGTATACCGAATGTTAATGATTTCAACAAAAACTGCCTAATAAAAAGACATGTAATCCAGCCTGGGGGTACTCAGGCTCTAAGAAATATTACAGACACAAAAATGGACTTTCTGTGCCATTATTTTTTTTTTCATTTATGATTTTTGCATAATAGCACTTTCCTATGCTGTTCACTCAGATATTACTTCAGCTTTGGGGTTCTGTTTACATGGCTTCAACCTCATCTATCTGCAGTAATCATATGGCTCCCTCTTTAGTCAGTAGGACTGAGAGGCAGATCTGAACTCTGGGGGTACCTGCCTCTCTCTGCTACACATTGAGGATACCACTGTGTCTAACAGAAAAGATGCTTAACTTCTATCCTTAGTGTCAAATAATATAGACTTAAGTAAATCATTAACTACTATTAAGGATACCACAGGTAGCAAACCTGATGTTTTAGCAGTTTTGGTGCTCTTTAGGTTTTTCCTCTCACTGTCGGTGTGAATCTGACCTTCCCCATCTATTCTTTAAGATTCCATGGATTACAGCAAACATTATGTGATCATAGTCTCTTGCCTGACAGCTGCTCTGGTGTGATTTATAAATGTTTCTCAGGTATACCTGGGCTTCTGGTGAATCTGAAATTGTGCACACTGCGAAACTAATGGCAGCAGTTTCGCTTCCTCTCACTCTCTGCTGGATGCCAGCCCAGGAGCAAACAGCAACATGTGCCAAGTTTCAGGAACATGTTCCCAAGTTCAGAAATCTCTCATACACCTGTCCATTGTTATTACAATTCATAATATGCATTCCTTCTTCCAGCTGTCCTCCACCATGCTGGCATGTGTTGCTCTGCATAGTAGACCTCTCTTAGATTTTCAGTTACTGCAGTAGAAGGCATAACAGCAAAAGATTTATTTCACTTTTGTATGTCCTTATGGTTTACTCTGCTCTCTAAGAAGCTAAGCACATTTCAATTACCATTACTTGCCCACTGTACTCAGGGAGAGAAAAGCAGTCGATAATTGGGAATCATCTACTGAGAGTATCTTTGGGTTGACTGTGCTTGTCAGTAGCGTATTGCTTACTTTGAGGAAAGAAAGAAGGAAAGTGGGTTTTGATCCCATACATGTTTTCAGTGGATGTGAAAGCAATTCTCTTTGTATTCAATCAAAGACAAACTTGAACAGTTCAGTAGAAGAATGGGACCAGGGAAATATTAATATTCACGGACTCTATAGAGGTCAAGTCCTTCAGACTTTAAACAAGAACATCTAATTTAGGAATCTGTATTTTGCCACTGACTATGCAATGGACTAAGTTCCTATTTGTGGCACTTAGGTGCTTAAAAATAGATATCTGCTCCCCACTAAATGATGCCATTGACCTCCTTGCAGAAACAGCAGATCTCCAGCAGTCTACCCCCCAGTTCTCAAGCTGCTGCTCCACCCCCACTTACACTCCACTGAAATTCCATGGGAGGAACATGTCAGAAGATAAGCAGTGAATTTTGGTTCACATAAAAAACATCACTGGAAACCAGGGAAGCATCTAGTCTATCTTGGAATTTTTATTGAAATGCTGAAGCAAAATCATTTCAAGGTTTATGGATTAAAATTGGTGCTACTTCATTATTATTTTATTTGGATATCTTTTCTTACCTACTATTATGACGCTCTCCCTGCACATCTATATATCTTATCCCATAAGTTTATTTTAGCAAAGCTTAGAAAGTCAGTCTTGCTGCCCAGAACATAGAGGAGACACTAAAAGTAAGTGCAATTTTGAAGAAGAAGGTGAGATACAAGAGTTATTATTATCCTTTCAGTTTAAAACCTTTGAAATTGTTCACATGTGGGGAAAGTGTGGAGGTGAATTCTGCAAAGCAAGCGTTACACTGTGTACCAGATAACAAGATTAACCTGGGATTTCAGCTTTGGCTTTCTACCAGGTATAAAAGCTTAAAATCCTGCGAAAGATGGCAAAGAAAGCCTATCCTGCCTCCACGTCTCAGGAATGAGGGGAGCAGCCTAATATGCTGGATCTTTCTCCCAGAGAAGCATTGCCTCAGTACTGCACAGCTGACTGGATTCATAGGTTTTCATGGTGAGAGGAGACCTTTTAATGGTCACTTCACATCATCTGCGAGATGAGAGTGCTATTTGTACGGCACAGGCAGCAACACTTCCCTTGGCAGTGCTCCTATCAGCGCAGGCAGTGGGGGCTCTGCAAGGACAGAGGCGTGGCTGATGGAGCCACCATCCCAAGGTGGCTCCCAGGGCAAAGGCTGAGCAGGAGGGCAACACCTGAGCAAAGGCCCCACCCCATTCTCCACATCACTGCATGCTCCAGGCACACCATCCCACTAGATAATGGCCATATTGTAGAAAGAGAGGTAATCCTTCTGTAAGTAAAGGAATATGGTGGAATATTTCATTCCTTCCTGGAGGGGTGATACTCAATACATTTTTTATCACTGTGGAAACATGATGTTTCCTTTTTTAATTTTTTTATTTTTGTCTGCCTTAATCTTCCAGGCTTGGAAGATCAAAACTTGTCTTTGACACTTGGAAATTCATACTAGGAGAGAGGTAAGAGAAAGTGACTTTAAAATGACCCAGAGGTGTAACATTAACTCTTAATTTTACTTTATTAGTTCTTGCTTGATTGAGAAAAACAGGCACTCTCAAAACAACTTAGAAGAGTCTTTTGTCCATAGTTTACATAGGCATGGATGCCTTCTGCTTCTCAAAATCCAGGTTTTCCTAATGTTGACATCTGGAAAAAGAGTCACTTTTACATCTTCCTAAAGCAGACTTCTTGTTGCCTGTCATTCGATGTCATATATTTTTATTACATTAACATATCAAAATTAATTAGTCTTCTTTGCTTGTGTTAGACGTCTCAGATCTATGAAACTCCTTCTTCCTAACTGCTTCATGACTGACATGATGCTATATTTTTTAAAAAGCTATTTTAATTTGGTAATAACTCCAACATAGGTCAAAATATGGCTGCTAATGACATAAACATTTAATCACATAAGTGTTTTCTATTTCTATGCTAAATGTAAGTGAGCTGTGCAATTTAACTCTGATTAACTGTTGGTGAGCCATTTCCAAGAAAAGAAGAAATTAAGATCTTCTAGTCACTTAAACCCTAGACAGAAAACAACTGAGAAAACACTGCTGGACCTTTTGTATCAGAAAGATTTTTAGTAATGTGAAGGAGGATAACTGCCCTAATGTAATTTGAAATAGCCATAAATTTCTTAATGCATATTTCTATGTCTTCTGAGGCTGATATAGAAAAGGAAAGGGAGACTGGTGGTATCTGAGCAATGCTTTTAAAAGGTATTTCCCCTGCAAAAAGAATGTGTTTTGATTACATATGCTGTTGCTTTGGGAGAACTATATTTGATTCTTCAGTGTAGAATAAAATATAATGCTTCAAAATGCTAAGCCACAAAAATTGTTTTCTTTTTTTTTTCTTTTTTTTGAGGAGAAAGTATCTGAGATTTTAGATGCTTTTTAGTTAGCATATTGGACAACAAAAAAAAAAAAAGAAAAAAAGAAAAAGAAAAACCCACTGTAGGAAATCAGACCATTTTATCTGAGAGAAAACATTTTCTCTCTGGTTTAAATATTTTACCCAAAAGTTTAATGGAAGTTAATCAAACAGAGAGAAAGAGAAGAGAAATGGAGAAAATAACCCTCATAAACCCTCACTAAAATCAAGCACACTTCAGTTTTCATCAAAGAAAAATCAATTCAGATTATTTTTTCCTTCCTTTTCTTGTTTTGGTGAGAAAGCCAGAAGAATTAAACTGCTATAATTGAGATCAAACCAAAACAACATTTTGTTCTGATTTCCATCTCAGCCAGTTTCAGAAGTTGTTGATCATTTATAGTGCATAGCAATTTTTCCACAGCTCGGTGGCACACTGGCACCCAGGATTTCTCTCATGCTCACTTGCCTGCCCCATGCAGCCGAGGACTGGGACAGGCTTCCAGCAACCTCGGCAGCAGGATGGGCAATGTGGAGTTTAAGATAAAGAACAATTCTGAGCAGCAGGTTACCATCAGCATGGTGTTTTTGTAGATTTTTCAGGTTTCTCAGCTGCAGGAAGGGTATTTATCTTCCCCCTTGCCCCAGACCAGCAGCACCTCCTGGGGAGAGCACAGGATCTGTGCCAGGGGAGGACAGAGCAGCTGTCCCACCTGAACTGTCTCTCTCTCGCTCTCTCCTGACATCTGTCTGCATTCAACCTGGATCCTGTCCTTTTTTTCTGAAATAGTTTACTTGGCTGTGCAGGCAAGCCATCTGTGGCCAACTTTAGGCCATATTTACCTGAGACAATCTGATTTCTGTTCTACGCACTCCCAAGCCACAAGGATGCATTGCCCTGGTTCAATACTCAAGAAGAAGGTCTTATTCTTCAATCCACAAAGCATCAAACTAAGGAGTAGTTATTTTCCTGCACTTCAAATAAAAGCTAATACAGTATCCGTTGCTTTTTAAAGCAGCAATTTGTGTTATGAGTCCTGCTAACAAAACCCCAATGTTATGAATTACCCTTTTACATCCCTTTCCCACATTCTCTACATGTAATATATAGTTGATATTTAGGATGAAGAAGTTCAGAGCTTGAGAAAGAAAGAAAGAATAAAAGAAAAATAAATGCAGTGGAGCTCAGTGTTAAACATCTGATATAGTCCTGCAATGTACCTCTATCCTGGTCTGTGAGATTTCTACCATTTCAATTCTGGTATCCCTTTGAAGTGAGACTGATAACTGCATTAAATTCCATGGCACTTCCTTGAGTTTTGTAAATATGTACCAGGGTAAGGTGACCAAATTCATTTCCAGTGGTGGCCTAGGACAAGATGAAAACAGCCAGATATTTAAGTAAGGAAGGATTATGCATTAATTCTCCCCAGCTCTTAGCTGCTCCTACAAATAACTGCTATTTGATACAATAAGGATTCAAAGATCCCAATAAGCAGCATTACAAATGGAGACTCTGGAAGAAAGGCTATCTGGATTGAAATAGATAAAATGTTCCATTATGAATTACAATACACATCTACTGCAATAATTTCTGTCAATCAAATCATCCTAAAGAAAACAGTCAATATCAAATAAGATTCTGCAGTCAATGGGCCATAGTCATTTCTGTTGTTGATCCACTGAGGTTAATAGAGTTGGAAGGGGAATAAATAAATAAGACATAATAGGGAAACTGTATGCCATCTGGAAAATAAATGGAGAAAATAGAGGGAAAACTCTAATCTAGCACATCCAGGGTTTCAATTTGTCCTCTGCTATCTGCACTATCTAATGAGCAGCTGCATGAACTTATCACTGGTTTTCAGGAAAACAGAATCCTATTTCAGGGCAGCCCACAGGTCTGAGCATTACTAGAGCCCTAAGAGTCTCTCTTCCAGCTCATTAATTTCCCTTGATCTTACTGTCCATTCCTGAGTTAATAGATTCCTCTTTCCTTCTGTAAAAGGAATGGTGACCCAGGGAAACATTTCTCTTTAATGCACCCTGTGGCTTAGTTTTTTCAGACATTTCCTGGTCTCCCAAGGAAAATATTTCCCATAGACCTTTTACTCATACTACAATAATATATTCCCTTATGAGCTCTGAATCATCATCCTTTAAGTATACATTTTTCTGATCTCTTTGTTCTGCTTTCCCATAGATTGACGAAGAGACTGTAACTCCCAAGATTGCCTTCTTTTATTTTTAGTAAAGTTTTTCTATAGACTCACCTGTAATTTGGTGAGTTTCCTTATATTTATTTTTCTGACGCCCTACCCTATCAAACCTCTCTTGTATGGTCTGACATTGTTTTCAAAATAATAACATAATTAATAGCTCTTTTGTTTAACTATATATACACATATACAATTCAGAGTTCATATCTGTAGATATCCACAGTTTGGTGTCTGTTTTATTATTCTCTATTTCTGTATAACTATTATATACAGTTATGTATCTCTAAATATGCATACATTCCCAAGTAAAATAGGGATAAGGAAAAGATATTATCAGAAATGGTACTAAAGTTTTCTGATTTGGAGATTACAGAAAGTACAATATATAAAGTATCACATTTAACTAGAATCCTACAGAGATCTCTTACAAAATTTAATAAAGAATGGAAAGCAAGTGACATTGCTAAAATATTTTATTAAATTATCAAGGAAATTTCAGCTGTGGAGGAAGTCTACAAAAAAGGTCCAGCCTCTGGATGTGAAAATCCAGAAATGACTTTTGATTTCAGAAGTATTCAGTTCTAACAGAATGTGTCCAAAGCCTGAGAGTCAAGGGAGATGTGACAAATGTACTGGAAATGTGATGCTGTGGAGGCTCCTCACCCCAAGTAACTGCAGAGGCACAGAATGCACATCTCCAGCTGAGCTGCTCCTCTGGGGTTGTAAGCCATTGAGAGGAATATGCATTTCTCTTTTAGGGAGCAATCCATCTGACCTGGCGTGACGGCCTACCTTATGGGGAGATCAATGTAACCTTAATTCTTATTGACTGTATTTTCTAGATCTCTGTTGGCTTAAAGAATGAATCCAAACACTGAATTATTATCTCAGCCTGTCTTATATGTAGAAGAAATATTTTACAGGAAAAACTGAAATTAAAGGTAGCATGGCCTGCCTAGGGAATGCAGGAAAAAAGTCTGATGATTCATTAGGTGGTTTTCTCATCTGAATCAGCCTTGACTACATGGTTAGGGAATGTGATGAGGATAACATTATATTCAGTTTAATTTTAATCTTAGTTGCTGAGCACATCTTTAAAAAGTCATGGGACTACATTCATGTAGAAGCAGTGATTTTAACTGCAATGCTCTGGTGAAGCTTTGTCAGAGAGTAGATTTTAAATAACAAAATCATTTTTCTCTCCTTTATATTTGATGGATACAACATGGCATTCGTCTCCTGTCCCAAACTATGATACTGTTTATTCTCTGTGCAAAAATCCAACAAGCTTTCAGAAGGGAAGAGCTTTGTGGGTCCTTAGGTGCTAAACTCTCTTTATCTAATTTGAGATTTCAGGAAATCTCGTCCCTAATGCTGAAATCTATGTTATTTTCATCTGGTGCGAAAAAAAAATAATCTGGTAAACAGCTGTCCCCATCTCTTCATATCCACCCTAATGAAAATTTGGGTCTGCAATTTAAGGAGCAATTTTTTTTTTTTTTTTACAAAGCAGTTTAGTACATTCAAATATTACATACCTGATCTTGAGGGATTCCAGTTTAAAACCAAGCTGAATTTTATCACAAAGCCCTCTGAGAAAGTTGAGAGAGTTGGGCTGCTCTGAATTGTATCTGTATTCAAAGGGCACACAAGCTTTCCCTGCTTCAAAATAAGTCACATTACATTATAAACATTTATGTTATAGAGACAACAACTGGCAGATGCCCCTTCAACCAACAGTTATAAATCAATCCTTCATTGGATTTTCCTGCTGAAGCTAATTCTGTTGAGGAGTCTTGCCAATCTGTACTCTGTGAAACAGCAGCCAAGGCAGCACAGGAGCCAAGGCAGCACAACATCCATTTCTGCATTATTATATGCCTTTTTTACTCCAATACTGATCCTTATTTTCCCCCAGGGCTTTTCTTTTGCAGAAGAAAATGTGGAAATAAGGGTTTTGAGAAGCTCTATTTCTAAGGTGTCTCTAGTTGCAATTTGTCTTTGCTGCACAGCCCACACCCACTCATGCTGATGTTTTACAGAAGAGCTGCACAGGACCAGTTTCACAGTGGCCATAGGACACTGTGTGGTACCCGTGAGGATGCACTACCCCACCAGGCTTCTGAAACTGGACGTACTGGATGTACTGGGGTACATCTCATCACTTAGATAGTGTGCCTGGGGATCATACAGTCCTTGGTGATTAAAGACCTGCTTATTTCCCAGCTATACAAAATAAGTAAAAAAAGGAAACAAGAGAAAATTAAAAAAAAAAAAAGAAATTTATGTCTCTGTATGCATAAACTCTGTGCTTGCCTATTGTCAGGCCACATTATAGTTAGAGGGTCCAATAAACAATTGTTACTCTTTCTAGATTCATTTCTGACTAATATAACAGAAAGCCACTGGCTTGCTTGAACAGAAATGAAGACCTAGAATTAGCATTCTTTTCTGCTGACATCAAAGAGGTTTTATGCTTTGGCCTGACAAATGCATATAGCATCCTGTTCAGACACAGCTCTTTAACAAAAAGTACAAAACTGTATTTTGCTCACTTAGTTTATTATTAACTAAGTATTTCTTAAACATATAGTTTAATAAAATGGAGTATAATTCTTAGTGGAAGGAATTATTTTCTTCAAAATCATACCACTACTTATTATCACATTGCCATGGTTATGCTGCCGTTACAACAGAGGATTGCATATCATTATCCACTGTTTCAGCAAGCAACCCAGATGTATGACATTACCTAAAACAAATAGTGTAGGGCTTCTTTTTTTGTTGTTTTAACCAACAACCAGGATTGTGTCAACCCTATGGGTAGTAGGATGCTTTCTATGTAGCAAAGGCTTTACAGTGCAGTTCACAAGCATTACTGGTGTGGATTTTACCTACTCACATTTCCACACATCTAAGATGTCCCCACTCTGTCAGACCCAGCAGTAATCAGTAATTTACTACCCAGCAGCTGAGCCGTGTGCTCAAAGCTTGTGGATATGAAGGGAAACCTCCCACTGATGAGGTCTCTCAAAACGGTCTCCCAGCAAGTGTTCCATTTCCTTCTTGCTCCTCCTGGCAACTGCTTGGCAGAGGATTAGCAGCACTTCATAGGAAGTAACTAGGTTTTGGAGAGGCTCCTGGTATTGTCATCCAGTACCCGGACCTCAGCTGACAGTGGGAACAGACCCTGAGGATGGCTTGGAGACCTGTCACACACAGAGATGCTTGCATGTCCCCAGTGCTTGGCCTTCCGGCACCAGGTTGGCACTGGAACACCTTCAGTCATCAGCACTCATGCACTGACCTCACGTCCCTCAGAGGCCCAGTTGTTCTGAAGTAAGGACTTGATAGCAGCAGCTATTAAGTCCTACATACAATCTTAGCATAAAAATCACCAGCTAGAAAAGTCTGTAACCAAACATCTTTAGGACAGGTTTGGGGGACTTTGCCCCTGTGCAGTTTGCTCATTATCAGTCCCGTCCTGCAGGGTATGGCAGGCTCTGACCTCTGGCTCCATTGTGTGGAGAGTCACAGCCATCACAGGGACATCCAGGGAAGAGGGGCAGCAACAAAAACTGCTGCATGGCTGTGGTCTGGCCTCCAGTGATACCAGGATGACCTGAATTTCTGATCCTTCCTTTGGATGTTTTTCTGCTACCGTTTGAGAAAACCCACTCATCGTGCCCTTATCAATACTTCTGGGAAGGCAAACTTCACCATCCTCAGAGAAAGCCAGCCTAGAGGTGTGGAATAATGTGTGAAGCTACTTCAGCTTATGTATTCCAGGTGAGATCTTCTGTTCCTTTGAAAACATCAAAAAATCCCACTACCTGACCAGCATGAACACATTGACTTTCAGCACTATGTGTCACTTCTGAAGCATTGCTGCTGTACCACAGGGCAAAAATATGGAATCCAGGGTGTATATAATTTCTTTTAAATGGAATTAGTGTGTATATAATTTCTTCTAAACAGTTAAGACAAAGGAAAGCCCATTCGACCTGCTTGTGCAAAGAAAACTGACTTGTTTTTAAAAGGCTTCTTCTTCCAAGAAAGGAATGGAAAGAACACATTGTTTAATAAAGATATTTCTGCATTCGGTGTTACCTTTTTACTTCCTGAGAAGTACTCATACAGACAAATCCAGATAGCCTGTAGTCTGAGTCACAGGTGCAGTTTTTAGGGAGAGTGAGATTTGATCGCCCTCCTCCACACCTCATGCTTTCCAGTAAAAGCTGAAACAACCCCACAAGCCCTGCTTTTCACATAACCCAAATCTAAAAGAGCGTGTCACATGGGAGAAGGTTACAGTTTATTTTGGGCCTGCTGTGTCATTCAGGCTTGGCCTGAGGCTCATCCTGTAACCAGTGGCCTTGGCAGCAAGTCACAGTGGCAGCTTTTTAGGTTAGAGAGGCCTCGCTCAAGTATCTGCAATCAACATTTCACAGCCAAAGAACCGACACTGACTAATCCCCACTTTTTCTCAGACACACTTTCATTCAGTTAATTAACTTTATTTTCCTTTAATTTGTTTGCAGACAACAGAAAACTATTTAAACAAAGACTTCTACCAAGAAAGGTTATTGATGTTAAAAGGGAAAGAAAATTGCTTAGCATTTTCTGCAAAGAACTTCAAAAAGAAATGGTTGAAGGAAAGCAGTGAGTTAATTGTATTCTTTCAAAGCCAACACCAACATCTTTCAACTTTCTTATCATTATTAGCTGTGAGCCAGACACCTTTCTTTTTTTTTTTTCAAGATATAAAGCAACAACCTCCAGCTCTTTGTGGAACCTTCCCAGCACACAGCTATTCTCCAGCCCCCGATGAGACACATGGCACAGGTTCATCAGCCCCAAGCAGGAGCTGGTGGTCACCCACAGCTGGGTCTGTCTTGCTGGGCAAGATATAGTGGTCTCCAAATGCTGTGCAGGGGTGTAAGAAATCCCAGATGGCATTAGGGTAAATGGATCTCACTTTGGTGAGATCAGCTCTGTGTTATCTCATGGCCCTAATAACATTTAATAGCATCAGTTGTAATTTTTTCTTTTTTCTTTTTTTTTTTCTTTTGATGACTGATTTTAGCTCTGGTGCTAAGATTCATAAGCACATCACAACAGCCAAGACGTACTGCAACTTCACATGAAACGTTAATAGCAGAGTGAACTTCCGTGTCTCAGGTCATCCTTCATTAGTTTATGATTAGCTACAAGTAAAGCAGACTATTTGGGGGTGGAGGGGTTTGAAGTTAGACACCATATTTTGATCTCATAATTTAAAATACTTGTACCATTTTCAAAGTTTTCTTAATCTGCCTGCTGCTGACATATCTTGTTTAAGTAACTGAATAAAAACACCCGGCTTATCTTTGAAGCTGGTTACTTTCAAATACCTATCAAAGCTTTTCCTTTCATGTTTTCAGAAAAAACTCACTCAGGACAAGTAGTAAACGTTTTTTTTCATTTTCTGACTGAAGTTTATTTACTTATTTAATGGTCTGTTCACTGCAGTTGCTCACAGAGAGCTTATGTAATGCAGAATATAGTAGTATTGTACTTTGGTTTATCTCAGTTTCATTTGAATTAGGTAGAGATGTTTAATAAATAAAATGGGAAGAAATATAGTGTCTCTCGAAGGAATATTTTCAAGTGCTTACTCAGTGAAATAGGAGGCAACAGGCAGAAACTGATGCACCAGAAAGGTCCACCTGAATATGAGGAAGAACTTCACTGTGCCGGCGACCATGTGCTGGAACAGATTGTCCAGAGAGGGTGTGGAGTCTCCCTGACTGGAGATATTCCAGAACCTTCTGGATGCAATCCTGTGCCATGTGCTCTAGGAGACCTTGCTTGAGTAGGGAGGCTGGACCAGATGGCACAATGTGGTCCCTGTGTATTCAGAGTAGAAATCACACTGAAAAAGATGTTGCCCAATTGATCAGATTTTCAGAGCTACTGACTTGCGAAACAGAGATGGTAAAATGTGCATCAACGGAAATAAATTTAACTTCTAACCAGAGTGAAATTCCTTAAATACACAAAACAGAGAACACTAGATACTTCTCAGAAGTGTTTTAAGGTAATTAAAAAAATGCCTTTCACATAACAAAAGTCTGAGTGTCTTGGTAAGCTACTTCATGAATATAAGCTTAGTTTAAAGATACAAATCAAATAATAAAACATTTTGGAAGGACAAATTTATGTTTGTGAAATAAATTTCCATCCATTTCACGTATGTAGCTTATTTCCCTTCATCAATTTGCTTTCTAACTTTAATAGAGTTGAATATTGCTGTCTTGTTCAGCCAAGTAAATGCTTCTGATTTCAGGGGAGTGCTCTGACATGGTCAGTTAATACTAGAGATTGAACTCAAGCAATGGATTTCCTTCACTTTGTGTGAAAAAGAAACTTAAAGACACAACTGCCTTAACATGAGCTGTGCTCATACTATAGAGAAGGGCATTTTCCTAAGAGATTTTGGCTTCTACTTTCTCTGTTGTTCTATATTATCAATGTAAACTGAATAACTACTGCTTGTTGTTGAGGGAGATTTTGGTATAAAATGTCATACATACATTGTAAGGTGAAAGCATTTTTTAGGAGATTTTTTTCCTTCCTGAAAAGTCATATTGTTTATAATCTATATTTGACTGGAACAGTTTTAAAAAAAAGGAGCCATACTAGCACTCAGTCCTTGACTCCCTTTCAAAGGATCAGCATTTATGTTTGCATGAATGTACATATAAACTTGTGCATATAAATGTCTACATGAAAATATATATTATTGCTTCTACATAAATAGCATTTCTTCTACATTAATAGCAGTTTGTGTTTAAAATCAACTAGACAGGGATATGTCTCAGGAGTGTTTCCTGAACTAACTTGCAAAAACTTTAATTCTAGGTAAAAGCTCCTAAATAACTAAAGGTAACTACAGAATGCAATAGCTCTCATATCTCCTCAATTCCATTACAGAGTGAGTATCTGGGATTCTTGAAACATTATAATCACTATGGTGCAGCTTTTAGCATAAGTTAATTTGCTTTACCTGAGGAGATTTATAGCTAAAATACAGAAGTATGGAATGATAAATTTGGCAGGTCCTGGATAGCTCACCTCATCTATCCCTCTGGTCATCCTCAGGTACTTTTAGAACTTTTCCTTAAGGACTTACTGTAATGTTCTCAAAGTGCCATGGGCACTGTTAGTGCTTTGCCTACATTAGACACTCTTCCTGATATCTAAAATGGGTCCTGCCTAAATTCAATTTCATGTATTTCCTACTGGTTTTGTCTTGCAAGGTAAGAATAAATTCTTCAGCTCTTCTGTAGGAGAATGTTATGAGTTCTGCAGTCAAACTCTAAAACTCACCTATGGTGGTGTAGTGCCCCTGTCCCCCTGCCCCATCTCCCCTCGGGCCAGGCTGTGACCTCAGACGAGTTCTTTATGTCTTGGCCTTTATGAACAACACCTGGGCCCAGCTCCTCAGAATCACTGTCTGCTCCCAGGAACTAGTGCTGTCTATAGAGCACAGCCTTGGAAATATGTCTTTCTTGCCTAAAGGGTAACTCAAGTGGAATAACATTTTTGTTATCGAACTTTCAAAGAAAGTTAGCTACCTGAATTGCAGTCAGGATGGAAAATTATTATGTCTAAGCCAACTCTCCTGTGGCCCTATAAACAGTCTTCCTGAGATCTTTTGAACTCTCCTGGAGTGGGGCCTCTAAGAACGAGAAAACTCTCAAGTTTGCTATTTCTGGACCGCCTCCACTGAAAAATAGCAGTGCAGCCTGGGCTGGTTCCCCCACTCCTCGTGGTGAAGTCCTTCACCCTCTGAGAAGATGCAAAGCCATCTTACAGGAGCATTTCACTGAGTTGAGGGGAATTTTTCACAGGAATGTATTTTGTACAGACTTCCTTAGGTCTGTGTGCACGTAAGTGTGTCTAGGTTACAGTAAATGTGCTATGAACTTTGATCTTCCAGATCATTAAATAATTTAGATTTGTAAGCTAGGCCTGTAAGTGAGTTACTGCTGTGCTATAGCAAATTGTTTAGAATCTTTTGTTAAATTTTTTGCCTTAAGCTATCCATTAAGCGCTGTTAAACATTTGGGCCTAAACTGTTCGTGAAGTCCAGGGCTCAGTCTGGCAAGGTGTCTACTCTGAATCTTGCAACTAAATGGGAGGGTCTCCCTAATTCCTTTTTATTATCCTTTCCTACCCTTACCTTTATCCTTACCCTTACCTTCACCCTTAGCCTTATCCTTATCATCCCCTCCACCCTGTAGATAGTTTTTGTTGATAGTGTTGATTTTGGTTTTGGATTTACTGATTTTAAATTTTAGTTTGTTTTTTCTGTGTGTGTTTTAACTATCAAGTAAAAAGCAGAGTGGACATTGCCAATGAGCCTTGTCACACTTTCACTTTTATATGAAACATGCTTTTCCAATACCTTTGCGAGCGATTCTTTAAACAACGTAAAACACTCGTTCAGGACAACAGCTGTCTCAACCTTCCTTCGTTTACACTGCCCAATGCCAGCTCTTCCCAGTATTTCCTCTCCCCAGTCGTGTTGTCTCCAGCTTGTTCTGCTCTGGCTTGTCTCTGCACCTCACCTGAAGGGAGGTGTCCAAACCAGTACTTGGTTTCCGGAGGAGGCCTCTCCAGTGCCAAGCAGAGCACAAGGATTACTATATGTTTCCTACAGGTGGTAGGAAACCCGGGCTGGGTGCTGAAATGGGTGTTCCACTTCCAGTTCCAGAATTATCTCGTTCCTTTGGATATCTCTGACTGTTGCCATGCTGCAAAGTAGGCAAAATCCCTTCAGCACTTTTGAATTTTTCCTATCGTTCTGAATGTGTTTGGGAACAAAGTTATCCAAATCTTATGACCAATACCTTTAATGGAAATTAAATTCTAGGTAAAAATAAATTACGACAAAAACAATCCCAGTCTCCCACTTCCAAAATCTCAGAAAGTTTTGTACATATGGGCAGCACAGCCCAAATATTAACATTGAAAGAAAATGAAAAGAATATTGCACTTTTAAGAACCTCAGAAAGGGAGTTGTCAGTGCAATCTCCACCTGACCTGCCCACGTACGTGTGTCAGTTAGAGAATCAAGCTAAATCTTTTTTCTTTTCCAAGCCTAACATAGTGAATGCTCATTATCAAATATTTCTTTCTATTCTGGTGCAATGCGACTCTAGATCTTGTTTAGAGTATACTAGTTAACCTCTGAAGGAAATATAAGGTCATTATAGCTATTTCTGTGATCTTTTGTGCCAGGAGGTGACATACTTTACACAGGAGGTGATTTTCACTTCACACAACCCCTGAGAGTTCGATGGGGCTATTATTCATATACTACAAGCAGAGAGCCGAGGTTCAGATAAACTTCAGTGTTGTCAAGTTTATAAACTTATTTTAGATTCCATACTAGAAACACATCCTCTCAGGAACAACAACACTTTTTAGAGCACTTTTCAAACCTAACTGACTTCATTTGCAGCAGTGAGTGCTCAATTCGGAAAATCTGTCCCCATATGACCCAAGATGAGCAACCAGAATATGAGTAATGTGCAGTAAAGGCTACTGATGAAAAATTTGGTTTAAGTGAATTGCTTCGCTCCATCAAAAATGCCACTGATGCAAAGATCTGTATTCTCACAGCATTTACTTGTCTTAATGATTAGACCATCTCTTCTCGACACTTCTCTTCCATTTACCACACAACTTTGGACTTCTATATGTAATAAGGCAAGAAGCCAATTTACAGCACACTCATTTCCTGCATGAGCCTAATTCATTTCTCAGCCACTGTTTGCCATTGTACTAGAGGAAGCAGGTTCTTAGAAAAACAAATACATTGTAGGTAAATCATAAAGATAGGCCTGTATGGAGAAATCTGGCAGTCATTGGGATCATCTAATTCCTCAATGCATGTAGGTCAGACTTATTTCACCCAGTTTTGGATATCTAACTCCGAAGAAGTCCTTTAGGCTCTAATTTTCTCTCACAGTTGTTGGGGAAAAGTCTGGCTAATCTGTCCAAAAGCCTATTCAGGGATATCAAAATTTTTGATTCTCTCCACGCACCATAAAAACAGAGCTGAAAAAACTGAGTTTGTGCTTAAATACATAGTAATTACATACCCATCATCTCCCAGTTGCTCTCTCCTTTTCTCTGTTTAATTTCTTCTCTCAATCTCCACATTTTCTCCTGTTCAGGTGTCTTTGCCTGGCTCTTACCCAAAGTACCTTTCATCTCTACCTTTTTGGTAAATCTCTCAAGAAATCTGTAAGCATTTCCTCAAGACCCACCCCATTTCAATGACCTCTGAAAAGAGGAAAAACTTCAAAAGCTCTTGTCCTATAGATATCCAAATCTCTTTGGCATTGGGTGATGAGAATATTTTTGGATCATACACTTGGACCATCTTTCTGAGACCTCTCAAGGTCTCAAGGGCCAGTTTTTTCCAGCTGTTCATTCTCCAACTAGATGGCAAAAATTCTGTTCCTGACAAGAAAAATAAGTTTACCTGCTTGTCCTCAATTATGATATTATAGAAGCCTTACTGCAACGTTTTTTCTTTTTTTTTTTTAATGATGTAATAAAGGTGTCATTTTTCTCATAATATCATTCTGTGCAACTGGGGAATGTCTTTCTTTTTAATGCCTCCCACGGCCCACCCCCTCCCCTGCCAAAAAAAAGTACCCTTTAGCAGAAAATTGACTTGAACAATTTCACTTTTGAATTCATAATGTTATTATCAACTGAAATCAGCGACAGCAAAACTTGCCTGTTTTGCTATATCACCTACAGACAATAAATGATCATTGGAAGTGAAATATATTTGCTGCAATTATGTATTCATAAGCTATGCTGAGACAGGAATGGATACAGAATTGATACAGGACTGGTCCTAAAGGAGAGGAGGGGGTTATAAGGCATTTCCTGGGGTTATGACCTGTGCCATGGGAATGCACAGGCCCTGTGGCTAATGAGGGCTGGGGGAGATGCATGAGCACAACCCCCTCTTCCCGCTTTGCTCGTTAGCCTCTGTCTCTGGGGAGAGGGCAGGAAGGGGGGAGAAGTACCCAAACAAACAAAGGAAATTTTAACCCCAGCAGACTGTACTATTTAGGATTTTATAAAGCGCTTTGAAGCACTAACAAGGAAGTTCCTAAGCAAACAAATACTGTTATTGTATTGAAAACGTTGCTAAGCCAGTTGATGTGGCTCTGCTGATGAGCTGAAGCTGCCTTAGGAAACTTGACTAAGGAACCATGTTTGGTGGGAAGGGTACAAAAGCAAGAAAGGAAATTATATATACAAATGGACACAAATCCTGTCTGTTCTGCTAGAGTATATAAACAAGTGATTAAAAAGTTGAAGTTGTTTATTTAGTGAATTTTAAGGTAATATTTTGCAATAAAGAGGTACTTACCAGAAAGACAGAGCAGCTAAAGAGCTATAAGTCACAGCAAAGCTGACACACAGGCACATGAAGAAATTCCACAAATTTTAAAAACTTTGCTGTATCGAACATCTACATTTTTGAACCATTCTTAGAAATTAATCAGTGTTAAATCTTGAATCCTGTGATTTTTAAAGGGCAACGAAAACAGAAGGACAGAAATGAAAAATTGAATTTTCCTTTGAAGGATGCCTTCTAGATTAATTAATTTGACTAAATGCAAAAATAAAAAACACTTCAACAAATCAGACTGTTTGCCTTGTTTTCTTAATTCCAGCACCTATTCCCTGCAACTAAATAATTCCATCCCTGTAATCCATAATGCACAGAATTCTACTGACATCTACACTCATTTGTGATAGTGATTGTACCCATCTGATGTTACAACAAGACTATAGTATTGATTTGCAAATACTGATGGTTGGGTTGACTGCTCTCAAATTTTATGTAATAGGTACATTTCACCATAAATAATAGAAATAAAACAAAATAGGCTGATAAAAACAGTGCAATGTAAGAAAGAATAAGTAAATTGACTGAGTTTTGGGGAAAAAAGTGAAAGCATAAAAAGAAAAAAAAAGTCTAGAGACATACAACAGATCCTAATAAATCTGTAAGAAGCACAAGTGATAAAATCCAGGAGAAAAATCTCCCCTTAATATTTAGTTTTCAACTGGAACTTCCAAATATTTATATATATATATATATATATATTTATAGATACACATCCTGTAAAGTTTTGGAAAGAATATTTTGTTGGTTGCTGTAGTATTGAAAGAACTAGACACATTTTCATTTGAAAAGAATCTCATTTATTTCATTACAGAGGGATCTGTCTTAATTAAAGTCATTACATTCACTGAGAATTTTATCCATTATTTCTATTTCTGAGAACATTTTTTCTACAAATAACTGTGATTTATATTTTCCTCTGAATTACTATGGAAAAGGGAAAGTGTTTGAGAAACTCCATATGCTTATTCATTTTTTAAAATATTTTAAAGGGTGACTGTGAAAATATTCTCAGGTGTAAGTCTTGAATGTATCCATTGCTTTTGAGGCTTATCCTTTACAGGTGAACAAAGATTTTTACACCCTTACAGAAAGTTTAGTTCTTCATGCACCACTTTTGCAACAAGCTGTTTAGAATGGTATTAAGAATTCTGGATATTCAGCATTAAACCCAAGAATTTCTTGCATTTGTTAAAAGAGGAATTTCTGTAGGTATCCAGCTGTAGTAAACACTTTTTAAAAGACCATTTCCTCCTGCATAGAATCCTAGGATTTATTCATAAGAATTTCAGGTCTCAAAATTCACATAGAGAATGCTTTGGTGATGTTGGTAAGGGCTCTCTGCACGGACAGAAATCCTGCAGACTCCATTTTCCACTTCACTCATAGATCACAGTGATCACCCTCTAATGCAATGTTCTGAGAAACAGCCGAGGGCTATAGGACTAATCAATAACTAACAGTTTCTAGGGAAATTTAATACCCTAAGTCAAGCATCTTCCTGCAAAAATTCTTTGGACAGGACTTTCATTTTCACAAAGTCAATGTAAATATTTGCAGGCTGCAATCAAGAAACTCATAGTTTTTGAGATTTGTTCTCAGCTTTAACAACTTGAACTTGTTCAGATTCCTGAAAGCCACTATAACATCTCAAATCCTTCCATTATTCATTTTAAATTGCATTTGAAACCATCTTTAGGATTTATTTATCTGCTTCTTCTTTGACTTTTCACAAAAATGTCTGGGAAAGCTGAGAATGAGCACATTCCAAACACATACCACTAAACTAAGTGCCTCTCTAGAGTAAACCACCTTTTTTGTTTAAGTTCTTTTGTGACATACATTATGAACATGAAGCCACTATATCAGCTCTGAGTAGGACTGTATATACACCTTTTATATTGTATCCTTCTTAAGATGATAGTGGAAATCGTTGCATGAATTACAGCTTCAGGCTACCCAGAGGGAATCTGTTGCCCAGAATGTGGTTGAACAGTTTTTTAACTAATTCTAAAGGCTCAAATACAACTGATTTCTGCAGAGCTCCCTGTTCTTTTTTCTTCTATTCCTAATTGTAATCTGTGAGATTAAGGCTCAGTTTCTAAATATCTCCAAACACTTTTCTGTTGTTGCAGGAAAAAAATATAAAAAAAAATTGAGATTTGCCAAAAGTAAGGAAACTCAAATTTGATGGCAATACTGATTTGTGAGCTTTTGGTATTCACACAACAGAGGTAACTTGGTAAAAATTATCTTCCACCGGTGAATTTTACTGTTTTCTATGTCTCTTCAAGGGGGTCAAAATTTAGGAAGAAGAGATCCTATCAGCTTTTTTCATGCTAGTGTCATTCATAAAACAAAACACTGAATAGTAAAAAACAACCAAAAAACCCATCACCACCACCACCAAGAAGACCCCAAACCAACCAAGCAACCAAAAAAAAAAAAAAAAAACCACCAAGAAAACCCCCAAACCAAACCAAACAAAAAAAAAGCAAGGCTATTTATTTTTCTCAAGCAGTGATATTTTTCAAAAATTGGTAAAATAGAACTTCAAGTGTGGGTCCAAAAATTCCCCTAATATGTTGTGACTGTATTACTAATTATATCCTAGTTTTCACAGAATCACAGAACCACAGAATCACAGAAGATGCTGAGGGACCCACAAGGATCATCGAGCCCTACTGCAGTCCCTGCACAGCTCCACCCCCAAGAGTCACACCGTGTGCCTGAGAGCATTGTTCAAATACTTCTTGATCTCTGCCAGGCTGGAGCTGTGACCACTGCCCTGGGGAGCCTGTTCCAGTGCCCAATTTTGAAATTCTTTGTATTTTTAATCAAAAGCTTGAGTTCAGACACAATATATATTTATGGTAAATATAGCCTATAGACTTACACGTTTTAGAAAAGCTCTTGGCCTTGACTTGAAAATGAATGGTTATGAAAGCAGTTAATGTGAGCAAAATGCCAAGTCCTTCCATTTCTTTCCTAGTTGGTAGCAAATGGCAAACTTATTTTGGAGTGATTTAGTAGCATGACACTAATAGATTGGAATGTACAGCCTGGTAATCATCCTTTGCATGTCTCAAGCATTATCTCTAAAACTAGTGTTGAGAATGAAAAATTATTACTCATCTACCTTTAAGTCTTCACAGCTGTAGTGAATGTATCAGCTACTTCATTTCTAGGGGAATTCTTTTGTGCTTCCTGCAATTTCTCAAAAATTACTAAAGTTATGAAGAAGCTTGCATAATAATTAATTGCATATTTTATTTCAGAATGTCCTACTAAATTCTGCCATTTTATAAATAGCAAATTAAAGAACTGGCACTGTAGAAAATTAAACACCCAACAGTATTTCTGACTCAGTACCAAGAGTTCCCTTCATTCCTGTGGGAGTGAATCAGTGAGTGACCACCAACAAATCTGCATTGTTTGTTGAAAAATAATATAGATATTAAACATTTTAGATATGAGTTCCCTTTTCAAGGGTCAAAATAACTAAAGCAGGATGAATAGTCTTATCACCAGTAATAAGATACCAGATTCACAGATCACTTATTGAGATATAAGTTGTTTAACTGGCAGTAAAAATAAACGTTATAACAGATCAGTGCTTCTTTCTTGGCTAATTTTTACTGTAAAGTTTGCCAAAATATTATTAACATCGTTAACATTGATGACATAGTTACCTAGGAAAATATTGGCTCAGCTGTCCTCAGTATAAGATATTTCTCCCATTAAACTCAAGTTAAGCTGAAGTCTTGTTTTCTTCATTTAATTGTAGAACCTGAATGATGAGGTGAAATTCATACTACAGATAAATATAAGTCAGTCCTGTAGACCTCAGCTTGTCTCATTGACATTTTTCTACTCTGTGATTCATTTTCAGTCTAATATGTACTGCCACCAGCTCTACACCACTATTGCAGATTAAAATGACAATTGCAGCATGTCTGTCTCTTCAATTCACTGAGCTTCAGAAAGGATAATAGTGTCCAAATACTGAAGAAAGACCTGTCAGGAATTTTCATTTGCCTTCAAGGTACCTGTTTCTTTCACTTATCCCTAGTGAAAATATTAATAAAAACATAATTAATTTAAAAGGGAAAAAAAGACTAATAATTTTCAGGTGAAAATTAAGAATTTTAAGTCTAAATTTAGTTTAAAAGAGCTGTGCACTTTTAATGCCATGACTATATTCTCCTGTCAGATGACACATCCCAAAAATGTATCACAGCATTTTCCCCCATCTGAGACAGTATTGTTAATACATTCTGCCATAGTGTAAAATACAGAGAAGAGAATGAAAATCTGGTACAATTACAGTTCCATAAATAGTATGGACACTTCTGAAACAATTCTTTTCTTAATAAAAAAGAACCTATATTTCAAGTATATGCCATATTTATTAAAAATAAATACATAAATAAATAAATAAGTAAAAAGCATTTCCAAATAACAAAAATATTCTATAGTCATTATTCCCTGAAAAGAAACCATTTTCCACAACAATTTTGTTAGCACAGAGATATATTGTTCTGTTATTTCTTCTTTTGGTGACTCATAATATAACAGTTATACATGTCCATTTTCACTAATTTTATAAACTGAATTTCCATCATAAGAAATCCTGTGTAAGTGTACTCACTATTTTGTACTTTAAATCTGTTATTTACTTGAAAAAATATAAGTAAAGGTAGCAGAAATATTAACACTAGTGCCAATGGCAGAAATCATAAGCAGTCTAGGCTATTATGGAAGTGACCTATTGATCAACCAGCCATAAAGTTAAATCATTCTTCTACACCACTTAGCAATAACAAAAACATCATCAGAATCAGGGATTGTCCCAAATGATTGCGAACTGACACGAAAGAGAAGATTGCATTTCTCAATACAACATTTCATTGCAACACGTAATCGCCCACTCTGTAGCAGATCAGAAAAAGAAATAATTTAGTTAATGTGCAGAAAGGACAGGAGTGTTAGGATCAGAGAATTGTAATTTTGCCATCTATGCTTGTTGTTCGTTCAATACCCACTTTATAGGAGGGTTCCCCTGGTATTTCATGCTTATCATGCAATTACTGCACCTGGCAAATGGATATGAAAAAGAGAATTTCATGCTCATTGTGATCATGTTTTGTATTTTGAAGCAGGATGCACAGTGGGACTCAGTGACTCGAAGGAAAGTTGAGAAGCTGCTATTTCGTCCAAAGGCCATAGAAAAGAACCAGATGAAAAAGTCAGAGAGACAGAAGATAGGAAAAGCTCACACATTTTCACCAAGAGACTCCCAGGATTACTATAATGCTGAGATAATAGACCAAAGCTATTGGGAATATGCTGCAATCACAAGACCTGCTCATTAAACTCCATTAAACCTTTTGTAATTTTTTTTGTCTATCAATAATGCAAATTAAAATTGCTTTTCAAGTAGGATTGCCCTGAGTGCACTATTCTGCCTACTTGTCTCCTTTAAATATACATCACCAAAAATCCTAGGCAAAAGGGTCCATAATAAGAATTTTCAACTTGAGTAAAACTACAATGCAGTTTTTAACTGTTATGGTCAGGCTCAGATAGTGGATAAAATACATAAAGATTATTTATGAAGGGAAATAATGAATTAAATATTGCAGAGTTATGTTTAGTTCTTGATGTATTTAGTGATGTACTGTCACAATAAGATCTAATAGAAAGTGTGCAATAGCTTATCTTCTGACACATTTGAAAAGATACTAATAAAGAACTTTAAAGAAATATCGTAATTTGGGCTACTGCTGGCCACAAAATATCTCCTTATAAATTGTGTGCAGTTTCATCTTAATGTACAGGACAATGACATTTGAATTACTGAGATTTTCCTGTGAGAACTCTAACCACAAGATACTAAAAGTTTTTGACTCTTTCTGGCCAAAGAAATCTGACTTGTCTTTTGCACGTTCACTGAGATCACAATAAATCAGCTTGTCATTATCAGCCCTTCAGAAGAGACTGTTGTTTCATCATTCAGGCAATTTGGACAATGATTAGGGAATTAATCCATAACCTTGCATTTTTTTTTTTTTTTGGGGGGAGAGAACTCTCTAATGCTCAGACTTTGTACAAAAGTGACTTCATCATTTCCATAGTAATTATCTGTGCTTGTGTGGAATCCACACAAGTGTAAGTTCTGGGCTCTCTTAAGGCCTGAAAACCTTATGATAAGGCATGTTTCTTGGAAGGTGGTTAATTCCACTTGATAGAGAGTCCTGCTTTAGAGTATTAAAGATTTAAAACTTTTCAAAAAAAGAAGGAAAACTTGATTAATCACATAATTGTCTGAGAAGCAGAACTTTTTTTCTTTTGGATAGTAATTGTAAGGCAGTTGTACCCTTGTGGAGAAAAGTGCAAAAGTCAGATGCATTGAAGAATTCTTTCTCTTTTTACAAAAGGTGCCAGTGGTGCAGGGTAGACCACAGATAATGGGATAGGATCAGCACTAAAGTCATTTACAAACTTCAGGCTTCAGATCTCTGTTTTCAGGTTGGCTAAAACCAGAATACGACCTTGGCAAGCATGGCCACAAAGATAACCCTTTCCTAGTGCTGATAACAGAACATCCTTATTTCTACAGGATCATGAGAGCTGAACAATTCCATGAGGGAATTGGGTTGGGAATAACAGAGCGTGGGAAGTGACAAGATCCAAAGCTCCCTAGAGTGTTACTTTTGCACTACTTTTGTTTGTTTTTCAGAACTAATTGACTGTCTTTGGAACACATCAGCTAGTTTCAGGTCCAGAATTCACAGTATTTTACAAACATTCCAGCTTGGAAAACTTCATAAATATTGGGCCTGATCCCTTTCTCATGACATCAACTTTGTTCATGCAGTCATGGCCTCCCTCTGAATAATACTGGGGGGGGAGGTTTGTTTGTTTTTTGGGGTTGGTTGGTTGTTTGTTTTTGGGTTTGTTTGTTTTTTTCTTCACAATTGTGGGATAGAGGAGGTTCAAGTTCTTGTTCAGATAAAAATATTGACTTCTGGCTAAGGCCAGAATTGCTACATTTGCTTAAGGATAGATACATGTCTCTGCAGCAGCAGTTAAATTTTGAACACCATGAGGTATACCTGTAAAATGAAGCATGATGTGTGTCACCTGTATCACATTTACAGATCAGAGAATCTTTACTTTTGGGTGCTTCATCCATCCATAGAGGTTGATTTTTATTTTAAGTGGTACCTTGCAAACATCTTTTTTTTTTTATTTATTTTATTTTTTTTAACTAACTACTCCACTCCTAATACTTTTCTGCATACTGAGGCTGAACAAGGACAGAAGTGTGTTTCACTGGACTTTGGACCAACAGTGGTCTTAATATAGCTCTTTTTCCGTTGTCTTGCTTTAAATCTGTGAATTTCAATGTGCAGGACATGGAAGGCAAGGCACTTGGATCCAGCCTGTGCCAAAGCTCATCAAAAACACAGGAAAGAGGTTTTCACTTAGACCCTTTTATACCCCTAATTCTAACACACGCATAATCCAAATGATTTTTAAGGAGCTGTTGAAATGTTTAAAATTAGGTTTGTGCTTAGTCAGTTGAGCCTATGGAGGAAGAACACATATACTGGAAGAAATTTTTCCATTAGCATCAAACATTTTTTGCATCCCCTCCTCTATAAAAAGGAAAGGAAGAAAAGAATTGAGTAATGCTTAGTGTGACTTTCCTCCTGTGGTTTGCTTTGTTTTTTAGAGACATTCCAGAAATGTATTCCAGATGTTTTCAAATCCTTGTAACTTATTTTCCATACTATATATAACCTTTTCTACCATATCTGTTCTCTCTCTCCCTTTCTTTCACTGGTTACTGTCTCTTTCTTTTTCTCATAGTTGTCTTAATATTTTTTTCACTCCAAATTCCAGAAGAGTTAATTTGTATTCTTTCAGAGGTCCCCCTCGGAAACATGCATTATGTGCTAGAAGACATATTGTTCCACCTACTAATATATCTTGTTTTTTGAAATTATTAATTAAGTAATATTTAGTTGCATTAGCTGGATTTTCACAATTGCAAATGATATCAAGTTCTTGCTCTCAAAACACTAAATAGGCTTTTGAATATTAAATTAGCAAAACATTTAGGCACACATGCTGTCTGATAAAACACAAATTACATTCTTATCCCGTACCCACAATGTAAAGTGTGTGTAAAAAACTGCCTCTTTTGTTTAGCTTATTATAAGACAGTTGCTTAATAATTCTTTCCATAAAGGTTGCTTCAGCATTTTTTTTGGCAGTTTTGATGTTGAAAAATGCTGCTGTCATGAAACAGAAAGTGGCTGTCAAGCCCTCAGAAGGAGAAAGTAATTTTAGTGAAGCCCAGGATATTGTTCCAATCATTCGGATGAACTTGGTCAACATTCCTTTCTCCACATGAACTAAACACGTGAAATTTCACTCTCCTCCTCAGGAGCTGCTGCTTGGCAATGATGTTTATTCACTCCTTCCTGAGGTTACAGTTCTGCTCCACAGAGCTGATGGGAAACTGCCACTCTCCAGTGTTATTGCTGGAAGAAAAGCGTATGGGAACGGGCCAGAGCTCCACCGGGGGTTCCAGATGCTCACTGAGAAGAAACAGATTTTTCACAGCCCTGGAGTACCTACTCAGGACTTGTTAAAACTCTCTTTATTTAGGGTGGTGATATTTTTTCTTGGTTGACTAAGTAAAAATAGCTCACAGCAGTACTTACAACAATATCTGAGCTCCCTTTTTATTTAACAGGCAGAGAGCCAAAGCTAATACGGAGTAAATCAGAACAGCATTGACTTGCATCAACCAAGGATCCTGCCTATCACATTCTAACAAATACAGATGGCAAATATTCATCATAGACAAACTTTTAAAAGCTTAAAAGAATAGAAGAAATCATGTGCTCCAGCTTTTGTACTGCAGCTGAGGACTGCCTGAATCCTGAATACAGATCTCTGTAGTGCTCCAAATGGTTCACTGGTGAGTGGTACTGACTTTTGGAAAGTCAGAGGACATTTTGCCATTGTTTGCAATGTGCTTATTCTGTGAGACAGGAAAATGCCTCAGATGAGAGATGAACTTCTGCTGATCTTGAAGTTCTTTGGGATTTGGGATTTGATTATTATTAGATATTTTACCACAATGGCTCATAGAGGGCTCATCTGAGATCAGGAATCCACTGGGGTAGTTCTTGTGCATACATGGAGCCTCAGCTGCTAAAATATTCAAATCACTTAAAAAAGCCCACCAACACAAACACCAAAAAATGGCAACAAAACTCAAACCAAAAGCACAGAGAAATATTTTCCCCATTTTACAGGTGAAAAACTCAGATAAAGTTATTTTCCAAAGCCTAAGAGAAGACTGTGGGGAGCTCTTTAATCACAAAACCTCCTTTATCTTCTAATTTAACCTCACACAATTTTTGCAATCCAGAAGGGAATGCTTCATTATAAAATGAATCAATCCTGAGCAGTTTCAAAATAGAATAGCTTTGCCATGACTTGTCAAAGGCATAGTAAATACGACTCTGTAAGGAATAGTACACCACTCTGGAAGTGTGCCACCATTATGAGTTTACTTCTGAAATAAAGAAACAAGTTGCCTTTGTTCTAGGATTGAAATGTTCAAATATCAGAGCCAACATTTGTAATGTTTGGAATGAGATGGGGGAGAAGGGGAAAAGAGCTTTATTTTGCAAATTCTGTTCAAATTGAGAGTTACAAAAAACAGCAAAAAGAAGAAAAGAAAAAGTGCTTAGGTGGTAGGCAGGATGTACCATGAATAACAATGTATCCTGTGGATATTTACTACCAAATCATGTTTAACTGAAAGGAAAGTGGGAGTCACCACAGCAAGCAATTCCCATCCGATTTCTTAACATGTAAATCAGGAGCACAGAAAGGCCATTTATGGGAGTCCCAGTGAGACAATGGCTTTCCCAGTGCCAAGTGGTGACATCACACTTCACAAAGGAGAAGGAAGACCGCTGTAAGTGCAGGGTGCCTTGCCAAGAGCTTTGTTTTGTTTCCACAGAAGAAGGAAAAAATGGCAAACACAAAAAAGAAAAAAAAATAAAAAGAAACTAGCAATTTTTCTCAAGAGTATAACATTACAGACAGAAAAGACACAAACTTTCAAAGAAGTTAACATGTGACTCACGGAATGTACTTTGCAGCTCTGACGGTGATTTCAATAGCACTTGTGAAAAATCAAAACTAATTTTGCATTTACCGTATCCAAGCAAAATGAAAGCAAACACAAATGCACACATACTCATCCATGCATCCTCAGAAATGAACCCAAGAAATGCCCTTTGTGAGCTGTGGTGCTGAGTGTTTCCCAATTGCAATGCCAACCCCAGCTGTATTTTGTAAACTCAACTCTGAAACATTATTCCTCTTGAAGTAATGAGGAAATGAATGAATAGTTTGGTATTTATGTCTTCTAAGGAAGTTGGAATTGTTAGTTTAGTGTATAAAGCTAAAGATCTTGAAGAAATTATGTATTTACAGCACCTGTCTCCTAGGTAGATTTGTTAATTGCTTTTAAAATCAGGAATCTCAAACAACTGATTCTCTTTTTTTTCTGTTTCTTACAAATAGTGTAAATATATTTCACCATTGAAACAGAAAAGAAAGAACTTGAAACTTTCAAGTCTTCTGATTCACAGAAAAAAAAGGAAAAAAATGGTTATTTTTGAATTTATAGGAGCCAGCACTTCTCTCTTTTTCTGTTCTGTGGTGACTAATCTAATATCATAATATGTTAAAGAATCCCACAGCAATGATTTCCTGTGCCATACACGTGACATTTTAATTCCCAAGAGTGTGGACTGTTGCAATAGAGAGTATATTTTGCTGATACCTAAAATTTTTGGTAAGGAAGAAACATATATGTTTTTTCAAAAAAAATATACATTTGGTACCACCAAAATATACATTTGGTATCACATTTGGTGATTTTAAAAAGCTTGATTCTGTTTATGACTTGTGTAGTGCTGGCAACACAGATGTAGCAAGGCCTTCTTTTTCCCCAAACATTAAAGCGTAATAAAGATCTTCACTGTGACTCCATTCCCAGCATGAGCAAAGAGGAAATTAAACACACACAGAAGCATATAAGAATGTTTCCCAAGTGATATTTTTTTCTGATTAAAAAAAAAACCAACACCATAATAAACAACAACAACAAAAGCAATCAACCCAAAACCCCTAAACAAACACAAAAACCACCCTATGTTTTATATACATACTTATTAATTTTTTTTGTGCGCTGTTCATTTCACAGTCAAGGTCAAGAAACACTATGAGATAGATGGAGAACTGAGCCTTTTAAAAGCATTTGCAAAAGCCAGCTTTTGTTCAAATCTTCCTCTGTTTAAGGAAAGTTGATACAGAGGGAGTGATCTAAAATTGCACTTAATGAGCAAAAGTGCAACTCTGGTGGAACTTGTATATCTTCATTTGTGAGAGAGACATCCAAAATCATCCTTCCAAATCCACTTTAGGGCCTGAGAGACTATCAGTGTTCACACATCCACAGATGCCTCCATTTCTGCTATTACTTTCCCACACAATTCCTAATGAGTTTATAGGGCAAGATAGAAACATATTCCTGAATCATTGATTTGGTGGATGTACTTAACACATGCCTAAAATGCAAAGAGTCCTCCAAGTCTGAGTCAGGGAATCTAAGAAGAATCCTACTTAAATGGACTTTGGTCTGAAATATCTCCAATATTGGATTTTCTAACAACTCAATAGAAAACAGCTTTAAACCAAAGCCTTGTTAAGAAATTTAAAATCAAACTCAGAGCCATATTAAAAAATGTTAAACTAGGGAGCAGCACCACTGAGTCTGTAACTGAAACCTATTTGTATTTTATTTAATCTCAACCTGCAAGTAAACCAAAAGTCTGAGAAATTTATGGTACACCTTCTGGAGACTTTTAGATTTATGAAAAGGTAAAATAAGCAATGCAGAATGAGAGGTAGGAGTAAGTCAGAGAGGGGAAATAGTAGGATGCATGTTTCCAGTGGAGAACAGCATATTTTAAACTGCAGTGGTATCCTAAGATGCCTCCAGTCCCACGAGAATATCACTTCAGGCACACACAATGAACAGAAGGGTGCCAGCCTTCTCCATATCTCCAGGAAAAGAGAGATAAACAAAATTTCTGCATTTGAGTTATTTTTTTGTGCCTCAGATTTTTCCCCCCGAGAAGATCTCAGACAGCAACTACAGCAGATTGAGATGCCTGAGCATCAGAGCATGATAAAACCAGAACCAATGGATTTGTCATTGTCTGATAACAGTACTCTCGAAAGAAGACAGGTCTATAAAATAGCACTGGTAACCCTAACAGTATCTTACAGACCAGATAAATTAGTGAGAAATGCTTATGTGTTTATGTTTGCAAAATATTTTCTCTCTTTTTTTCTAGTTTATTGCTATTATTATCAGCTGACAAGGAAATATGGAGGCAGTTGTACCTTTAACAGATTCTGGGAAAAAGAATTTGATAGTGGTTGTTATGACGTGGAGAACCATGTTATGCAATGCAGAGCAGCTAAAATTTAAACATTAAATATAATGAACTCCTGTCAGGTTCCACGGCTATGAATGATTCCTGAATAACAAAATGTGGGTGATATAATTTCAGATTTGAACTTGCTGTGATATCTCAAGTTCACATGTACCTTCCTCCACCATCTCTATTCATGAAGAAAACATTTTTAGAAAGAGGGCTCAATGGTGACTGGAAGATTTAAATCAAAATTTGAGTATACATTTCAGAGTCTGTGTATGTACACAACCATTCTCACTTGAGAACTTCGTAAAATGTGAACACCAAGGTAAGTAGCACTGCCCACTGTCCAGGTGAACTTCATTTACATCCTGTACATCCCAATATCTCCCTGCTGTGGAATACTTATAATATTTAACATTTGGGTTTAAATTTCTCTAGGGGTAGTGTTTCCACTCCATTTATCCTTTTCTGTGTTTCACCTTTAAACAGGAATACTATTTCTGTATGAAACCTCTGTGGAAATGATGAAACTGAAATTGTTTTACCCGAATGCTAACTATATTGGATATTGATTCCATAATTGTCCTTCAATGTAAAGGATATAAAGGCTCATCTTTGAATTCAGTGAGCATAAATAGGGCCAAACATCTCCCTGAAATTTTCTGTGGAGGGTCAAATCCCAAAAGTTTCTTAGCACTAGTTTTGCCATTCATTGTACTACTTCCATGTATAATAAGATTAACTGAAATTCATTTTTCTTTTTATTTTGTTTTAATAACGAATGTTAAAAATCTTAATGCATTTCCTGTTAATAAAGGAAAAACATGATATTCAAAATTTAGACATAGCAGAGTTATTTGTTTGGAAACTTTGTAGGAGGGCAGTAGAAAAAGAGACAGCTGAACTGCCACAAAGTCACTGTAATTTGAGATGTTGCTGGACATTTGTTAGAGAACTGCAAACAGGATGCAGTATTCTGTAAACTTAAAAGCTGTATTTTAAAGACTCCTGTTACATAGCTCAGTGATTTAATATAGTTAAATTAAGGTAGTAAATTAAAGGAGACACCGAAGAGTAAAACAAGGAATATTAAAAATTTACATCATCTTGAATATTTATCCACACATAGTGTGTTTTCAGTAACTTTAAATAACTACTTCGGCAGTTACACTTTCCCTGCTGTGTATGAGGTATTTGAAACTCATTTACTGAAAGTTTTGTTTTGTGGATTTCCATAGATAACAGGCATAATTCTAAGTTACTAAAAATACCACCAACTGGCTGTCATGCGAGTTTCTGAAAAGCCTCAATAAACGTCTCATCTATTTCCATATGAACCTTGGGCTGCACACGATTTTCCTCACTGTGACCTCACTAATTCTCCCTGTTCAGATTTTAATAGACTCTGAACATCCCTGGGGGTTCCAAGTTTGCACAACAGGAAACCTGCTGACACTGCTGCTCTGTGGCTGCTCTGCTCTCCTCTCGATGGGTGCTACACTGCAGCACTCTCTCAAATGTTGCCCATTTCAGTACAAAGAGGACACAGCCAGCAATTCATAATATCTGGCATGTGGAGAAATATATAGGCAACTTAAGAACAATAAACTCTAGGCTGAAAATACAGCATTTTAAATCTATTCATTATTTCAGAATGTGTATTTATTTTAATACGCAGGCTTCACCAGATAGTTGATAGAGCATCATCATTCATTTTTCAATGGCAAAGAAATGACAAAGAAATAAGCACAGGAAAAAATGGCCAAAAGTCAGCCAGAATACCAATGACAAGTCTAGAAATAATGCTCACATTTTCAGTCTTTTCCTCAGCATATTATTGACCAGACCAGTAAGTTGAAATGGTAAATTCCATGTGAAAACGGAACCCTAGCTACATTTTCCTAAACCTTGCCAGTGTCACAGGCAATGAATTTTTTTTTTTCAAAGAGATCTTTTATCTCTTATTCCAGTCCCTGAGGCACTCTGCTGAACATTGAGGTGCATGGGAACCCTGTAATTACTACTTAGATGGTGACATATGGTTACAGAAAGACCTGATCTGATCACAGTCCCCTTTGACCAAAACAAAGATTAAATGGATAGGCCAATTCTAAGCCATATTACCTATTCCTCCTTCTACAGCAGTCTTTTTTTCTGCCATGATTCCTTCACAGAAATGAGCAAAGTCAAGATTAATTTGGGCCTCCAAAAACACCATACTAAATGTGTAACACAGCACAACCATGTAGTAACTCTTGGCCTATAATCGTTTCCCAAATGAACCCTCCCAGCCAGTTCAAGGAGACAAAGACCCACAGAATACTACTCTGGTTCAATCAAATTGTACTTCTAGTCCATTGCTAGCACTGAAGAAAAAAGTTATTGTTTCAACAAGCCTGAGTTTAATATCTTTCCTGAAGGGTAAATATATATTAAAACGTGTCTCTCAAAGAATGAAATGAGTAAATTAACCCAAGCATTGATGAGATCTGCTACAGGTAGTGAACCAAGTTCCTCAAAAGTTTTTTGAGAAGCCTTTTCTCATTTCCTGTCATTTTAAAAGAAGTAAAAGCCTATGTTCTGTATTGCTTTTTCTTTAGGTAAACACATTTTTATTCTGCCATAAAGAAATCTCCTCCTGCCATTTTTCCCTGCTGTGAACAGCAGCCTATCAAAAAAATAAAACCTTAAAGGTCACACTGGAAGCAAGACATATATTACAGTTTCAGACACAAGTCTCAAAGACCTGAGAAATATTTAATTCAGATTCATAAAAGCTACAACACAAAGAAAGGAGCTGCAATTTGTTGATATTAAATTCTGTCTTCATCCTTCCAAATAATTATTTTAAATAAAGGGTTTCTCTTGCAATGTTAAACAGACAGTATGCCAAGATTGGACCAATTGAGATTTGCTGATTCACTGAGACTGCTTGCACTTTCAAATGTGGAGGAAGATTTTATAAGTCACTTTTAAAAAAGGAAAGAAAATAATTCCACTTGTTAAAACACACAAAGTTTATATTTCCCTGACTTTTATCTGTACATATATTCTTGAGCCTCTGAGACACCATAATTTTTTTTAGTAATTTATTTTGTATAGATGAAGTGACTACAGATCTACAGGTGAATTTACATGTTTTTTCCCTCAGAAGTAGTTGTGATTTGTGTAGCTTACTAAATTAACAGTGAAGCAATCAGCTCAGAAATGTGACTGCCTCCAGCCCAGGGTACAGAATGTCTTCAGTTCTGAGCCCATTTTGCCCAGAAGGAAGCAAGGCTCTATGCATTGTTTTCTTTCATTGCTGAAGAACCTAAGCCACAGTGAATTTCAGGCTTCTAACCTGGTTGGGCTGGTGGGACTTTCTCACACAAAAAGAGATGGGAAGTCCTAAAGAATAGGAATAATAGTGCAGCTGAAGCACTAGCAAGTATTTTTGCCCACAATAAAGAACACGATCTGGTGAAAAATGGATCACCCTCACAATTATCCCATTTCTCTTATCTGGAATGCCTTTCTTCTCATGATATGAAAGGGTTTCCATAGAGTTGGTGTTCATGTTGCAAATTAAACACAGTGACCTTTTCAAGTCCTGTTCTACCTCAAATGTCCACACAGGTGGCATTACCACACTCACTGATGCTGTCAACAAGAGGGAAGTGATTAAGCCCTGAAGAGATCAGCAAGAATAAACAGAGCACAGGAGTTCTGTGCAGGAGTGATTGAAGTACTGAGTATCAGAGCACTTATTTAGCTTTTCTTGACTTCAGTGCTCAGCTGCAGGTTTTAATTTTATCTTCCACTGTAACTTCATTTCAAGTCTATAAAAATGCACTAATAGAAAAGGACCATAAATGTAAGAGAAAAAGGAAGCAACCATCATATGTATAATTATAATTATTATATATTGATCGATAAAATTATATATAAACATATATATACTTACATATATAAATAAAATAAGAAGACGTTTTATCAAAAGTGTTGATAATATATAACAAAAGGATATGGGATTCCATAGCCTAGTAGTTTGCAAACCTAGCTTCAAACAGTATTTGTTATGTTTCTAGGAGTGCTGAAGACTGCAGAATTCCCTGTCTCTACTCTGGTTTCAGAGGACTTAAACAAAAGGTGACATGCACAAGGCCAAAACCTGGAACCAAAACCACTCACCATGGGATGATATTAAAAAAAAACCTCTTGGTGCTTGTCTTTTTATGTCTCACTATTCATGTCAGGAATATTTGAATCAGCTCCTTGGGAAAAAAAAAAATATTGCTGAAAAAATTTTTCAGTGATTCCAATTTTTCCTTGGTGAGTCTCAGCCTAGCACTTTTTTTCTGACTTGGGTTAGTGAACTGGTGTCTATAGGTGTCTCCCCACAAGCTTTTTAATTCATATCTGGTGCAGACTCATGGAAGTAAATCTCCCTCTTCTGCTCCAGTCTCACTTGGGTGCACTTAGGTACATCTGAAGTCATTTATTTTGTAGAACTATATCAGCTGGACGGAAAAGGTAAGAGTTCCAAGCAGAAGAGGGAGGAAGAGAAATGGAGGAGGGAAACTCTACTAGTAAAATACTTTCAAAGTAATAAACCTTCCTCACTGAGCTATAAAAAAGTCCTCTTCAATGTCCAACAGAACATATCACAAGATTTGGAATATATGAATAATGTACCTTTTCAAGAAAAAGAACTACACAGGATTCTTGGAAATAGACTTTGTCAACAATCTGTGTAGGGATAGGCAAAGGTACGATTTGCCTCCATTCTTTATTCCTGACAATGTTCTGCACACAGCTTCTCCCTCACTACCCACTACTAGGGATTAAAGCCAGAGAAAACAGAATGAAATGCAGAAAGATAAGAAAAAGACAGTGGCTTTGATACTTCCTGAGTGTTCTTTTCCTTCATGTCTTTGGGAAAATCGAATGCCACAAAAAATAGATGATGAATTAAAAAACCCAACAGTAAAAAAATTAGATGAAAGACTTCTTGATCTTCTTCACTCAAACTTCTGCCTGAAAAATAACGTTTCATCTCTTAATAAAAAGACAGAGTAAGCAAAATGCTGTCCCTGAAGCAAAACTCCCCTTTATTGTAAGTTTTATAATGCTTCATCAAGTGTGGTCTCAGAGAACGGACATTGTATCCAGAGCTAAGCAATTTCTTGCCTTCCTAGTCTGTACCTAATTTATTTATCATAGAACTATTGGCGGCCATGTATAAACCTTATCTACTTTCACATGACCAACAATTGATATAGTAGCACATTAAAGCAACAGGGCCATCACCCAAAGAAAAAATAAAGAAGAAATATTAAAGGAAAATTAAAGATATAAAGGCAGGGGTTTTCCTTCCTGGAAAAGGAAGAGGTGCCATCTGAAGCTTAGCAAGAATCTAGTCTCGTGCTACTTGTTCATAAAAAGAAACTGACTCCCGTGGTGGAAGGAGAGCTCCACAATCTCTGCATTTAAGTCTCTTTTCTACACAGCAAAGATTAATATGTAAGGAAGAAAAAATCTTCAGAGAAAGGATCTCTGCCAGTTGGCAGTGACACACCAAACTTGAGACTTTCAGAAGTCCTTCAGAAGTTATTAAAAACAACAAGAAAAGGAAACTGCTCATTTTAGATTCTCCTATTTGTTAAAGTGGCCTTCAGAGGCTGAGCTGGGTGCAAATTGCTACAGTGGAGGTCATTTTATTTTGAGGGCAGCCTTTTCTGAAGACAAAGTAGTTCCTGAAAGTGTAAACTGTTTTTTCTCACCTTGATGGGATATTAGCTAGGAACTCCTGTCGTGACCAGTCCAGAGAAAACGTTAGCTGTATTTTTATAATCTCATAAAAATAAAGGGCTTCTGGTTTCCTATGAAAAAGCATAGTAGTGGAAGAGGGACTACCAAGTTAGAAAACCTTCTCAATCTCCCTTGCATAGTCCCTCATATTTTTAGTGCCATCAAGAGACAGGTTTGTGAAGGCCTGGGTTTGGGAAAGCACTCTTTTGTTTGGTTGGTTTTGGGAATCCTTTCTTTTCCCAACCAATTTAACCTTGAGGCGCTGTTTAAAGGATAATCCATATTTGTCTCTTTCCTAAGCCAAATGAATATTCACAACTGGAAACAAAAGAACACAGAGGATTAACTGAAAAACAGCCTTTTAAATGATGAATGATGAAGAAATAAGGAAGGCTAAGAATAGTTATGAATGAGCTGCTCAGCTTCACAATGTGATTGAGAAGTGTTTAGTCAGAGATCAACTGTCACAGTTTTTAAAAGGTGAGGTTATAAAAGATGGGACAGAAAACTACAGATCTATCTTCGGGCTGTTAAAGGAGAATAACAATGGAAACTGGTATTTTTGGGGACTGGGAACAAACACAGTATGCATATATGTGTATATATATGTGTGTATATATATATACACACATATATATATATATATGTTTCCCACAAAATGTCAAACTCACTGGAGGCCATCAATTTATCCGTGGTGTAAAGTCAGAGTAGTCTATGGAGCAGTATCAAAAATTAACATAGCCCATTTCAATGCTACCAATTTGATTTGTAGGTGGGCAGTACAGTTTAACATATGTTTAATCTGATTGTAAATGCAAATGGTTCAAAGCATGACAGTCATAGCAACTCCAGGGGCAGCAGTTGGCACTTATATGGTTTTGCTGTAAAATCATAAAACCAAATAATCATAGCTGAGTTATAAAATTCTGCATGATCTGAAACAAGTCATTCATTTTGTTTCACTGTTGATTTCTCCATCTGTGCAAGGGAAATCATGACACACAAAGAGGGTGGAGAGACTGGACTCCTTCAGTTTGAATCTCTAAAATTAGATCTCTTGAAAAAAAATTAATTTCTTTCACTAAGGTTGCTATATTTAAGTAATATTTATATTCAAGTATATAAGGTACTTTTTATTTAGATATTATGGTGCTGCAAGTTGATCTGCTCTGAAGTCTATTTAGGCAAGCACGGAATGTGCCCATGGTGCTCCGGGCAACTTTAGTAGTTAATTGCACGTAACCCACCTGCAGAGGCATCTCCACCTCGCCCCACCTATCAGTGGGAACCTGCTGCATGACAGGGTTATTTGCCTTTCTCTTTACAAAAGCATAGCATGACTGACTGCCCTTTAACAGCATTCTCGTCACCCTGCTTTGAAGCTCTCTAATAAGATTGTTGAACCTATTGTTTCAGCCTCCATAAATAGAAGGAAGAGAGGGAAGATGAGAGCCATGGGGGCTGTGTTTGCACTGCAAAATGGAGCAAACTGTGGGTATTCCTTAACTGCTGTGGCTAAGGCTGCCTAACACTGGAATATAATTATGTTAACACGGGATGGATTTTGTGCTAGTAAACACCATTTCCTGGAGCTGTCTCAGGCCTTGTGACAGGTTCTGGGCTGCAGCACTGCAACCAGAAGAGTGACCTGCTGAGTGCAAGGTCTCCATCACTGAATGCTGCAGAGACCCAGGCACAGCACATCCAGAGGTGGGATTTCTCCATTTGGCGCTTTGAGTGGCGTCTTCAAAAGGCAGCTGGGAAGGGGCGTGGCACTGTCACGCACAAGTACCATGAGAGCGTCACACAGAGTGCAGCAGTCTGAACAAGCCTGGAAAACCCAACAGAAGGTTATTATTTTGTGCAAAGTTTTGGAAATGCTGAAGCACAGCCTTCAGACCAAGGCAGTATTTTCAGTTGCCTGGTGCAATTCACGCCCTGGGCCAACATCCCTTCTGTGCCTTCCCTGCAGCACAGTGAGACCTCAAATCCTGGCTGAGCTGTCACACAGATACAGGAGTGAAGCTGCAGGTGTCACATGTTGTCCTATCTGCTGAAAAATTCCAATGGCTGCAGTGCTATCAGTCATCCAAAACTCAGCACAGATTGATATCCCCTTAATGCTCCTTGATTACTTTGTGTGCTCCCACATAAGACATAGTAGCCAGCATGTGACTGTTCTGATTTTCCATTAATTTTTACTTTTTTTTCCATCTCTGTGAAATTAAGAATATGTAGAAAATTGCAGCTTTCCTGCCTCCTCTAGAAGATATTTTCATTATTCTTTAAATGATAAAGAGAGTAGAGATCTGCAAAATCCAACATTATTTATTTATAAAATTCTGATTTTATTACAGTTGTTGTATTTCACCCACTTAATTTTGATCTAGATAAAGTTGCCTTTAATCTCTTACTTTCAAAGATTTTTAAAACCTAAATGTTTCTGTCAGAATAAGGAAGTAGTTCAAGTCCAGTATAAACAGAAATTTTATTTGAGTGATCATATCTGTAGTATAGAATGAATAAAAGTTAGAAAATATCCAGACAAAAGCTCTAAAAAAAGAGTCATACTCTTCCTGGGGAATAAAGCTGTTAAGATTTGAAAATTTGACTATTCATCTATCTTCTCAAATTCACCATCACTGAATTTGTTTTTCCTGCAATGTTCCAGAACTCTCTTTCCCATGGATGATTCATTTGGTAGATTATATAAGATTTTGCTTTACAGTTCTCATAGAAAAAAATAAAATTGAATACAAGGCTAGGGAACAGATTGACCTTTTATATTTCCAGATTCTTCACAGATGTTTTCTTTAATGTTGTTTCATTTGCCAACAGGGTTTCCTAATTTCCTTTTCCTTTCTTTTATTTTATTTTTTCCTTTTATTTACTAGCTCCTTGCACCTGCAATTCTGAAAACACTGTAACCTGGAGTGACATACTCACAGCCCAAATCTGTGAATAGGAAACAGGCATAAGGTGATAAAGTCTCTTGCCAAACATTGCAGGGTTGCCCAGTCCTGGGAGAACAATCTAGCATGTTATCTTTTGTAAAACACTGGAAAATCTTTCACTTCTCTGCCAGTAGCTGAACGCTTCACTCACCTTATATCTAAACATTTTCTGGAGCATGGAACTGGGGTCCTTAGGTGCTAATACAGTCCTAAGTTATAATAATAACAGTGATTACATTTAATAATATAGAGGAGTTTCTTGAAGTAGCTTTTTAATATTTTTGACTACATTCATTTTTGCACGTTCTGTGTTCTGTTGTTCTCCTAAAAAGAATGGATCAGTCTCTTTGTACACAGGAAAATCCTCCCCTGCTGCAGACTTCCCATGGTGACACCTAAATTGTGCTCTGTGCTGGAAAGAGGCTCCAGTCTCTGTGAGTATTCCTTCCCAAAGGAAAAAAATCTGGCTTGAAGTGGAGGTAGGAGGTGGATAGGATGGGAGTCCTTTTCAATGAGTAAGATGTACTTCTGTACTTCACAGTTGAAACTCCTGAGTAAAGTCCCCATAGTTGACCAGCCTTCCACTGAAAAAGGGAAATTAATTTCCCTATCTTCTAGTTGGTGGGAGCACAAGGGTGTCAGAAACAGCAACTGTGGATGTTATGTCACTCGAGGACTTAAAATAGAAAGACTGTTAATTTTAGGAACATTTTCAAATATTTTTAATCAGTATGTAGAATACCCACAGAAAATATTTTTAAATTATTCTTTTCAGTATTAATTCTAAGAGACATAGTCGCTTAAAAAAAATCAAAACATAATATATGCCATTGAGGTCTCATAAAAAACCTTAAATTTCAGTTATGAGCATTTTACACAGATGGTCAGACTGACTACATGAAGCTGGCAAAAGAAGAAAAAAAAAAAAAAAAAAAAAAAAAAAAAACTAATAAACAAACCAAAAATTTCTCAGCACCTCCTCCAAAATTCCAGCATACAGATTTTGTATCTACATTAACTTTTCTTGGATAGATATCTGTGAACGCACTGATGTAAATTGCAACTAGTTTTGATGAGCTACAGAACAGATGCATAGAAGGAAGGAAGGAGGGTGAGAGATTGTGCAGAACTTCATAAATAAATGTTTTATGCTTATTCATTAATGTTGTGCAAAGAAATATGATAAATAACAATTACAGAACTATCAGTGTCTGTAAATAAAACTGAGCGAAGGAAAAGAGGAGAAATTTTTTTTAAACCATCTTTATGCTTAATGAATGTCTCATCTCTCCAATTAACACTTCCAGTCTTCTGTTCTGAAAAAAAACAGCTGGATGAAATGACTCTGCCTTAAGCATGGATTGGAGGACGTGCCTCCTAACATGCATTTTCCTTGGTCTAAGTGTCACAATTCCCTGTGAATGACGCCACAGATCTGATTGACATGACAGTATCTTAAAACTAAACAGGAGCAAATTGCTGCCCAAAGGCATCAGCAGTCAAAACTTTGCTGGTAATTACTCTTGAAGTTAGAAATTCCTCCAGGGATACCTTTCCTATCAATTAAAATCATATCTTATCAGAAAGAAGTTTGGTTTCTGTGATTTTGTTAGGATTGAAAGGCATGGAAATTTCTGCAATGTTTCTCTATTTTCTGAGGTGTTCATATTTTTTTGCCTTCATTTCCCTGTTCACTCCTCTCCAACTTTTATTCCTCTTTTAGGTGCAGAGACTTGTTACAAGCTCACTGTGGAGTTTTGAGATGTGTGACAGAATATTTCTGCAGCACATGAAGCAAATGCAGCAAGTGGCTCCAGGAGGGTAGAAAACATTTGTGGGCTGGTTTTCCTTTCTTCATCCAACATGCAGAATTTACAAATTCATTGTGTTAAATTTTGTGTTTCTTTGGTCAGCTTAGGGTGTGATTTCTCCATACATGCCTCTTACCATGGAGAGGGATGATGGCAGAGCCACCCAAAGTGGTAGGATACCCGTACCACAGGTATACTATCCAGTTACCATCAGTATATCAGTGTATCAACACCCATCTGTTACACAAGTTTTTGATGCAGAAATCTGATTTTTTTTTTCTCCTTTTTGTGGAAAAAGATATTCACACCGCATTTCAAGTGTAATCAAAGTTGAGGTACTGCCACATGTTAAAACACTTCGAAAAGACTGAACCCTTAATTACTTCTGAACCCACTGCCAGTGGTCAGACCTGCATGGCCACCAGGAACCGCAGCTCCAGAGAGCCTGAACTCCAGCTCACCTTGACATCATCGTCTGGATCAAAGCCTCTAGGACACCCCTAACTCACACTCCTATTGCATACACAGCAATACAACAGGACACTTTTAATTAAGGGGATGTAATTGTACATTTCAGTGAAGAAGGATGAATTCAAGCACTCGTGAACTTTATGCATTTGTTTATCTCCTGTCAAGCCCCCAGGGCTTTTGACCCTTGCTGGAGAGAATGCAGGACATTAGTGGGAGCAAAGACACTGTTTAAAATCCTCATTGCAAAATTGCTTTAATGAGTAATCAGCAGCACATCTTTAAGCCCGCCACAGTGACCTTTCCCTGCACGCTTTCTCTCTTTTTTTTTTTTTTTTTTTTTTTTTGCAATAAAAGCTTTTTTATTTAAATCCCTGTGGGGAAAAAAAAAAAAAAAAAAAAAAAGGCTGCAGAGAAGGATTTTAAAGCTTCCCTTTTAATTCCAACAATGAAATACACATATTTCATTCTAAATCTTGCTGATACCACAAATCTTATGACTGTAGTGAGAAAAGATAGTTTGTCAGGATGGCACCTTGACAGTGCATATGTATGAGCCCACTCTAGTGATTTCCTTGTCATGTCTTCTTTGTCCAGCAGTCCAAACAAGGTTCTCCCCTACATTTGTTTCCATAGCTACTTGCTGTTCTAGGAGGTCGAAAAGGTGACTAATTCTTAAAAAGTATAGAAAATATAAACTGATACAGACTCTAGCAGTGTCAACCATATCAAAACTAGAAACACTGAGGCACACAGAGTGCTTATTCTCTCTGATTTTGTATGCATAAAAGCTCTGATTTCACTGTTAGTGCATGTGCATCTGAACTAAAATGATGCTGAACAGAGGGCTGAAAATATTAAAATAGTGAAAAAAAAATAGTAAAAAAATAAGGAGGGAAAAAAAGGCACAGAATTGGAAATTATGGAGATTATATACACAACTGAATTCTGACATTTTATCTGCAATTTCCAAACAGGCTGTAAGTTCCTAATTTGTGATTTGTAGGAGCCTTTCGAGGAAGAATTTTTCATGGGAAAAATACGTGTACAGCTGTACTGAAGTGTTTCATAAATTTGTATCTTTGCTAATTGTTCTTGTTAAAAATTCAGAAGAAAGAGAAAATATTTAATTTCAAAATTTTTTTAAACCAAAATATTTTGGTTTTAATCAATACTAAATGTCCTTTGATGTCTGTACACTCATTGATTTGGTCTGTTTTTAGAGCTGCCAGCAAACAGAAAAAAACTGTTATTCATGCAGGTCTAATTATAGAAAATGCATATGCAATTGAGAAAACCATGCATACTTAAGACAATTATTTGTGCTTGGACTTCTTCAAGCACTTTTCTGAGGACTATCTTTTTACATGTGTATAATTTTATTCCAGAATATTTTTTTGGTTTTATTTGAATACTGTTCTAATATTATCACACATTTGTGAGCAGAGAAGAAAGCAAATTTAGTGTAAAACTGTGAATTTGCTGTTGCATTAAAAGTTAGCCTTAGTTAGAGTTGTTTGCAAAACTATTCTGTGATTTTTCTATTCTTATGTTCCATCTTACAGGATCAAGTGGATGTAAATAGAAGTATGTAAATTCCTCCCAGTCGTGAGGAGAGAATACAACACAATCTGAAGGTGGGCTTGTGGGCACTGAAGCTTGTGCAGATGCTTACTTATATTTAGGCCTGTGTGTTATTTTTGCTCTATATATTTATTGACATAAATTCTTTCTGTAGCAGAATTTGAATTAGGAATAAGGGGCAAGTTGAAGCCATCAGGAATTATTTTCTTTAGCCAAACCAGCTTTTGAGTGGTCTTCTTGCACAAGCGCTCATTAATACAAAATTGTCATTATAAAATTTTCATTAATATCTCTTTCTCTTCTTACACATTTACCACATAAATGCTTATTCCTCTCATTTTTAGGGTGTGCCAAATTTCGAAGGAGAGATTTCAGGTTTCTTTGGTTCTAAATCCTGTAAGAGGCCTTGGGTTGTCGGCTGCCTTTGGTTGTAAAAAAGTGAGAGGAAGGACTCTGAAGTAGAAAGTTTTCATTCATCTCCTGGCTCCTCATGCATTTGGATTATTTGGTGAGTTTGCAACTGCTCAGTGGTTCCAGTGAGTGCTCTGAGCCCTCCCTACAACCAGGGGTAGATGATGGTGAGGATGGATGTGAGGCAGGACTAGGCTCTGATAAACAGCTCCCAGCAGGCTGTTAAGTAGCATTCTGCCTGCAGGCTCATTTATTTTGCATCTCACTCCGCGAAGCTGCATTACAGCACCTCTTTCAAAGTATGGTCTGTGAAGGACAGTAAGTGCATCATCTAGAAAAATGCAGGAGCTAAAAGCTTGCAGTTCACATCAACCTAAGGGCAAAGGTTTTGCAAAGGATTTTTGCAGGGCATCCAGAGTGAGGCAAGACTTCACTTAACAGCAGCAGCATTTCCTCCAAATTTTTTCAGGGATTAAGTGGGAGGTTTTGCTATTACAAACATTTCTGGTGTACATTTCGAACTCTCCATCACAGGTGATTATCTAAAGATATCCTCATATACTCTTCACAGAAACTCTTTCCAGCAGTCAATTTCCCAGATCTGCCTCTGCAAACATGGCTGCAGCACATCTTTGGTAACACTTTTCCTTCTGACAAGAGAAGTGTGAGCACAAGTGAGAATTTTCATAGATGACTTTCTTAAAGATTTATAACACAATCTCAATGCAAACATCAGAATACTTATTAAAGTGTAACTGTGAGAGGGAGGAGTCAAGGAACAAAGGGAATGTGATTAAATTGCAAACATAGAATTGTGAAAAAAAGGTTTTAATTCTGAAATAAGGATTTACTGAACTTTTTCACTATGAAATAAAATTAATTAACCTCTGAAAAGTCAGTAGTTTCCTTGCAAAGAATCCAGGATTCTGGTCTGTGAGGCTGAAGATGCCAGTCCATGTGCCTTTGTGTGACACATCTCACTGGTCACCTGTGAGGAATTTAAAACTTGCTTGGTTGCAATGAATGCTGGCAGGGAAGAAATGGATCATTCACATTATCCCTATTTTCAAAATTTTATTTTTAAAATTCTGTTTAGTTTACCTTATTGGTTACAAACTTTATTCAAATTTTCCGAGGTGAATCCCTGCCTTTCCCTTTGTTGCTTCTCAGATGACAGGCAAAGCATGAACAGAGGAGTGTGTCAGTAATGGGCTGTGAGATGCCTTCTATTTATTCCATCGATTGAATCAGGATATCTAAAATGATTTTTATCCTCTATTTTCCTCTTTTTATCTGGAGAATATAGCCAGTATAGCTCTCATTTGCAACCTGTCAAGGTGCAAATATGGAAGACCTGACACATTTTTATGTTAACTGTAATTTATAATCCATTTATTGAATGATACCTTCAGGACTTTATTCTTCCAAACTAAAGCCTGAGTTATCTAAAGATACTACTAAATACTACTAAATAAAGGTAATAATAAATACTACTAAATGCTTGTACTTATGAGCACAAGCCACCTGCATTAGTTGTGGATTAGTGGATGAGCAGGGTGCCCAAAACACAAGTGAAGTGATGCCATGATGCAGCTGTGTGGCCACTCAGGGTATCTCAGATGTGTGGGGATAGCAACTTCCATGAGAAAAGCACAGCTGAGTAGCACTGGAGACAACTCCTTAATCCACACCAGAGCATTCCTGCCCATGCCATTTATCAGAGATCAAATTGTAAATGTGAAACAATTATTTAACAAACAGAAAGATCACCATGAATTATGCTTTTTGCATTTTCTCATTTTACAGTAAATAACGTTCAATCAGATTAAATCAGAGTGGAAAGTTGTAATACGAGGATAAAATTAAGTTCTTATAGGTAGATGAATAAATTTGTTATGGTTTGTTGTGTGTTTATTACAGGGCAGTGGTTGAAATGTCAATGTTAATTTCTCCTAGATTTCATTGTTGTTGTTTTTGTTGCTATTTAACCCTTCTGTTTCTAAGACTTTATCTGAAATCCTGGATCTATTAAACACAAACATTTTAAGGAAAAAATACAGCATATAATTATTTTCTTTTCAAAAATAATGCAGCCTGCCCTGTAGGTAGCAGAGAATGTTCAAGCACACAACTATGCCATGAATTTGAACACACATTGTCCAATATAAGATTTGAAAGGCAATTTTCTAAATTCCAGCAAACAGACTCTTTTCTCTGACAATGATGAGTCACTCTAGGATTGAGAAGTAAAAAAAAAAAAAAATTAGAAAATTTTAATTCCTGTATCCCTATGGAAAGCAGCACACATCAGGCTTGCAAGATATTTTGGGAAAATTTTGCTTTAACGGTTTCCTTTAGCTGTCCAAATTTGAGAACATGAACTCATAATAGCCATCTTCCAGGCAAAGCATTCACAAACTGTAACATAGCATTTGGCTGACTCAAGCTTGTCTCTTTCTGTAACAGAAATTGGCTTCCCTGCTACCCCATGACTTACCATCACAGTGGTAAACACTCTCCAGAACCCTTTTGAAAGGGATGATTCATCCCTGGGGTATTTTTAGGAATTTGTTAACTTGCATTTAGCTTAGTGTGCTGGTAGCCAATAAACAGAGTGAAGACAAGCCTTGAGCAGTTACACATAAACCATTTTGAATGCTATAATTGTACAGCATTATCTTGGTCTGTAGTCTGAGTCATCTGCTGGTTAAGCAGAATGGAAAAAACAGAATAAGACCGTTGCCACAACAGGGATTTTGATAAAATGCTGAAGGAATCAGTGCTAGCGACTGGATTAAATTTATCTTTCCAGGATTACACCTGCTTGTTCCAGGCACAACTAGCAATCTGTGTGGATTTTTCAAAACTTACTGGTCTTATGTGTGAATATCACATGAATCTCAGAGCCAATGTCAGAGAAATAATACACTCTAATATACTGACATACCTTTTTGAGCAAGTTTGACTGCAGACAGAATCCTTTCTGTGTCTTGTATTTCAATCCATCTGAAACAAAAATGAAACACAGCAGGCACTGCCTATTGTATGTGGCTGGGGACTCAGCTTTTGCTGACATCTGGAATTATGCCCAAAATGGGGTGGGGAAAGGGCTGAGGGGATGAGGGGGGGACGGGGCAGGGGTGGATGTGGAATAAGAGAGAAGGAGAATGAGAAAGAGAGTTTATTAGTAGCTGACCACCACTTCAAACCGAGTGCAAATCAGAAACAGGTTTTGCAGTACTTAGCCTAACAGGAAGGTAATAAGTAAGTGAGATTTTACACCATCCTTGGGACTGTGAAACAGAAACCAGCTTTTGGCAGACAGATTAGGGGAATGCCACTTCATGGAGAATGGAGAGTGATGAGTTACAGGAACTTGGAACACCGATCGGATCATCTTATCCTCCCACTCCAAGCAATAAGATCCTGGCATCCTACTTTACGCAAATATCAGAAACATGATCTTCATGAAAGCTCACAAGTATTAGAAGCCAATGACACAGTCTGTCATGTTCCTCTATAGAGAGCTCTCCTCCAGCGTGTGTCATGAGTTGTCTGGCTACATTACATGTAATGAATTAAGCCTGAAAAGTAAACTTAGCTGTTTGGAAAATATGAACAATTCTGCTTTTTCTTTTGAAGGATGCTGAATTAGTGAAAGAAAAATATTTTTCAAAGATCACAGTAAAAATTGCACTAGAAGACAAACAGGATTTTGATGAATCTCATGCCAAAAATGTTGCAAAACCTTTAATCACATGCCAAGGTACCTGCTGAGTTCTTTAGCACCCAATTAACGAATAAGTGAACAGGTGAGAGGACCAAGAACCTTGGAGTCTGTCTCCTTTACAACTTGCCTGAAGGCTTCCAGGATTTTGAACTCATAGGTCAACAGATGGGCTCCTGTGGATTTAGGAGCCTGGAAACTGAAAGCTTCACAGTTGCTGCCCTGGCTCTTCAGCAACCATGATAATTCCCAGCTTCTCATAGAATGCTGCTCTCCATCTCTTCACTTTGGACATAATGAAATATTCATTGAGCCAAAATGGTCTGTCTCTATGGTTTAGTAGTTTAGGATACCACCTGATTTAAAACAGGGATTTAAATCCAAGCTGATGGATGCCTTTATACTGAAATACCAGCTGGCACAGGAAATAGGATTCAGATTACTGTCCTAATTATCAGGCTATATAGCAACTTTAATGCTCTGATCAATATTTTATTATGAAATGTAAAATGGAATAGAATAACAGAAGCAGTGGAAGAAGACACCTATCTCAATACAACAGTTATTACATCTCTCAGGAATCAGAAGAGTTTGAGTCTTTCTTTGCAAAAGGAATAGAAGCGAAGTCCCCTAATCCTGTATTGATATTTGGCAGCCACATGGTCCTAGTTATGCCTGGAACTTTATTATGAGTTTTTTAGTACAAGTTTGTGAATAGTTTTACTTTCCATTACAGCATATTTTTCAGATTATTTGCTCTTAGGCAGAGTAATAAGATACAGTGCAAAGTTCTCAGATCTAGTAGATTTCCATCAGAAATCAGAAGGTGTTAACAATTTTGTTATGCAATGTTATATTAAAAACAATCTTGCAATTTACTCCCATAATTTAAGCAGTAAAAAGAAAATGTTGAGTGAAATGATAATTAACACTATTCAAGAGCTATTTTATTAGAGGTATTTTTAATTTATTTATTACATACACATATATATGTATGTATAACCATAAAAAATTGAAAATTCTTCCATCAAAAACTAGTCGTAAGGATTTAAGTTTGTATTATATCTTCTTTGAAAGTCATTTGTACTGTGCCAAATTTTCTGCGATTTCCAACCTGCATTTAAGACTAAAAGTTTTTTATTAGAGAACACCATCTGCAGATACACTTACAGCTGATCTTCCATCAGATTCTGTAGGTCTATCTCCACCTCACAGAGGTTATATACAGTTACCATCACCGGCTTTGCTGCTACTTCTCTGTAGGTTGTGAATGAGATGGCATCAAGAGGATGTTTCTCCAAAGATTTTCTGGTGCTAATGGTGCCTATTAACAAAGAGAAGAAAGAGCAGTACAACAAGCATGAAAGATTTCCTGCTCTTCTATTCTATCACCTGCAGAGAAAATTCTCTCATTAATTTCCATAAGACAGACATCTTCCCATGCTCCCGTCCAGGAAGGTACTGACAAAAATGAGACCAGATACCTTTCAGTAATTCTATCTGAAACACTTTCTCTGTCAAAATTAGCAAAACAGAGTTGGGGCTGTCTGTTGAAAGAGCAATGAGATGAAAGCAATACTGCAACCTGATATTCCTGTTGGGATTTCTTCAGCGTAAATTCAACTTAAACACTGGTTCTAGAGCATGGCACTAAGGAGCAAGGGCAGCAAAATAGAAGAAAAAGACAGGAGTAAAATGTTACTGATGCAGAAGAAGTGAAGCCCCAGGAATTCAGAAAGTGCTCTGTAGTATGAAATGAAAGCCTGACACCCAAAGGCTAAAACAGAACCATGGCAAAGCCGGGGACAGTAACCACACTGTTAAATTTTTATTATTTCAGTAGGGTTTTTTTTCTCCATTCTCTTTTCTTAGGAAAAATTATTGCCTTGCTCTCTAGGAGCATTCCCAAAGAACAGGAAGTGAAAACACAGCCAGGGTATAATTGAATATAATCTATATTTCAGTGAAAGCACCTCCTAAATATCTACATTTATATCTAGCATGTGCACACAGGATATGCATATACTCCTGGTAGAGGGGACCAGAAGTAATAAAGGTCCTGTGTCTTGTTCTCTGAATTGTGATCTTTGAAAGTGTTGTAACACCTACAGAAAATTCAAGTTATAATTTCACATTAGGAAGGTGGTAAAAAAAAAGATACTGCAGTTCCCCATCACAACACGTTAACACATTCCTGATAGGGTTTACTACATCGGATTATCTTGCAGCTGTTCTTGGTAAGGTTTCTTGTCTAGCTGGCATGGACACTGTGAGAAATTGCTTTCTATAAGATAAATTCCAAATAGTTTCCTTATTTTGGCTCTTTTTATACCTTCTTGATAGTTAGTAGTAACTATCACCACATAGCAGTTCACAAAGATTGTTTGACTGTTTAAGATTATACTGCGACAAAACATGAGACCAAAAACACAACACAAACTACACACCAGTTCCCCCCAGCTGTCACAAACACAACGAGAGTCAGTTTGGGCCTTATTGAAGTTATCACTCTTGATCAGAAACATACACAATGAGGTAATTCAAATTGGAAGATGTCAAATGCTAACACAATCAATTCATCCTGCTTTCTGGAGAAGTGTGAGCTCTCAAATGCTCCCTCATTCCTACAATGTTGCCTCACCAGCCACTCTGTGGGTGCAGTTTTACCAGTTTACTGGCTTCATGCTTCTCGACTATTTCTCCAGTCAATTTATTATATTATGTATTTTCTTGAATGACTGCTACTAAGACAAGAATAGATCATTATTCTAATTACATTCTTTCTGATTTTTGATGTATGTAGCTTTATATGTACTTCTGAGCTACATTTTATATTTTGCCCAATGTGTCTGACCTTAACGGGAACTTCAAATCACCAATAAACCGTGTTTGAAGCTCCTTTGTTTAATTCAAATCTCCTCAGTTCCCCTATGTGTCTGTAACATAACCAGTCTGGCCAAAGTCTTCAATTTCCACCCACAGTAATTTCCAAAATGAGATCATGATTCATTCAGTGGTGCTTTTATTCTGAACATAAACTTATGTTTAAATAGCTCCATGACTGGCATCTACTCTTACAAAGTCTGAAGAACAATTTACAAAGGGATTTCCTTTTAGATCTCTGTTATTTATGAGCTGCATGACATAAGCATGTAAAGCTCTTTTAAAGACATAATGGAGCTTTTAGTGAATTTTCCCATTAATTGGTCTTAAAGAATTTCTGGTGCTAATGCGTTTGCAATTATTTCGTAGTGTCTTGGTTTCAATAGCTCCAGTTGCTGCATCTCCTACTGTGTTGCATCCAGGAATGAAAATGTAGGGGAGGGGGAAATAAAAAAAACTCCACACATTTCAAAAAAACCTACAAAACCAAAACAAAACCCAAAAGGTTTAGGAGACAAAACTGAATATCCATTTGTGTATAACTGGGGATCAAATTGAGAGTTTACTATTAGTTGCAAAGCTAATTTTCTAGAGACTAAAAACAAGTGTTTATTTTAATTAGCAAGGACTATCAACACCTACTATGACACCTTAACAATTGATGGTCTTTCAGGCAGCCTTAATATAAGAAGCTGAATTTAAAGAAGTATTGCTGTTATTATTTTTAATGCCTTACAAGAAAATGTTGTAGTACTTTTTTCACCTTGATCTTGCAAATATACAGCAAACATTAGATTATACTATCAAGATGCAGTTTTTGGGTTGCTCTCTATAATTTTCCAACACTGTTTAGCATTTTCTTTGCTTTTTGACTGCACTAAGCCCTGAGAAAATTATTTCCACAGAATTTGGTGCTAAAATTCACTCAACATTAGTACTGGTAAACCAAGATTGCATACCTAATTTAAGGATCATTCTTCATGATTATATTATTTTGCGTTAATCTACACCAAGGTTCATATTCCATGCTATTTTTGTCACGTATTCAGTACAGCCAGGATTTGGCTAGGTTCTTATGAAATGCTGCTGCATAGTCAGCATGTATTTTTTGCAGCTTTTGCCAACTTCAGTTTCAAAGGCTTCCCAGCAGATTTTGTCACTTCAGCTATTCACCTTTCTAGATAGTTTATGGGTAACTTTCTAGATAATTTGTTGATAAGTTAACGGCACAGATCACTGAGGTATGCTATTGATCATATCACTGCTGACAATACTGACAATGTATCCAGGCAACCCTTGAGGTACAGACAGACTGGGGAATGAGAGTGGGGAAAGCAGCATCATGGAAAGGGACCTGAGGGTCCTGGCTGATACAGAGTTGAACATGAATCAGCTGTGCCCTGGCAACCAGGAGGGCCAACCCTGTCCTGAGGGCATCAGGGACAGCATCGCCAGCTGGGCAAGGGAGGGATTGTTCTACTCTGCTCTGGGCTGGGGTGGCCTCACCTCGACAGCTGGGGTCAGGTGTGGGTGCTACAATCTAAAACATTAAACTATGAGAGAATTTCCCAAGGAGAGCAACAAAGATGGTGAAGGGCCTTGAGGAGAAGCTGTGTGAGGAGTGGCTGAGTGGCTTGGTCTGTTCAGGAGAAAGGGAGACTGAGGAGAGACCTCACTGCTGTTGTGGCCCTTAATTTTGGTTTCTCCCTCATTTTGTGGTTTGGCCCTAACGCCCTCACTGTTTTCCCAAGTTAGTATCCTCTGCCCATCTCTCCTCCTTCACTCCAGTCCTTCCCTATCAATCAATTCTACCCTGCCCCTTAGTCCAGACCCTTCAATGCCAATCCCCACATGGGCCAATCCCTGCAGTGTCCACCCCCTTGGAATTCCCCTTGAGTTCGATGCCCCATTGGCCCATGTGACCCCTTTCTCTCCTCTCCTTGTTCTGATTCGTTCCCTGACAATGGAGTGACCTCCTCATTCCTCCCTCTCTCCACTCCTCCAACTTCCCCATTGTCCCCTTGATTGTACCCTCCCTTCAATCCACCCCCATATTTAAACCCCCGCACAGTTCTGTTAGTCGCCTTGTTGCCGTGGTCCACTCTGATGCCAATAAAGGGTTTGGATAATCCCAAGATGACAAGGACTGCCTCCTCATCTTTATTTTCCTCCAGTCAGCAGCATCCTCTAAGTGGGCAGCAGCTCACAGGTTGGGTCTCTGGCCCGTCATCTACCAGGATCCTTCCCCACACTCGGCGCGGTGTTCCCGCTGGAGCATCAGTGTGTGTGGGTGAACCACCCAGAGAGCTAGCCGTGCTCCAGAGGGCCGCGTCACGCTGCGGTTACAGCTTCCTGTGGGGGGAAAAGGAGAGACAGACACCGATCTCTTCTCTGTGGTGACCAGTGAATGACCTGAAGCTGTGTCAGGGGAGGTTTAGGTTGGATATTAGGAAAAGGTTTTTCCCTCAGAAGGTGGTTGGGCACTGGAATAGGCTCCCAAGAGCAGTGATCACCGCACCAAGCCTGGCAGAGTTCAAGAAGCATTTGGATAGTGCTCTTGGGATCATGGTGTGACTCTTGGGGATGGTGCTGTGCAGGGCCAAGAGTTGGACTCGGTCATCCTTGTGGGTCCACTCCACTTCAGCATATTCTGTGGTTCTGTAACGTGTTTTCCATTTTCTGACCAAATATCTGTCTTTCTTATGTTCAGTCTTTCTTTTGCATATGGATGATAGTGCATAAAGATGGGTAGTTCAAAAAAGATTAAAAATGGTTATTTGAGTAGACAATCCATATGAAAATGTAAACATCTTCATGATCGTTCACTCAGAAAAACTTTCAGCAAATTAAATTTCCAAATGCATTTTGGAAATTCAGGTAGATTTTATGAACCAACTCTCCATTATCTACATCACTGCTAACCGAAGAGCTGTAGTAGGTTTGTTTAGACAAAGTTATGTGTAGAAAATCCATACCGAAAATAACATACAGAAAATCCAGCTTGGTATTCCCTAACACATCACACTTACCATGTTAATTTGAGTCTTTACTGCAGGTTGTCCGATCTGTGGGACAAGGCTGTATAAACAACGGATTAGCATTCCTCCAGGTTTTCCAGAAATACTTTCTGAAATTTGGCATATTATTGACTAGTTTTGTGGCCTTTGAGACAAGCATTTCTCAGTGGAGGATTGAATCCCACAGTTATGGCTCACCTATTGCAGCCTTGACTTCTGTTTAGGACTTCTGGATAACTCATGGTTTTGCTGATGTATTCTGCAATGTTTTTTTCTCTTACTTCAGTGTGAATCACATTCTCTTTTCTCATATGAAAATAAGATTAAGAACCTCATCACACTTTTTTCAAACTGTGCCAACACACAGAGACAGGTTGTCTACTCAAGGCACCATTTTTAGTCTTTTTTGGAGTTTGCACATCTATGCACTATCATCCATATGCAGAAGGAAGAATGAAAGGAATAAGTTCAAGCTTCTTTGAAAAAAATTAGTCAGAAAATTTCAGAGGTCTGATACTTTACTGAGTAACTCTGTTGATAAATAGGAGAATGTGAGAAATCTATTTAAAACAACTTGTAGCACTGTTTGGGAGGCTCTTGTTCTTCTGAGCAGAGTCATATGAAATGGTCACCTAATGTGTGTAGAGCTTGACTGACATAAATCTGCAAGAATCTCATGCAAAGCAACTGCATCAAAGCAACAGGGTCATTTTACAAAGTAAACAAGATGAAAGCGGCAGTATTAATTTAGGATATGAGCAGGGTTCAGGAGTCCATGCATTTAAGCATTTACTGTAATTTGTCAATGTAGTTCTTAGTAATAGGAGACAAGACATGAAGAATATGAATCTGACTCTTAAGAATACACTGATGTTATCACTGGAGTTTTCATTTCTTTCAATGTTCTAAATCAAATGAATGTGCAGTGATTTAAAATAATCAATCTGCTCTCATAAATCAAAGAGTTAACATTTATGACTTTTTCAATATGAAAGTAAAGAGGACCCAAGTCTCTTCTCAACATTCCTACTTAGTCTTATCTTTGTAATACCATACAGCTATTCCTGAAATTATGTTCTATAACATCCTCTACTGAAAATCCGGTTTTATCCAAAATGTTGTGGTATTCATTCTGCTTCCTATCTGTAGCCTGTATGTTGTCCCTTTCTCCTCAAGGCAGGCAGGAGGATCCAGACAGCAGGATAATAAGGACCTGCCCAAAAGAAGCTACCTCTGCATGTCTACCTTGGCATCTCAGTTTGACTTGCTTACATTAACACCCAAGCTGGAAACAGAGAGCTTTAAGCTGTTGTTGGGGTTGTCTGCAAGAACAAAAAAAAATGTGTAGGTGTTTTGGTGTTTGTGGCTGATCAGCTCTGTCCCCTAGTCAGAGTTTCTGGATGATCAATAGATCATATTAATTTCACGCTGGTGTTCGGGGGTGCTGTGGGAGGCATCATGATCCTTTTCCCACTTGGAAGGGCAGTGAGTTTGGAGATGATCTGTAGCCAGTACAGTGTCTCTATGCACAGGAGAGGTAAGGCTGAGCTGCAAAATATGTCAGCAGAGGTTGTTATCATTTCCATGGTGGTGAGTGCAAGCAGGAATGCGGAATTGTTTACATTCTTTTCATATGCAGCCTGCTTACATTTCTGGTGTACTCCTTTTATCAATCACCTGCTGAATTCCTGCAGTGAATCATGTATGGACAAGCTCCAGCAACTGGTTATTTTATACTCAGGTGCTGATAAGAGTGTCTTTCTATTTGTGTCAGCTTCTGCTCCATAAACAATCTCAGTGACCCCTTTCTCCAGTACTCTAGGCAATAAGTGAAAGCTTTGCCAGATACTGTTAAACTGAAATTAACCTTCAAAGAGCTTTAGCAGGGGTGTTAATGTATCAACATATTACACAAAATGGCTTGAAGTGTATGCTAATTTCCATGATGGATAAGAGAATTTTGGAAACTATAACTGCTTATTTTTATGATTTAAAGTTTTCTCCAAGATTAGACTATTTCATCAAACTTTGGATGTCTATTGTGTGAATATCTGCCTATAAACTCACCTTATCTACTTCTAACAGGGAGAATTAGGTACTTTAAAATAGGTGTGATTCCTTGTGCTCTAGAAATGCCTTGTCTCCTGTGGCTAGAAAAGAAATCTGGCTGATGAAACCAGATATAGATGTCTACACTGCTCATATCAAAATCTGGTAAAATGAAACTGACCATGTCTGACTGGGATTAAGTTATAACTTCATGGGGTCAGGTTTTTTTAAAATCTATGCAATGCACAGCCTCTGGCCTTTCCTCTGGTCTGGTTTGATGTTGGTTACTGTGAAGGAGAGGAAACATATTACTTCCATGGATGATATGTGTGCTGCAGTATACTAGTTCCCTCATGGCTATAACAGAGCATTTCATCCACTGATGGAATATGCTCTCCAACAAAATAATTACAAATAAATGATGACAATTTTGAATAAGAGAAGTGCCCCTAGGCCAATACTGGTCTTAATTCGTCTTTAATTCAGATGTCAAGAGCTGGACTTCTCTGTAGCATAGTCCATCACACCTTGTCTGTATTGCACAGTCTTGAAATGGTAGACAAGACAAAAAGAAAAAAATTTCTTGTTTTAAATTTGAGCTGATATTGTTTTACATTCAAAATCTCTAGGGAGAAAATTGAATTCATAGTAGCTCAACCATTCTGGCCTTTGGTGTAAGAAATAGGAGGAATTTTGAAAAAGACAGTTTGAATCACATGCAGATGCATTATGCATACACATATATACATTGAGATATACAAGATAAGCCGTGTCATGAGAATTATGTAGAGACTTGTTTTACTTTCAAAACATCTGCATTTAAAACAGCATGATTTGCCATCTAAAAATGCAAAATAGACGTTATTTTAGCAACGTATTTACAGATGTTTTAAGAGGGATACCAACATTAAAGGCTGAATATTATTGCTTTCCTAAACATTCTTTCTTAAGTCAAGAAGTTTTTAGTTGTCCTGAGTAAGAGCGAAATCAAAAGAGCATAATTACTTTAATATCCTTCTAGAAAACTAACTGAAAGAGATAGCAGTGCCTAGGGAGCTTACACTGTTCACATTCTTAGCAGTAAAAGAGAGTGATATTTGCATAATAAGACAAAATTATTATCTAGAATAAATTGTAGAGTGGACAGAACCTGTTCAATTTATAATGCATAAAAGGCAATAATATATTATCAAGTTGTTTTTCAGAAGTATTAGCATAGAACCATTTTATTTTTCAGAATTTAAGCAGTCTTTCAATTTAAGGAAAAAAAAAGCTAAGGGAAATTTATGGGAGTACTTACTTTAATTGAGACACATATATCTTTGTTGATGTCGATATTAATTTTTTTTCAATAGAGATACCAGGATTATGCAAATCCCCTTTTTTCTTGTTGATTATACAGCTCTGTACCTGGTGATGTAGCCAGTAACAGTGCATGTTGCAAATCCAGAACTTGGTGACCAAGCACTATTTTTGTCCATAACTTCCATTAAGTGTCAATTGGTGTAATGATGTATTATATTTAAAATAATAAGAATAATAAAAAATTGAAAAAAAGGCAATTTCACTATTAGGTTAATAGAAATCATGCATTTGGAAAAATACATGTATGTATTTGGCATTCGTATAGGGACCAGTTAATTCATTCAGAGTTTTGAAGCAGTAATTCTGTGAAGAGGTGTCATGGTAGTGATTAAGTTTTATGACTCATTGTAGGTACACAATCAATAGGCACAATATATATTTGATTTTGCAATTTTTTACACATCATTTTTGGCTGTAAAAACCAAAGCCAGCTTCATAAAGAAACTATAGCTCTGTAATTGGAACAATATGTGCAATAGTACCAGTGGCAGGAGGAATAAATTCCTTTTGGACTAAATCAGAGTAACTCAGCTGAGTAAGGCATTGTGGACTGAAAAGCTAAGTGTAAGGAATTATTCCCTCCTTGTATGGAACAGTCTTTCTAAGTTTAACAATGTACTATAAAGCCTAATTCTTAATCTCAAGAGAAGACTGGATAATAGGGGGAAAAAAAAAGAAAGCTAATAAAACCCCCCAAAGTAGCACAAAATTGCTTGACTTTCCTCCATTTATTCTCTAAAAAACTGGGATAATGGCTTATATGGTTACTGGCACACACATACAGCAAAATAGCTACAACACGGCACAGAAGAAAGCAAAAGACAGGAGGTAGTCAGGGGTAATAAACTCCGTGGATCATTCCAGAGGTCAATTTAAACTGAATTATATAGATATACATATATAATTATATGCACACATGCACACACATGAGGATTTTATTCCTTGATCATTCTTGGTGGCTTTGTATCCTCAGCAGGAATAAAGAGACTTCCTGGAGAACAGCAATGGAACTGTAGTCCCTCTTGTTAGCAGCACACGCAGTGACAGCTGTTCAAGCTTTTAAGTGAAAAGCATGTGCTGCTCTGCACCCTTCCTTCTTTGTTACCAGAATAGCTCTGTCCTGGATTAAGCCAAGAATATCTACAGAAGGAGCAGAATTAAACCCTCTCTCAATACCTATAGCTTTATAAAACATTTCCCTAGTAATATAACTCTAAGCCATGTCATTCAGGAGTGAGGACAGATGTGCCACAAAACAATATTGAGAGTGGTGAGACACTGTCACAAGCTGCCCAGAGAAACTGTGGATCCCCAGTTCCTGGAAGTGCTCAAGACAGGGTGGAACAGGACTTTGAACAACCTGATCTTGTGCAAGATATCCTTGCCCATGGCAGGGGGTTGGAATTAGATGATCTTTTATGTCTCTTCCAACCCAAACCGTTCTATGATTTGCAAAGCTTTAGTTTTTGTCACTATGTACTGTGTTCTTATGCTGTTTGATAAGAGGGAGTTCATATAGTCAGTTGCCTTTAGATAAGTGCCTTTTTTTCCCCTCTTGTTTTGCTTTCTATCTCTGGTTTTCCATGATTCTTTAAAGGTACCGCATATTGTTTATTTTACAAGAATTTACCTGAGAGGAACAGACATTGATATTATCTCTAACATACTCGTTGCAAAACAAGTTTCAGTTCTTGTAGTTCACTTTCAAGCTGAGTGAACATTGACTATTGGCTGTTTAACCACAATTTTCCTAGGATATCTGAATGAAAAAGTGTTTAATAAAATTTCTAACAGTGTTAAATTTAATTGCAGTGAAATTTTCTACCCTGAAATTTGCTAGTACTAGAGGAAAACACAATGTGTAACACTGCTGCACTCCAACATTTGCAGTTGCTGGTTATACCATTCAAGCAGAATTTAAGTTGCCTTCAACAGAATAAGCCTAAGTTATTTAGTATGACTAGAAGGGGAGCTGTTAGGCTAAGACGAGCAGTACAAGCATGTAAAATTCTTATTTATCTATGACAGAGCCCAAAGGGCTCTGAGCTGCCTAATAGGAATTCGTTCTCTGCCAGTCTTCACTATGAAGAGCTAGAGACCCCTGAAGAAATGTTTATCAATGGTAATTGGACTGCCATGGCTTAGTAGTGTATCATTAATTATATAATTGCATTTGATTAAAAATCCTTACAATAGCAGTTTGCACTTGATCTAGTCTTTTCGATGAAGCTAAAAAGAAAATAATAGAAAAAACATACTGTGCATTAGCAGTTGTTAAATTACATCAAGGATTAGTACTTCAACTTGTAGTTGGCAGTATCTTATTCTGTTACAATGCTAGAAAATATTACAGTTGCAGTCTTAAGTTTTGCATTTTGATTTCAGCCCTTTTTGATAATGTTAAACTCTGAATTGTACAAAGAACATCTTGTTGTTTTTAATAGAGTTACTTCCAGTCTAACTTCCAAATTTTCTCTGAATAATTACAAGTATTTATGGGATAAAGAAAAAAGAATTTTTTTTAAAAAAAGAATGCAATTATTCTACTCCTGACTGATTTGAAATTTTTCCCCATAGATTTTGGGATCTCATATAGAGATGGAGAGCAAAGGCATCTTCTGAGTATCTGTGTTTGTACAAGTCTCTCAGGCACATGATGTGATTCTTGGAGTGTCCTGTGCAGAGTCGGATGTTGGACTAGATGGCTCTGATGGGTCTGTCTGCTCGTTCTATGTTTCTATGATATCCACAGAATTTCAGCGCCTCTGCCTGCATATAAAGTGCTCTGAGTACGGTTCTGTCTGTGAGGAGTCTCAAAGTCCTTGGGCAAGTGAATGAGCTGCAACAGTCTGAGGTCAGTTTTTAGCTGCCATGAGATCAGGGCAACAATGCCCTTAAAGGCTGCAGGTCTAATTGAAGAGTTATGAATGCTGGCATGTGATGACACCCGTTAAACATGTCTCTGATCTCTGACCCTGCTCTTCAATGACAGCACCGTTCAAGGAGCCAGGAATGTTTCCAGTATGGACAAGGCACACAGGCACAGGTCACTTCTAGCTCATTTCTATGTCCTGACACATAGGTTTGAAAGCCATGTCGTGGATTGGGACAGGTCTAGGTTCCTGTCTCATTGCCACAATTATTTCTTTAGCAGGCAATCTTCAGGTGAGGGGGCGTAGGATGAGCACAAAGCACACAGGCACAGAGTCACTTCTAGCTCATTTCTGTGCTCTGACACATAGGTTTGAAAGCCGTGATATGGATTGGGACAGGTCTAGGCTTCTGTCTCATTGCCACAATTATTTCTTCAGTAGACAATCTTCAGGTGAGGGAGTGTAGGATGAACGCAAAGAAGAAGATTCTTTCAGCTTTTAAGCATTGCTTTAGCAAGATGCAAGAGCCAGAGCAAAGCAAATAACCTTAGTTAATTGGTAAGACTGTTGTTGTTATTTATTTGGGTCTCTGTTCCCAACAAGCAGGAATGCCATATAGGGCCAGGCCTGAAAGAATTCTTCCCTGATGGAAGCAGACTTTGACTGCTTTGTTACTACTAAAAATAGAGATAAAACACTTTCTCTACATCTAGGGCATGTGGCAGAACTCACATGTGCAAAGTTAACTGAAATTTCACAGTGATCAGAGGTGACCATACTCAGGCTGCTGCAAGGGAATGGCTCTCTAGCCTGAAGAGCTGTAGCATAAATATTGGCTTGGCCTTTGTGCATGGTTTAGGACAGTAGATGAACCACAGTAGGGTCCATTCTGATTGTATGGCTATGTAGATGATTGTGTCATCAAGACCCTGGTCACATGTAGTTAATAATATGGATATGTCCTTGAAAAACTTGGCTTCTGTTCACATAAGTGTAGAGATGGGACTCAAGCCATGAGTAGAAGCTGATTACTACTAACAATGCTGTTATTAGGAAAATGTGTTTGAGAGCATCCCTGCGCACTGAAAGGTTCAGGGAAGCACTCTGCCTTGAGAAAATGTAATGTCTTTTAGTGGTTGTAAGCTAATTGCATATTTTTTTTAAATGAAGTTTATTAGCAGTAATGTATTAGAGACGTAATTGTCAAAAAAAAATTAATATGGCTCACACAAGTCAGTAGGAGTGGTCAGCTTTCAGAGTGTTTCTCCCCAAGGTTGTAGTTTGATGCATGTGCAAGGAAAGATAAATAAATCAGGGAGAGTTGATTCTCTATGAGATTACTGTTTTTCTCACAGGGTGACTGATTTTAATAAAGTTAACATTTCAAGAAGACACTCCAAAATGTTTTCTCTGTGTTTTAAGTCCATCGGCCTCCATTCATTTGGCCAGAACTACATACAAAGAAGAAAATCAGTGCTGCTGTTTAATTCCATTTCATGCCTTATGTTAGAGATTTGTAAAACTGTCTCTTGCTGACCTGGAGATAAGTGGAATAGCGATGAATTCAGCTTCAGGCAAGCTGCTTTTCAAGCAATCCTGTCAGGAGACAGAAAGACAGTTCATAATAATTCATTCTTGTGCTGTGTCTCAAGTGATTAGTGAAGGTATAGGGCAGATCTGAAAAACAAATAACATTAACATACCCTAAAAAAAATCCACAAAACCCAAATAAATGCCTGAAAAACCCTCCAAAACCCCAAAACCAAACCATACATCACGTTTCTCATTTGTAGAGGAACAAAAACTTTGAGATAAGCACAGGAAGCAGAATTAAGGGATTGTCAGGAAGAGTCCTTGTCTATAAAGTGCCTTTATGAGAATACACAATCCAGAGCACAGCAGAGAACTGCATTTGATTCACTGTATTTTTACAAAATGCCTGCTCAAGAAAACAATCTCTGAGGCATCAAGTGTAAATGAACTGTGAACATAGAGATCACCAGTTGGAAAATAATGTCAATATGAGCAACCAGAAATATGCAGAATCAGCTTGCAGCAGTGTACTACAACTGAGCAATTCACCCACCAAATCATTTTTCCCCTGAGAGCAAAAAGCTTTTAATCAGTATCCAAACTGAATTTAGATCTTCCAATGGAGCAAGGACTTCCACTTAATTGAAGCAGAAGGACCAGTGTCATGGGCAAAATCACAGACATAGTCATAACACCACAGCCTTTTTCACTTCAGAGAAATGAAAAGGGATATTCTTTCTATTTTTGGAAGAAATGCTAAAGATTTATGAGAGCAAAGTGTGTAAAAAAAATGAGAGGATAAAGTTAACTTTTTCTAGATTTGTGACAGTATTATGGATTTTGAGCTAATAGCTCAAAATGAGTGTCTGTGAAATGCTAATAAATAACAATGCATGAAAAACATTAAATCACCTCAATGAATGCAGTTCACAAAGATATTTTCTCTCTAATAGTTCCTGTGAGATGAATCACCTACAAAGTTACAGTATTTGGAACAATTTTTGATGTGTGTCTAATTTAACAGTAGGGAAAAAAAAAAATCCAAGGAATTTTGAGGCATAATTTGCTACCTCAACTTGCTGTTAGTAGAAGAGAGAACACGGGGAAGGAAAAAATGTTTCCTTCTGTCTGATTAATCATTATCTCTCCTTGTCACAGTTTACTAATACTAGCTTACCTTTTTAAATTGAACTGATATTTATAGCTTTTTCTGTTAACAGAAAGTTGAGAACCCTCTGTTCTGCAGTTCAGTGCTGGCTACAGCTGAATGACCTGAGCATATGCAGGAGCAAGGGGCAGCTGGCCAGAGGAAAAGCCCTTTGGTAAAATATTAATGATACACCATAGAGCATCCTGGCTAGGTCTCAAAGTAACTGTGCTCCTGGCTACTGTGATTCTTTTTCCTCTAGCAAGCAGATAGCAAATAACACAAAGAGGCAAACCCCTGACAAACAAGAAACAAAAAATTAAAGATTCAAGCTATAGTCAAGAGAAGCTGACGTGAACAGAATGGTGTGTGATACACATAAAACTGGCTACTAACAGAGGCAAGTTTTTGCTGTGTCTCTGATATGAGGGTAGAACAGATAAGAAACTGGAATAGGGGACAGGGTGGGATTGATCATAGAGTCAGTGTTTCCAGGAGGGCAACATGGATCTGATCTGGCTTGAGTTTTTCTCAGCTTTAACACTGGACTGTAACAGATGCAAGTAATTGACTTAATTCTTCATCAAACCCATCTCCTCATGCCGCTTTCTGTCAAACTGCAAACAATGGGAAGGAGAATATCTGTGAAAAGTGCCTGTCAGTCTTGTATGCCAAGGTAAAAAAAGAGAAATATTTGTTCTGCATTTTGAGCCCAATGCCCCCAGTCCAGCAATCAGGTGCAGTAAGATGGAGCCTAACAGCTCTAGACACGGCTGTAAATGGTAAAAGTCCTAGATGGGAAAAAGAAGAAGAAGAAGATATTACAGTAATGTTTATAATATGGAAATTTTGGAAGAAAATGGCCTTGTAGAGTCCCAGTGCCAACAGAGAAAATAAATAAAACCAGTGGGTTAGAACAATTATAAGAACTCAGATGTCAGTCTTATGTCATCAAATTTCTTCTTTTGGTTGTATAGATGGTTGCTTTCTAAATAAGGAAGTTCTCTCAAATTGCACTGAACTTCAGAATTTATAAAGCATAAAATTAAAAATAACAAAGAGATATTTAGGGGGGAAATTATATTTTTGCAAATACAAAATAAAAAAAAACATAAGAAATAATTTACTTCCAATTCATATTAATTTTACTTCTAATATGCAAGAACAACACCAGATTCAATATTTTGGTGGAAAAATACTTTTGTCCTCAGCTCTGCTCATTTTATCTTAAAGAATTAGGGCAACTAGAGGAAAAACAGTAAAAAAATGACAACAGCAGCTGTAAAGCAACCTGTGGGTGCCCTGTAGCGCAGATTTCAGTAAAGAACAGGTGTTGGCTGACCAATCAATGGGAGGGCAGCAAAAAAGGACATGGAATCCACAGCGGTTTCCTGAGGAGAAAAGATTAAAAACTATCTCATAAAGTTAAAAAAAAAGTTCTGTTCTGGACTTCTCTAGTGTTTCACTAAAGCTAAGCAGGTGGAGATTGGAGGTTACCTCAATATCAGAAAGAGGAATGGCATCACAATAACCCGTACATGAGCCTTCCTGCTGAAAAATTCTTTCATGATGAAAGCAAATGTACTGAGGAAGATTATAATAACTTTACAAGAACTAATTAACTGCAGATATTTGTTTCACACAAATTAGATACATTTTGGGAAGATGAGTTTTCTAATATACTCTTTTTTGAGATATTTGTTAGAATTCCCTGTCAGGAGATGAAAACACACATATATTCCCAAAGAGTCATAATGTTAGACAAATTTAAGAATATCAAGACCTAATTAAACTTTGAATGATAGATTCATAAGAAAGACTCTGTCTTAGGCCATTTTTGATGCTTGAAGTGGTGTTTCATTTTGTTATTGATAGATTTATGCTGAATATTTTTCTGTCTCTGAGATTAATGTGTTCCTGATTTCTTATGATACCTAGTATTTTTTTACTTGTTCTTTCAAGTAGTGGCTTCTAAAAACATTCATCAAATTTGTTGCTTACTCCTGGAAGCTAACTTGTTATAGTAGTAATTTTTGTACAAAATACATGCAAATTTATTTTTTTAATATTTTTTATCAATAGAATTTAAGGAAATAAGTATAATAAGCAATATATATATATAATAAGTATAGGATGAGTATAAAAAAAATCTCAAATTAATGAGCAAACAAAATATATTTGACAGTCCCTCTATCAGGGCAAATGAAAGAATGGAAAATATGTAATAAATATGTAAAATATGTAATGGAAAAAAATGTGTAAGTGAATACTTCTTTTTGAAGTATACACTTACACATTTTTCCTGTGTCTGGAAAAAAGGAGAGACAGACATCCTGAAAGTCTCCTAGTAATGATAGATGAAAAAGGACAATGAAGTTAACATAGATCTTTACAGTTCTCCAAATCATGAGGATGAGTTAAACTAGGTTTTTTTGGTTTTTTTTTTTTTTGAGTGCCAGTCAAAGAATAGGAGAATCTGGAACTATGATTATTGAGGAATTTGGAGAGCTAGGAAAGTTGACTAAGCAATATGCTCTGGAGTTCTTCAGTGACTCTTTTTGCCCTCTTTTTATTCAGAACATGGGGAAAGACTATAGGGAGAGAAGTTGCAGGATCTTGACCTCACTCAGGAAATCACAGCACCAGAGAGTCACTGGGGTGACAGGAACTCCAGGAGGTGCTCAGAACAAAATTTCAAAAGGGGTTGCTTAGGGATTGATACAGATGGGCCTTGAAATCTCCACAGATGTAGATCACCAAGCCTAAAGATCATTATATTCAAGGATAATATTAAGGGTGAATATCACACTCTCCTTGCTCATAGAAAGCAGAGCTAGAGGGATATTTTGGATTGCTCATAGTGACATTGTTATATCCTTCTAAATTTGATTAAAAAAATAATTGAGAACTTCGTGAAAATGTTGCAGCAGAATGCAACATTGCTCATAGTGGTAATTTATGCAAAAAATTATGGAAACATGGATAAAGGAGTAGGAGAGCAACAGTCATCTCTTAAAGTTTTAAGCCACTGAAAACACTCAAAGGAAGCCTATCCTAAGTGAAAACCAGGACAGTTTACTTAGGAAAAGTAAAAGCAGAAGAGAACAAAATACTAATTAGATCAAATCTCAAGAGAGTTTTATTTAGCCAAGAACAACAAAAAATTGTTCCAGAATGGTTATCGATAAGTCTGTGAGAGCAAGAGAGAGTTTTCTCAAGGAAGATACCTAGACATGAATCAACAAGTCTGAAAGGTTTTTCTTTTCAATATTCACAAAAATACATCTACGCTACTTCTATCTCTCAGAAATGGTGATAGAAAGTATTTGTGTCATTTCTGATGGTTTTTAATACTAATTGGATACATTCTTTCAGTAGCTGAACCTTTCAATTTTTTACAGAAGTTTTTATGATATGAAGTAAAGAGGAAGAAAATAAGTTTGGCAGGTTTTTCTCATGTATTTTCTGAGGAATCCAGAGATCTTATGGGATAGCTATTTTTTTCTTACTCTGCTGACCAGATAAGCTTCTTACTGTCCTACAAGGTATCAAAAAACCTGCCTATACCAAAAAGTCTTTCAGAGAGTAACATTCAGTTTATGAATTCCACAGCACTCAATGTCGCTCCTCATTACTGTTGTTAAAGTTCCAGTGTAGGGTGCAGCTGAGATCAGGGGCTATCTTCCCAGAACTGGAAATGGACATTAAAAGTGTTTTCTCTTGATGCAATCTGATTTTCAGCAGATATAACTGTTGCTTTCTTACCATTATATGCTGTCTATAAAAAGAGGAAGATTTTTTTTAGTAACAATCCCTTTTCTAAAACGGACTCACACCAGCACAGCAGTCAATTCATATGTTGGGTTATTTTCCACTCACACACCTGACCAGATTACTTCCTTATCTCGTAGGATGTAATGTTTTAGTCTGTAGTCTTTCATACATTGTTAACAGAAAAACAGAATGAGTTTTGTGCAAAAGAGTGACTCTGGAGTAAATGCAATGCAATCTATGACTATATTTTGTGGATCCTGCAGTAACAATCTAACACTTCAAGTGGTGTATTTTTAATTGTAATCAAAGTTATTTTTCTGAATAATTGATTTTACCAGTAATAAAAAACAGAGAATAAAATTTATTTTCATGTACAGATCATTAAATGAAAGGAAATATTTTAATTATTTTCTAAAATACATGTTTAGATGTGCTAAATCGTGGTCTTATTTGATTTTTCCTTTAAAAGATAAACCATTGTAAAACAAGGCCCAAAAGCCAAGAGCTTAATTTAATGTACAAAAACATTACTCTCCTCTGCAAGGGAAAGAAAGCAGCAGCTAAATTTAATTCTGATGTATCCAGTACTTACCCTTTTGACCGTTAGTTCCAAATCCATTTCTCTGTATGAATTAGAAGGGGAAGGAAGGAGTAGGTAGAAGAGGGTGAGAGAGGGAGCTGAATGGAAAAGTGAATATGACATGCTGGTTTTTCTCTTAAAAGAAATTTCAGACTGAAAAATGGAAAGAATTCAGAAATTATCTGATGGCTAGAATTAAGTCCTCAGCAAAAAAAAAAGTTTTTCTTAATGCTACTAGACACAGCCCTGCTGCTTTTATTGTGGTTGCAGGGGCAGATACTCTGGCATGAGAGTTCAGTGAAGAAAGTTTTGCCAGAGCTGATGGGCCAGGCCAAAGTACAGCTTGAGACATCTCAGGGAGACACAGAGATGGTATCTGTGACTCTGTGTGTCCATCCCTGTGGAGCACTGGGGTGGACAAAGAGGAGCGGCTGGGACAGGATGTGTCCTGCCCAGCCCTGCTGCCTGTGGAATGTTGGAGCCAAGCAAAATCTTTTAGGAGGAGCTCTGCTCCTTCCCATAAAAGTGATAAACAGTGTACACTAATCCAAAAACCTGATCTCCTTTAACTCAAAAAACCTAACCAAAAAATCCTAGTGAGTGTGGTTTGAGTGTACACCATATATATGGAATTGCAAATGCTAAACTATACGACTTTTTAAAATTTAAAATTATAAAAATAAAGTTTAAATAAGAAAAAACAATTATTCTTAGATGTGTTCATTGTCCTGTGTATGTAAGGTGGTGATATTAGATAGTAAATTGTAAACCACCTAAGTTTATATCTAAAAGAATGTGTATATGAAATAACCTCAAGGTAATGCTGTTCTAAAAAGAAGAGTAAATTATTTCCCAGCCTTTAAATGCTTTACATTCCACCTCTTGATTTTGCAATCACACCAGTTTTGTTAGTACTTTCTTTGCATTAAATTTCTCGGTGTTTTTAAGGGAGTTGGAGGCCTGAAAGGTGAAATAGCTGTAACAGATTTTATAGAAGAAACATGCTAGTTGTTTTTGTGACTGACATGTGTCCTTTATATATTAGAGTGGAAGATGATTCACAGTCATTTTCTGTGGACATATAAGGGTAAATCCAGAGTATAACCAAATGTCTAATAGAACTAAACTTTGGAGATTACTGTTAAATAAAAACAAAATGTGCTATAAAGAAATAAAATTTTCAGCTCTTAACAAAAGTATACCAAAGATTGCATTAGGCAAGTTCTTTGCTTCATTAAATCTCTGTGTCTAAGAAAAAGAATGTTGTCTTCATTCTTGCATGGGGTTTAAAATATTTGTAAAGTTACATAAGCACTAAAATGATTTTCTTTTCACAAGACATGATTGTTTTGCATCTCAGTTGAGATTTATGGGGGAAAAAAAATGCAATGTCTAAATTTATAGTTTTCAATAAGTCCAGACATTTTATCACTGAAGTATAAAACCACCATAAATATCTTGGAAGGTTTCAAGAAAATTAAATAATACCATATGGACACTACCATTGGAATTTCTTATTCAAAACGCATTAGGTAACCTACAAAAAACTGATATCGAAGCGAAAAATGAAAGTGAAACCACAGCAATGGTCACCAGAACTTTGTGAAGTCTTCCAAATTTCAACATAAATAGCAAAAATGGGAGGAGGCTGCAAAGTTTCAATATTTTTGGGTGACCTTCCAATCCTGCACATCAGCAATTTCTTGCAATATTTGAAAATTCAAAGACTGATCATGAGGCTTGAATTATATATTTTTTATTACCATAAATTTTGCACAGCCATATTATTGTTAAGTGATAAAGTAAATCTCTCTACAGGTTTTTCAGCATGTGGGAATACACTTTTTTGGCCTTTCTGATGTGTTTCAGTAGCATTTGTAGGAAGCTATTTTAGGAATTTACTGAATTTAAATTACAGCAACTGTGCTAATTTGCTTTGTTTCTTAATGCATTATAGACACGTTATCCATGCTGGTAGCAGATAGTGAGTTAATGAAAGTAGATAGCCAAGCAGGATAATGAAATTTTATAAAGAAAAGGTTTTCTGCCAATGAAATAATTATTCAGTACTCAAAATCTTACTTGAAATTTATAGGATACTATACTTCCCTTTTGCTAATGCCAACATGTTAGATACTTCTTTCATTTAAATACTTTGATGAATTAATATATGGCTGTAGATTTTTAAAAATTATAACAGGCATAATACATGCCCTCTTTAATATATTTATTACACCTTTAATACATCTTTAAAAGATGTGCATTTCTTCCCTGAAATTTTCATGTTCAACATCTTATTAACTGTCAGAACAACCTGTGATAACATAAAAATTTTAGATTTTCTGAATCAAATGAAGTGGAAATTCTTTCTATACTCAGACACATTGCTCAAGATAATGTGTGAATTCCTTTGGGAAGATCTAATTCATTGTGGTCTAAACAGATGTACTGAAACCACCAGAATCTAATGTGACACAGATTGGAAGCTGAATACATGACGTCTCTTATCACCTGAGTTTTTATGGTAGAAATCCCTGTTTTTATGACTAGATTAGTTAAAGCTTTTAGACAGTTTGTAGTATCAATGTATGAATAATCATGGCAATAATAAATCAGTGTCCTTGTCAGTGTTGATAATGTGCTGTTTAAAATCTGTACATGATTGTACAGTTTATTAGGAGCCTTTAAAAATATCTTAGTCTTTAGTATGTTTTGTAATTGTGGTATAGTAAAATATACCTAAATTAACATGAAAGCCTAGAAGAAGTTTTGAAATTCTTTGACATCTAGAAATAGAAATATACTTTCAATTTCTGAAAAATTGAAAAAACTCTCTCCCTAAAACCAAAATTCCAAATCAGTCCTTACACAATCACCCATACTTTCCTCATAAATCTGTTTCCTAGGTAACAAGTAGATCATGATAGAACTAAATTACAATGGAGAAGGGAGCAACCTGCAGCATCTCCATGCTGAAATATCTGACAAAGATTTCTGCACCAAGTGTAGTGCATTGCAATATGCATAGATTAGTGAAACTTAAAATTACTGTCTTAAACCTTAATATATCTTTTTGTTGTCTTTATTTATTTTGGTTTAGATTATTTTTCCCCTGAAACGTTTAATTTCCTAATTGTGGTGCAGTATGAAAAAACACATATTGAAGTTGTTTCCTCTTACACTGAATGCCAAGAGTTTCAAGTTTAGAGACTGTGCCTTACTTGCTAATGGAAATTCTAGAGTGACAATAGAAAGGAAAAGTGGAGAAATGGTTTCATAAACGGAAAAGGGAGTCATCATGGGACTCACTTCACCTGCCTTTGATCTTATAAAAATCATATGCCTGGGAGTTACTTTCTCATGAGATTAAAAATAAACAAACAAATAAATGGAAACTGGGGTGATCTCCATGAGATGCTTTACTATTGGAGGACTGAAAAGCAGCAAACTGCTGTTGTATGTATACTCCCAGGTACACATCTCCCATGCAAGAAAAGCAGCCTAAAGTCACAGGTCCTAAAGTCTCCTAAAGAGCTACCAGTTCTGTAATCAAAAATATAAATTCATTATAACTCACTCTTGAAAGAATGTGATCATTTCCAAATTTTTTGGAAAGCTGAAAGATAGGTAATTCTCACAGATTGCTTGACACCTTCATGCCTAAGCTCCTCATCTTTAAGTTCAGGATTCTTATTTCAGTGAATCATCTGAAATTTCTAAAAAAAACAAAAACAACCTCCCCCCCCGCCACCATGTAAGAAAAAACCAAAGAAACCTCCACCACTACCACAACAACGGCAACAAAAAGAGCAACAATCCAGCAAAAAGTCCTCCTGTACTGCAGGGATCATTCATTTCAATAATGTGAAGTGAAAACTACTGTTGCTGGTCAATAATTTTCTGATTGCAGGGCTAGGAAATAGGAGTACCTGACTGTGCAACATAAATGATAGGTAAATCTGGTTCAATTTGAGACTAAGACAATTTGGAGCAATTCTACTCTCAGTTGTTTGGGCTCAGCTTCTACTGATTCCATTACAAATGGTACCTTAAAGCTGGATGAATAGAGTAGTTGCAATCTAGTAGAAATGCATGTTTATAGTCACACATATTAAGAAGCAGCAGGAATAAGTATTATTTGTTCTTCTGAGGATTTGTGAGTAATAGTTTTAGATTTAGGGCTTATTGTCCATCCTTAAACATACTGAGAACACAGACTATGAACTAGAAGATCACTTAATTCAATTTTAAAATGCTGAGCCAAAAATGAGAGCTAAATACAGGTGATCAGATAAAATTCTCAGCATTGACAAGCTGGTCTAACTGCACTTATCAAAGCTGGGGCAGATACATATTTTGCAGGACAAGAGATGTGGTAAGAAACATCTGAGATACAATCCTAGTGAGAAAGAATTTGGCTTTGTTTTTAAAACCCATGCACACTCAAAAGAGTAGTTTCTGTTTCCTAGCTTTTGCTGAGGGAAAATGGACAAAATCAAGGCATTTGTGTAATTGGATATGTCTTTGCTCCCATGGTATGGCTTTGTCTTTACAAAGTTTTGATGAGAGCTCTGTGATAATGTTTGCGTTCAGAGCAAAGCTGGCAGATTTTTTTGGCTTTCCTCCAGTTCCACTCAGGCACAAGTAACTTTGGGAAGTTGCCAGACATATTTTTGTTTTCATTCTCAGTCATTGAAAGCAGTTCTTGCAATCTCTGTTTTTCCGGAGGTGTTTTGTCCCCTTAAAGGTGACTGCCATGAGTTCAGGTTGAATCATGCAATGCACAAGTATTTCAAAAATAAAATGCAGATGGAAATGGAGACCCCAAGGCTTGTGAGTGGCAGCTACACTTGCATGTCTCCCTGCTTTTCTATTTGAACTGATGTTTTAACAAAAATCCAAAGGTCACTTTTCTGTATTTTATTTTGCCAATAGTGATTGGCAGTACTACAACATTTACCAATTTACTTGCTTTGGATAGTTTGCCCTAACAGTTCTGCCCAAAGTGCAGAGGATGAGATATCTTTGATTGCAGCGGGGTGAGCCTGCAGCTCAGCCCATGGGATTAGCCTCTCACCATGCCCACACTTTATATGAGTCCTTTGAGGCACAGTGAGCAAACTTGGCAAGACTCCGTCCTGTCTTTTTCTGTGCCTAAATAGGGTGGGTAGAAGGTGGGGGAAAAAAAAATCTTTTCCTGATTCTACCTTGTATTGATCATCGGGTAACTGATTTCAGTGACCATTAAGTATCTTCAGCTGTGGGCTGATGGATTCTCCTTTTCACTGTCCTCTGAAAAAAAGCCTTTTGGGAACTGTTTTCAGGATTCTTGGAGACCTACCATAGATACAGCTTCTTTTTGTTTTCCTCTTTTGTATAATCAACTGACTGCCTCATCCGTGCTCTATAGGTGTAAGAGATGTTGGTCCCTGCCTAAAAGAACACACCTCAGGTGCAGGTAACACAATGAAAAATCCTGAACTCACAATACCTGATGGGGCCAGTAGAGAAGAGCCTAACAACTTAAAGCCCACTATTACAAATTTTTAAGGAGTCTCTGCCGGCATTTTTAAGAAGATTATAGTGAATAGACCTTGCCTGAATAGTTAAATGCTATCCATTTTCATAAATTATATCTGTCATATGATAGACCTAGTAATTAAATAATTGGAGCTGGAAATCTAGGGCTTTATTGCATTGAAAAAAAAAAAAAGAAGAATTCAATAAGAAAAGTGAAGTGAATTTCAAGAACTGTCTTTCAGATTCAAAGATTTCATCTTAACGAAGCGAGATGATTATATAAAAATGTAATTCTGGACTGCTGAGATTTCTTCCACACTTGTCTGCTGTTTGACGTGTTGCCACTCACAATATTCTCTGGCAGATGCTACTGTTTGTGCTTTCACCATTGTAAAAATGACCAAAAAATTGCAGTCAGAATTAGTAATAAATGCATATAGTGTTTTCATGTTTATTTCAGCCTATATATGCAGGTAAGTATAATGACAGTCCATGCATATTTAAAACTTTAGGTGAGAAGGTAATTATTTGGGACTCTAAAACATTTAGCAAGGAATAAAATAAAAAACTTCTGCAAGTATCTGTGAGCTGAAGGTCAGATTAACAACTTGGTGATAAAACCTTGTGGAATCCTTTTTTCCTCCCTACGAAAGGTACAATATTAAAAAGAGTGGAAGGATTATGTGTGGACATTATAACTTGTACTTGTCATGAAATATGACACAGGTGGGTAACATAATGCCTTCCCATTGCTAAGGTTTGAATAACTCTTTACTGGATAAGTAGGACATGATACTTTTCCTTCATTTTATGGCTTTTTCTCTTTAATCCAAGACACACAAAGTACTAGAAAGAGTTTTATTTTCAAATTATGTTAACACAATAGCTGATTTTAATACTTTTTCATTTCTAGTTTTTCTTTTTTATTCTACAGGTATATCATGTATCAAATACCATTTTATGAAAATACTTATGTACAGAAGAAAAAAAAATTAAAAAGAACACAGATGTTTAGTTTGAGATAGCCCTTTATTCATATTTTTTATGTGTATTTTGAACACCTCTTCTAATTCCAGGGCCAGCACACATACAATGAAGAAATTTCATCAGATTAAATTGCCCTTTCATTGTCATGATTAGGTATTGCTAGAAATGTGTCCTGACCTGAACTAAGACTTCAAAAATGTTCTTGCTGATATTGCACTAGAAAAAAACATATTTTAAAATAATGAAAAAGTCCTCTTAGCTTCTGGAAATTGTCAGAAAATTAGAATTTTGAAAATTAATTTGTGCAAAATTTTTAATTAAGAGTGTTTTTATTTGTTGAGTTTGTCCAAATATAGTCCCTACAAAAATTTAACTCTAATTAAATTCCAAACTTCTGTTCCTTTTGGAGCGGAACTAGACTTCCTGCAAATTTACACAATGGTCCAGGCAGTTTCCACATCCTGAAGATAAGTGCAATGGCATTGGTCAATATGAATCAGAAAGGTGCTTAGAAGATTTTGCTATTTTTCAAGTTGTTTCTCTAGCTTTTTTTCCTATAACATAAGGTCATTCAAGCAGAAAATGTAATTGATTGATAATATTCCTTTTTGATTACCAAGTTGAAAGTATGCCCTTAAGAATTTTGTCATTACTTCATACTTTCCTTGCCCCCCAGTCAGGTGCAGTGAACTGCATGCTTTGCAAGACAAAAAGAAATGGGTCAGTTATTCCCTCATTAATTTTCAAATTATTTTCTACTTCATATGTATTGAAAAGATAGAAAAAATGTGCTATATATCAAATTAGTCAGTAGATGACAAATGATGCCCCCTCACCCCCAGCCCATATGCTACTTGCTGTGCAGATTGTGACTGAATAAAGAACAGAGTCCTATCATAGATAGGCAAATCTGTGAGTTTAATTTTCTTGAATCATCATATCCTTTGTGCTCCTTCTGACTTTTCATACATATCTTCTCTCCTCCCCTCTGTTAAATGACGAATTTCCCAAAGGCCAACTCCTTGTGAGGTTGTGTGGCCAAGTTACTGTGGGCTGTTGCAACAGCAGAAGTTTGCGGGGAGGGGGACTTCTCTCACCCCCTTCACAGCTATGTCTTGAAATTTGTCACAGAATTAGCCAATTATTTCACATGTTCTCACTTTCCTCTCCTTTTGAAGATTTTCTTGATACCAAGTTTAGCAGGTTTGTCCGTAGCTGATGTGTGTGCAGCACACATTTTCTGTTCAGGTATTAAAATTTTAAGAGCTCATTAGAGACCTTTTCTTAACATAGTGAATTTATATCTTGCCATTCGCTTATGTGAAGCACATGTGGCCGCTGATGATCATGTGGTAGAATAATTATCCCATATTTAACAACTTATATAACCTTGCATTCAGTAATTCAAGGTAAGGCTATTTTTACACAATTCAGTATTTTGCTAGAGTTAGCACATTATGCAAAGTTATTCTCGTTAAAGAAGTGACAGAGCACCACAGGGCAGCTAAAATACACTAGAGAGAAAAAAGGTGTTAAATGGGATCAGTGAAATGGTCTATCCACTCTTGTATTCTATTTCAGCAGATATTCAGATCTAGTCTTAGAAAACCTGAAAAGAAACTTCACCTTCTGTTCCAAGAAAGCTTAACTGGCTTTAATTCATTAATATTATTTTCCATTTGCTTGTCATACGAGTAATTTTTAAGCAGTTTTCTCCACCAAAATTGGCAGAAATTTCTCCTTTCAAACTGACAACACAATCTGATTCAATTACAGAGGTATACTAGAAATTTTAGCAGGACTTCCACATAACAGTATTGACAAAATGTCCACAACAAACTGAAATAATTGCATTTGAAATTGCAAGGAAAAAAACCAACAACTTTAGTAGCAATCCTGTTTAATATGTTTGAGAGTACAATTCATGGAAAATCTTAACATGGAAGACATGTCTGATCACTGCGTGCAGAAAATCATTCTGTCATAAGAGAAAAAACTGCATTAGTATGCAAAACCTTTGGCACGTTCATAGAAGAGAATCAAGGACAGGACTCTGGATCATCAGCGTACTTTGAAATATCCCACACAGAATGTTTCATGCACAGTTTTTTATTCTGCCCATTTCAATTGATGCATTTTCAAGGACTAAAATGATCTCTCCATTTACTTAATTTTCATCGATTTGATAACAAAACCCAAGAGACAAGCTTAGCTTTTCTCATGAGGATGTGACCTTTGAATCTTCTCTGTGTTTACCATACATGTTAATCCTCAGTTATTCTGCTAAATTTAGAAGACAAATATATCTTTACAGAGGAAAGTTTTTAATGTGATGACTTAAGGAATGCGAATTGCTAAATGCAGAAAAGGGTTTGAAAAAATGACAGAAATATGAGCTTGGCACTGTAGAGAAGGACAGTGAGTAAAATGGCATCATAAAAATATTTAAATTAATAGAAATCTTCGATGGTGGTTTCCAGTATAGCCATGACAAAGAAAGGTTCCTTGAAAGAGCATTCTTGTGAAATACAGAATGAGGATTTAAGCATCTCCTCAGTATCAGCAAGACTGAAAATGGCAAGTAAAAAGTAACATCAGGAAACAATTTGTTTCCCCAAAGCTGCTCCAGGGTCTTCTGTGTCCCAAGGACTGCATCCACCGGCAGCTGGACAGCATCCTCCCATGCCCAGCTCCAAGGCTCGCTGCACAAATTCTTCACACCACCTCCCCTGGCACTGAGCACCTCCTTGGGCATGAAGCCACAGCACAGAATTTCTCTTCTCCCTCAGATAAGGCCCGTGGGGAGGCAGCCTACAGTGGTATAAACATTGGGATGAATTTGTTGCACAATAAAAGCACTAATGGAGCTTGTAGTCTTATATCCCCATTCCTCTAGGTCAAATACGCACGTTTGAAATCAAACATTAGAAAGGAAAAATAGGAAGGTACAAGGATATGGGATTTGAAGAATATAGTAATAATTTCAACAACTGCAGGAAGGTTGGGCTATTTTTAAACAACTTAATGTTTCAATTCTCCTTCAGTTTCATCTATTTCAGTGTTTACTAATAGCTCAAACAAGCAGAGCTCTGGTCTAATTTAAAAGAAAGATCATCTGAACTTCATTCCATGCTCTCTCTAAAATAAGGAGGTGAAATGGAAAGCGTGAGAAGTAAGGTTCTATTCAGATGAAAACTAAAGTCCATTTACTTTATGAAGCTGAAAGAAACACTTGACTTCAGATATTCTTTCCCTTGCAGTCATGAGTAACCAAATTAAATTTTACTGATTTATCCCTTCAAGATATTGTCATACATAATAAATGCCCACATAAAGAAACTGCAGTAAAAAAAAAAATCTTTAACTGCTGTTCTCTACAGCTGCAAATGCACACACAAAATATGAAAGCGAATAGTTTTATTAGAGTTTCAACTTTGAAAGTCCAGTGATGCTGTGAACTTGGTGATATAAATTAAGTCAGTGAATAAATAAAATAGAAAGTCAGCGAAGTTGAAAAGTCATTTTTTCTTCTTGTATAAAGAAGCAGACTTCTACAAAAATTATCCAAATTCTGTCACATTGCACCATTCATACAGCAAGGTAACTCAGCAGAACTGTGTGTGGCATCATTTTTCCCAGTCAACTTGTAACTCATATTTTAACCTAGAGATATGTGCGTGTCTATACATGCAGCTAGTTGCTGAATTTTTTATGAGCTCATTTTATTGATGTTTTCACTTAAACCTGAAATTAGGTAGCTAAGATTTTCGCTTGTTAAGATTATCTTAAAAATTATCAGAAATCACAACAATGGCTTATAACTTCCCTGTTCCTGTCAGTAAAGGGCAATTGGGAAAAAAAAAAAAAAAAAAAAAACAACAAAACACATTTGTATACCCTGGCTTCTGAGCAAATCAGTTCAGTTTTTTGATGCAGGCATTCTGAGAGGCTACATGAATCTTTGGGCCTCAGTTCCCACATCTGCAAAGCAGTATTCTACCCAAATATGTGAGCTTCCTACACTCAAATTGTGCTGTACCCAGATGCTTAACTGTTGGAAAGCATATGCATCCCCTCTTTGTATTTTCTAATCCATGATCTTCCTACTTTAAAGAATCCTATTATTTTATTTTTGATATATTTTGTTTTACCTATGTGGAAGGTAATCTCAGTGATCTCAGTGTATCTACTAATGCAATCTGTCAAGCTTTAGAGATTACACTGCAGGGGCTGTTTTCAGAATTGCACTGGATCAATAGCTCAAGATTGTTTAAGCACACTTGCCTTCTTCCCACCTGAAGAAAATGGTTTGATTATCTCTTCACAGAGATTATGACACAAGGTGCTGACTATGGTTTTAATTTTATTTGATTGATGGATTTAGATTTCAGCTGCACACTATCTAACTATGCTTATCCACCCACAGCTCAGTTGCCACATTGATATGCCTTTTCTTTGTGTCTGTATGTCTCATCTGAAGAGTGGAGATGATATAGTGGAATAATAACTCTCCAGTTTAATATTCTGTTGAGCATCCCCAACTGCAGTTCAGCAAATGCAAAGCTGAGAAGTTTGCTCATTACATTTCTGAAAGCTGTTATCTTATTGGCCTTGGAATATGCTGAAAGAAAATAGATGCCTCAGAAACCAAATGAAAGGCATTAAAAGTAAAAGCCCAGAAGCTCAGTTATTGAGCTGAAAGAAGTTACTTACATATGAAAGAAGCAAGAAAAATAAGCCATTTGCCCCAGGCCGCCAGATTTGTGAGGGCCTCATTACATTACAACAGATGTAGTCTGGAGTTGCTGGTATTTTTTTTCTTTTATCATAAGTTTCCAAAAATCATTCTTAGATTGTACATATTATGTCTCATAGTCAGGCTCTCTACAAATGAAATCAACTTTCTCACAGGAAAAAAATAAAAAGAAAGAAAAAAGTAGACAAAAAAAACCTTGTACAATATCACAATATGTCACAATGTGGTAAGATATTTATTTATCCACTATGCTTCTATTGTACAATACAATCAACATAGTTGCAAATGCAGTCTTCACTCTGCTAAGATTCTTTTCCCACACATGGACAGAGATGCAAGAAATCCAGAAAGGCCTTGGAAATATGTGATATCCACCAGTTTGGCTCCCATTATAATTCACCTTACTGGACTTTGGATGGTAGGATATAGACAGCTAGATTGAAGGTGCCCAGTCTCACAGTTTTGGCAGAACAATGACATCTTGTCATCCAGCCTTACATTAATTACCAAGCACAACTAAGCAATTATTTATATTACCACACTCAGTGGTATCCAAAGAAGCTTAAATCCACAATTTTTTTTTTTTATTGGGCGGCTATTTTATAGCCAAAAACCAGCAAGGAAGGGCCATCAGTTTGCTGAAATGCCAGTGTCCCCCATCCATCTGCATATTCCCATAATGCCCATATGTGGTGGTGTGGACATGTGTTAAAGATTTTGTTTTGTCCTGTTTGCTATCATAAAGTAGTACACAACTCCTATACCAAATACATTGAATTTCTGCATTTTAAACTTCTTTTTTCTTTAATTAATCATCACAAAAGGTCGAAAAGTATCTTATTTCTCTATTACATGCACACAAAGTATTGCTATTTTCTCCCTGTTCATTTGAGATCTAATAGCCTGTCTGCCCAAGCTGTGAAATGAAACCCTAGGTCTCCAATTAAGAGTCAATCACATAAATCTTGAGATAGAGAAGCAGCACAAACACTTGTTCAGAGTTTCACTTTTACATTATGCCTTTAATTGTGATGACCTTTCCCCATGCACTGCTTTAATATTGAAATCATGGACTGGAATGAATGCTTTTTATCTTTAGATTAGGTTGGTGTAAGGCTGCCATTTGACTTGCTCTTTATAACAAATACCAAAAGCCAAATTCTGATCTCATGTACAGTGGTGTAAATTTAAGGTCTCTCTATAGATTTTATTTGGTATTAAACCACTAATTAGTTCTGTATGAATCACCGGGTTCCTCTTTCAAACATATATGCAGTGTGAATAACAGAAAGGAGGTTTTAATAAAATACAAGCTTTATATAGGAAATAGTCCTTTTGTACTTAATTACCTGTTAACCAGGGAAAAAAATAGTAGTTAAAGGCTATTATTGAAAAACTACAGTGTAATTTCAAAAATTATGGAAGATATATACTTTAACAAGATTATGTTCATGATATAAACATGGATGAAGTAAACATTGAAATAAACATTGAATGAAATAAGCATGACCATGTAATAAACATAGACCATTGACCCTGGAGAGGAAAGGAGGCCAAGAAAGGTAATTTGTATTCAAAAGTCTTGTCCTCCAAGCTCAAGAGCTGTCCATCCCAGTGAGCAGGAAACTAAAACATCAGGAGGTCTGTGTGGACAAACATGGAGCTCCTGCCAAAACCAAAACACAAAAGTATATAGAAATACATAGTTCTGAGCTTCCCATGGCCAGAGGGATATGGAGCTAGTGGAGAGAGGCCAGCAAAGAGTCACTAAGAGGATTAAGGGAGTGGAGCCTGTCTCATGTGAGGAAAGACTGAAGGGAGCAGGCTGCTGAGTGTGAAAAGAAGGCTCAGAGGGAAACTCACCAATGTGTATAAATATCTGAAGGGAGGCAGTAAAGAAGACAGAGACAAATTCTGGACAAGTTGCCTCAAGGACAAGAGGTGGTGAGCACAACTTGAAAAACAAGAAGCTATATCTGAGCAAAATGAAACACTTTTGGAATGTGAAGGTGACAGAGCAGTAGTACAAGATGCCCAAGGAAGTTGTGAAGTCTTCATTCTTGGAAATATTCCAAAGTATCTAGATATCATCCTGGACAACCTACTCCAGGTGACTCTACTTGAGCAGGTGAGTTGGATCAGATGACGTCCAGAGTCAACATCAGCAATCCAGTGATTCTGTGATATCAATAGAGAATCTAACCCATTAAATGTAAAATGTTTAGCAAAAATTCTGTTATCAAATGTATTAAGATATTCATCTAATATCATGACTGAAAACGGTTGAGCAAGTTGTTCTGTTAAGATTTTGCCCAGACTCACTCTAACTTCTAATATTATATTTCTCTTTGAAAACTTGTGTGACAGTTGAGGGGTTTGGGATTTGGTTTGTTTGTTTGCTTGCTTTTTTCTGTCAGCACATCTGAGCTGAAGAACTCTTGCTAAGCAAAGCTTAAATTAGGGAGCCAAGGCTACAGAATTAAGAAGTACAGCCTACGAACACCTTGTGCAGAGCTTAACTCATAACACGTTAATCTGTGTTATCACTGAAGCAAACAGAATGTGGAATTCTGCTTATAGTCCTAAGGATTTTATGTTACGTTTTTTGTAAGATTTGCTTTAGTTAAAATCTGAGGTATTGCAAACATTAGAGTTAGTGTAAAAAGAATTCTTGGTATTTCAAAACAGAACAGCTTTTTTCCACACAGTACCATACAGACTGTCACGGGACATGAAAGACCACAGTAATAGGCTGTAGTAATCATGCAAATGAAAGGCTTTTCAAGGAGAAAAAAGATGTGATTCTTAGAATGTGAGATGCAAAGTGTAAAGCAGAATAAATATACCTTGTGATGCAGAGTAGCAAATCTGTGCCTAAAAGTATACAGCACCAAGAATAAAGAAAAACAAAATAAATCATAATAATTCTAAAAAAGAATTTAATTGAATGACTGAAGGGGGTAGATCTTCAGAAGTTATTAGCCTAAATGCATCTTGTAAGGAATAGGATATTTGATAGTTAAGGTATTATTTTCAGTAACTTTCTTGGCACAAAAAAAAGGAATAGAAAGTGCTTATAAGACTGAGTTGGCAGAAAAAAAGATGTGTTCAAAGAAATTAAAGCATTACTTGATCTGAGAGTTTTTGAATGAAGTAATGTAAAATTCAAAAAATAAAAAGTTCATGTGAATTCTACATATTCAAAATGAAAAAAAAAAAGAGAAAAAGTTCTAAAAGAGAGAGATCAGAAATAGCTTTTTTATTTGACATTCATTGATTCTTATGTCTAATATCATTAGGTCGGATTAGAGGTCCCTGCTAGTGTATCAAACGCTTGCCATGGAACATTTTCATGGAGTGACATTTCCTTTGAAATATGTTCTCTCTTCCAACAGATATGTGTTTAGGGGATTCTGGAATGAAAGTTTAATCTCAACCATTGTTTTCCTCATACTTATATAATTATCTAATTTGTCCTTGAACACAATATTTACTTCTTTTCTTTGCAATATTTGGTTTCTATGGATGTGTTCTAACTGCTAAATAACAAAAAGGTCAGAAACTTACACTTGAAGCCAAATAAGGTTTGTTTTGCATCCTCTTAGCCTCAGGAGTAGCTTGGCCACACCCTTAATACATAACACGAATTGTACCTTGTGGACAAGTGGTCCCCTATGACACTAAGACAACTATTCCTGCGTTAATTTGGTTCAAATGTGTCAGGTAATGTCTGGACCATGGAACACTAAAGAAGCTCAGTGCTGTGGTGCTCTACAAGAAACAGAGGGTATTCACTGCCTTCCCCCAGGTGGGATATGACAAGAAGGGTTGGCAAAATGTTTCACAATAACCCTCCCATTAGGATCGGGTACAGGGTGGGATACAGCCCATGTGAAAAAGGTGATGCCCTGAAAAGTGTGCAAGAACTGTGTGTGTGGAACCTGGGAGAAGCTAAAGCTGGAGAAGACCATCAAATACATCATGCAAACAGCTTCTTGACTGTAACTGGGTTCATGGTCTTGTTCTAGTTTAATAGGCTGAGTCTGTGCAATCAGTCAGTAGTGCCTGTATTTTACCTTTAAAAAGTTAGAAATATTAAGCATTCACCTTCTCTGCAACCTTCAAAAAACCTTCAAAAGTGTACTTCCCCCTCAGTATTTTCTAAGCCAAAAAGCTTTAACTATTTAATACTTCGTCTGGTAATCTTATGCTTTTTTTCTACCTTTACATTTTTTTTTCTTAGGGTTTTTTTTTTTTTTTTTTTGAGATAGGGTGACCTTGTGGAAATCGAGTTTAAAAGGTTTTTCTTGTATGAGATGACACTGCTTGCTGCAAGCTTTGATTTTTGAAAAGATCAAAGATTTATGGCCTATAGCAAATAAAGCATTTAAATATATCTTTAAGCATTTTGTTGCTCTTTTCAGATAATCTAGGAAAGTTCTAATGAAGATAATCAGATATCTAAGGGTAAACAAATACTTCAACTTTTTCTTGGTTCATCAAGCCCACAATATCAACAGTACTGGAAGGAATAAGGAAAAAAAATTACCTCTTCTATGTATTCTTTTTAATGTCAGTTTTATGCACGGAAAAATGTTTCTTTTTTACTTTTTAATCCGCATTGGTATACATTTTGGTTTTTGACATTTCATTGTCATATTCATTGTTTACTCTTCTGTTGGGTCAATGATCTAATAGTTAAAAATCTGGGAAATGCCACCTGACTACAAAGCAAGGTGATGTGGCTTGCACTTCTTTAAGCGTCTGAAGGATGTATAATACAGGAATATTGAATACTTTTTGAGTCAATGAAGGACTTTGCTTTCTAAATAAACTGTGTGACTAGAATCAAACCAAATTCTGATTCAGAATTTTCATACCACAGATTAGGTATCTCAAATAAGTCATTTGCTACAACACCATCATTTGTCACCCCCAAATAAGATCACCCTGTGCATCTGAGCTAGCACTTGTTAGCAGATACGCTGTTTATCTGCAGTCACCTCTGCAACTCCACTGCAGCACTATACCCATCTTCCAGCTGTGCTAATAGAGCTGTTCCAAATACAGTTACACTTTCTAAGGTCAAAGCATAGACTGTGCCCAAGGGAGACACTGAAGAAGAAGAAAACTACTTGCAGTCACATTAAGCACATGGATTTTTCTATTGTATTTTGTAGCTAGAGCTTGTCTGGAAAGCAGTCTGAGGCAATCTTGAAGCTTTGTTAAAGAGTCATAGAGGAGTTTTGCAGTTAGCTTAGTTTGTTTGGTCTGAGAATAGTGACACTGTTAAGACAGAGGGAAGAATTAAAAGAGAGCCTAGACCTGGAGATTTTAACAACTGTATAGGAACATGAAGAAGACCTAGGGAGGCAGAGGGACTCTAGGTAGGCTATATGAAGAAAGCTAGAAAGAGTAGGCACAATCTGTGGTGGTACTAGATTATTTAATGTATTTTTAATACATTAGGAAGAAATAGATATTATGCTTATTTTAGATTTTCTTTAAAGAGATGATATAGTCTTTGTCTTTAAATGTCATATGGAGATACAGAAGAGAACAGGATGGATAATCCCAGAAAAATTTAGCTAAAATCTCCCTGGATTCAAGTGTTATGAGTTTCACTTAAAATACAATGGGAAAAAATAAAAAGTGATACTACTATTATATGTTGAAGAATACCAGATATTTCTTGCTGTCCCTAAAAAGTTACCAAGCATGCATGCAACTGTCAAACTACCTTCATCTGCATATAATAGATATCATTACAGTTATCTGTGTAAATTAAGCCCAGCAAAAAATAAAATGCAAAACTTCCAACCAAGACCTTCCCAAACTGGAAGTGATTATCAAAAGGGATGAGTCTTTATGTTTTTATCCAGCTCTAAAATGTGATTTTTTAAAAGTGCTGTATTAAGACCTGTCATGTACCACCACAGCTGGATGCTAAATGATGACAGAAGAAGCTTTCATACTGGAGAGAAATATGCCATGCTGTTCATTGCTTGATCAGCATAGGGACTGGGAAGGGGAATATTAACTTCCAGAGATGTTTGTCCTAAAGTTTATTTTCTCATATGCTTGGGAAACAGGCTGCATTTATAGCAAGCAGTGCATGTAGTGAAATTGACTGTCTTTAACTGGGAGAGGAGTGAGAAGGAAACAAGGCATGTTAATGAGAAGGAAAGTTTTCATCAGTGTTCCCAGAAATTTATGGAATTTTGATTTTCCTGAGCAAAGTCCACCCAGCATATTACAGGCTAGTCCAGTCCTAAATAGAAGTAGGAAAGAAGATCTGATAGCTGATGAAAAAGACATTTTTCATTTCTAATCCAAACTGCAAAAGGAAGCACAAGCTCATAGCAAAGTTCCTGTGGAAGGCTTTACTTGCTACTTAAAAAAATCCCGTTCAGTTAAATACAGGGATATCATACCTTTTAACAGAAAGATTAAAAAGGTCCTGTTACATTTATATTCCTTTACAGAACTCTCAGCATTTCTGCGCGATCAGCTCTTTTTTCCCATCCTTGTTCCACGTCTGTACCATTAATCTTCTTGGAGTAACGGCTCACTTGCTAAATATATCCATCACTGAAAGATAATTGTAATGTATGACAAGTACACCTTGAGAAGAATTCATTATAGGCACAAATCTGACATCACAGGATAGTGATGTGTTAGAAGTATATCTTCTCCCCAAAGGTGGTTGTGAAATAAGACTTTAAGATAATTGTAACTCTTATCTGAAATTCTCCCACCTAAATTGATACTTCATAGATGACTACTAAGCGAAGCCACAAATCTAAATTAACCTCAACTACAAGAAAGGTTTAGTGTCTCTGCATAAGAAGTTAATATAAACAGAAGTTTAAAATCTCTTTAGCTCTGAATTTTTTTTAATCTTAATTGTTTTTTCTTATCAAAGTAAGCATAAAGTTTGGAAACAATACAACACAGACTCAGAAGGTATGTCCTCCTACCACCTCTGTTTCCCTCATTGCCATTCTGCACAAGAGAAATGTGGAGGAGTGTATTTTTCTGGGTCCCACAGTTCACAGGATTATTATGATCCCCTCATTAAAACATTCTCTGTCACAGCTATCATGGGGAAACTGAAGTCCACTTATGCTGACTTTCAGAGACACAAAATTCTCATCTTTCTGGAGACAACTGTGTTAATCTCAAACTGGGGCAATTTTATGTAAATACTGACCCACTAAAACTGCAAAAATATTTTAAAAGAATGATTAGATATTATTTAAAAATTTTTGTTCTTTTACTTTCTATTTTTTTAAAATTTAAAATCCAGTTCCTGTCTCAGTTAGACCTTCAAATGGAGATGTTTTTAATTCAAATAGAAAATAATTCATGTGTAGAAAACTATATAACTGTTGAAGTAATTTTTTATGGGAATTCCATACTACAGGAGTGGAGATTTCTTCCTTTAGATAGTGTCCTTTCTTTTTAATTTATCATTTGACTATAGCAAGGAGATTTGTTAATCTAAAATGTTTCTTTACAGTCCAACTTAATGTGCATCTGACATAAGCATCAGTTATGTTAGAATGAAATGGATTAATTTTTGGTGAAGAAGACATAGGATCTAATATTAATTCTACAGCAGGTTATCACAAAGAGCTTCTGCTGTCTCTGTCTGAATGTTTTTGCTTCTATCATCTCTTTACAGGAGTCAGACATGTTGTTAAAATCACATAAAAATGTATCTTATTTCAAAGCTCTAAAACTTTTTATCACATCGCATACTGACATTTTGAACAGTGGCAAATTTTGGCTGTGCGGATGTTACCATTTTCAAAGTACAAGGTACTTGTAATCAGTGCTACTTTCAGCCCAAATGCTGAAGGGTAAAAATCAATTGACACTTTTGTAGAAGGTTAAGCTTTTATTTTAGCCCTCCACAAGTACTGTTTTGCTCAGTTTAGTTTATGGTTCTGAAAGAAAACCTACACCACAGAGCCCCACACCACAGACATGTTCAGAAAGCATGACTGTTGTGACCCAGTCTTATACACTCACCTGATCTCCAAAGCATCTCCTTACCACATTTCCCATTCCTCCCTCTATGAAATTAAATTACTGCTGATGGCAAAAGTGATGCAGAGAACTTGGAAATATTGCCTTCACTGCTCCTCAAAGGCCTTTTAAGGCACCTTCATTTTTCTCTGCAAGCATTTCTATATTGCTACTCAAATATTTGTGGAGAACAGATTAAAAGAAACTTTTGCTCCCACTCCTGGTGGGAGATGACTGAAGAGGGATCAGCAACCTTGGTTGTGCTGAATATCAGTAAAAGAGAAGGAATTTGTCACCTATGGGCCTTGAAGCTCAATGTTATTTTAATCCTTACTGTGGTTTTGAGGTAAAGTCACTGTCTGTTCTTTTGCCTTGAGCATAGAAACTAACAATGTTGAGGGAGGGAGGAGTTTAGCATTTCATTCCAAAATGAACCCTGTCCAAGAGCTGTTCAACAGATGTTATTTTCCTCGTAGTCTTTTCTCCAAAGCCTGGTTAACACAAGAGATTGAATTTGCACCTCAGGGACTCAAACTTTATTTTGGAGCTGCAGGTAAACTTTTCACTTTGATCAAATAAAAAAAATGACAAAACTGTGCCCTAACTTATAGCTGTAAAGAGTAACACCACATAGGAAAGCAGGCTGAAATTTTGGCTCATCTTAATCAAAATATACCCATACATGTTGGAGAGAGAGATCCTGCTCCCAGTTTACTGCAGATGTATTGCTGCTAACAGATGCATATCATATTGTTCCAGAAAAATTAAAAGGCAAAAGAAGAAACAGCAGTAGACATTAAATGAGTTTTTCTCAGAATATCGCAACTGTAAGACCTGGCCATGTCTACCCCCAGGCCTCAAAAGAAGATGAATTCCATCGAAGGAAGTGTAAGATTCAAGCACATTTCACTGTAGAGTTACAAGGAAGCTTAATCCCAAGCCTAGGATATTTGGTTTACAACTGCAGGAAGGAGTTTATTTACTCAGTACTGTTCTTTATTATGTGTGAGTTATACTGTTCTCAATAGAAGCCCAGCTGATCCAGGTAATATACTGATAAGGGAGTCCAAAATGCATCTGTGCCTTTTAAAGCAATAAGTTTGTGTCTGAATTTGTAGTGCTTGCATTAGTAGTTTTCACACTGCATGTGCTTTACTTTGAACAATTGCTTTACTTTGAACCCAAGCATGGACTGAACAATAATTTTGGTCTCTGGGCTAAAGAAAACATAGAAAGAGGAAATCAGATGGTACCATTTGGTTCAGAGACAATGCAGGACTCTCGGGATCTGACAAAAAAGAGTATCGGTTCTGTTTTTAAAGAATCCTAAGAATCTAAAATTTCCTAAGAAGCAGAAGCCAGATTTAAAATACTATCATTGTTATGACTCAAGGAAAGAGAAAAATACATTAATTTACTATCTGGAGAACAATATGCAAATGGAAATATTTGTATGTTATGCAAAAAAGATCTCTCGTTTTCTATATAAAATAAACCATTACAAATGTGGCCACCATAGGCAGATAGTGGCTTTTTGCAGATATTCGCCACATGTACATTTCTGAGATTACAGAATGAACTCTTCACATCTGCTTTCCACATTATCATCAATAACATATTCTTGGAAATATTTCTTCTAAGAGGGATCAAAAGCAGAGGATAATGCATGCAACTATCAAGAAATGTCACTAAACAAGATATCAGCTGTTCCTAAAATGGAAAATGTGAAAATATTTTATCCAAAAAACAGTATCTGATCTGTTCTGTCAAAACTGGACACTGTGTTTTCAAACTGCTTTCCAACCAGAAAAAGGGAAATCCACAGTGGCAATTGTCTTTTGCAGTGGGACTATAGATGTTATGTGAAGATTTAAGATATATCTTATTATGTGAGGAAGATATGCATATGCCACACAGATGCTTCCTAAATCATCCAAGTTCAACTCTATCAGTCATAACGAAGTTGACATTGCCCATTAAAATGTACCCAAGTTTTCAACTTTGGAAAAGGCAAAATCAGTCTGATTAATATTCCTATGCCTTCTATTGTTAACTACTTCGTGATTTACATAAAACATATAATGGAAAATTATTTTGCCATTTGACATAATTCAGATTATGTTAAACACAACATGTTCTCTCTAGCTGGCTTCCAGACACTGGAATTTCTGCAGGATCTCTTTGTGAATTGTCTTAAACACCTGACTAGACCACAAAGTTAATCAAGCTCCACAAAATTTGCTACCAGTTCCATCCTTGGTGGCCACTCGGTTGTTTTAATTTGGTACTAGTTGCCACTTGCTTGTTTTTGCAACAATACACATCTTCTGAGTCTTGAAAGATAATTTCTCCAGCTCCTGGCTGCACCCAAGCCATCATGAATTCCTAAAGAGTAATTTACACTAGAGGACAAAAGGGACATTTCCTCTATAACATAGAATCAAAGTGTCATTTCCCAGCTGAAAGGCAAATCTTATTTTACTGCTTCACTCTTGAATGTAGTGAGGAAACAGCTGAACAAGTTCCCCCTGCAGACGCACACATTCATCCCATCACACACGCATACTGGTGGTGTTCCCTGTCAGAACAGGCACATTCTTATCACTTAGCATCTGTTTCCTTTTTTCTCAGGCTGTTTACCAGCATTTTCATTGAGAAGCTTCCTTACAGAGGATATTTTTTTTTTTACTTTGTCATTCATTCACGATGGAGTTACACCTCCCAGCTGCAGCTGTTTTAATAATGCTAAGAGTTAGGTATATATTTTTTTCTGTTTGACTCAGATCCTATCAGAGAGCTAAAATGCAGTACAAAATTAATCAAAGCTGTTCATAGTGACAGATTAAACAATATTTTTTAAATTATGTTGCTTCATATACTTTGGCAGTAAAAGAACAATGATAGAGTTATTTTTTATTTGAGCAAAAAAATAGAGAATATCCTAATAAACAATAATCGACATCAATATTATTTGTTGTGCCTAGTTATAATTTAAGAGTTTATTAAAGCAAAAAAGAAAAAAAATTGAAATGAAAAAGCTCACAGTGGGTTTGTAAAGGTTGGAATGAAATTGCTATTTCTAGGAGTTTCCATGGAAACTACAGTACTAAGCAAACCTATGTAGAAAAAGATGAGATTTTTTTGTTGTAGTTGCTAAGTGTTCTTGAGAAAATCCACACTAGCATCATTATAATATGTAGCCAAACCAACAGGCATGCTAGTTGAATAATATATAGCATGCAATTGTAGTGTTTACTTGCTGAATACTTTAGAAATGAAAGTTCAGGCATCTGTGTGACCTTAAGATTTGGACCTGTACAATTTTTAGATTTAGCATTGCATTGTTTAGAATGAATCAACATGGTTAACAAACAAAATTACTCAGAACAAACCCAACATGTTGCCAAATTTTTACATTCAATGCATACTTGATAATCTTAGTAAAGTTTCTTAATTGGTTTTGATATGATCAGTTTGTTCTCAGTGTTATTGAAAATACCCTCCTATCTTCTAAGGGCTTGTTTATGTCTGAATATAGGAATTAACACTTTCTATGGATAGTTTTATTACCTGAGAAGAGACAAAACCCTTTTCATGGTAAAGGTGAAAAGTAGGGCAGGTTTTGAAATGAAACCAGAGAGATTTTGAATAAAGAAAGAGATGCTGACATTGCAAATTCTTTATGGTCACAAACTAGTTTTGAACCTTTTTTTATTCTTCATCACCAAATAAGCCTAATGGTTTCTGAAAATTCAGATTGTTCCACAATCAAACCCTAAATGTGAGCACTTAAAATTGACAGAGTGTGTGAACCTATAAAAAATTTATGGGAACAAGATCCTAAACAAAACAAAAGAGCAGAGAAAACTGAACAATATCAGTTTATGCTAATATAAGAATTGAATAGCTAGATTTTTAGGGAAAGAAAATATTACAAATTTTACATTTAATTCTCTTATGAAATAAGAAACTTAAATTAATATCTATCTATTATCCACCATTTCCAATGTTTAGTGTTATTTAGAAATGATTTCATTTCATTGGAATAATGACAGAAATGTCTGTGAGTATGAAATAGTGCCACAATGTGTTGTGATTATTGATATGATATTTGAAACATATTGATTACAAGATTGGTTTTTTTTCCTAAAGAAGTTATATATGGTAGTGAAGCTTTAAATATTTAATTAAAAGTCATGTATTAATAAAGAATGATTCAATAAGTCACCAAATGCAAAATTCTGTAATGATGTTTCTATAAATTATTTAGCAACTCCAAGAGTGTTGGCTTTAATAAATTAAATTCAAGGACATCTGGTCAACATACTTACAAAAACTAAAAAAGCAATTTTCTTTATCAGTGCAGCAGCCTGGGCTCTTATATTTTGCCATGGGCAACTTAAAATTTGCTTGATAACTTGTTACTTGAACATTGCTTTTTCCTAGGAGATTAAATTAATTGGATGAAGAGGAAATTATGAAAGACAACAAACAATTTAAATATATAGGCTAATGCCTTTTCTTTTAAATATTAAAAAAAATAGGTTAATTATCCAGAAGCAATAACCACCAACATTGTTTCTGTCTTTCTGAAGTTATCTAGATGTGTCCTTTTTATTTTTTTTTTTTTTTTACTGTCAACAGTCTTACTTAAAAAGTGCTTAACTCTACAAGATCTTGGAATTTTTACTTCTGAATCTTGCCAAGAGATTCTATTTTCCATGTAGCACACGGTGGACTTTTGACATACAAATTCCTTTAAAATTAACTTCTAGGATTTGTCTATTTTCAAAATGCCCATAAATATACTCAGCACAGTAGCCTAACTGGCTGCATGTATTAGTTATTTCTATTTTGCTAGTGACTAGTCAAGCCAATAAATAAATGTTTGCACATATTTCATAAAAGGAGAATTGGTTTGTTTTAAAAATCCACAGACTGAGTAGGCATAGCGAGTTGTTAAATGGAGATTTTGAATCTTCCTCTTCAGTCAATGAGTTAATTGTCTCTAACTCTCAGATTGGAGAGCTCTGGCAATCGATACTCTTTAAAAACCTATTTTCTCAAGTATTGTTCATAAGTAGTAAGCAGGGAGAATAGCTATTTAAGGTTATTCATATAAAGACAAAGATATTTTTCAGCAACAATACTACATCTGAAAGTAAAAAACTTCCTGTTGTGTTTGGTACTCAAAAGGCCCTTCACAGTTCAACCACTGCCCTTCAATCTGTACTTCAAGGGTATTGATTCAATAGCCTTTGTATTACAATTTTTCTTCTGCGTGCCGAAATTGTTTTCTTTTTTAAATTATTACTGTTAATGTTATCACTACTGCTACTATTATGTTGATGAGAAAGCTTCATAATAGATTTTTTGTTTCTTCATCATCTGAAAGAAGTGATGAAATGTCCTAAAGATTTAACAAAATCTATTGCTGTATAGACACTGGTAAGCGTGGAGGTCCTGGTTACCTCAGAAAACATTAAATACAATAAGAGTTTCAGAATAATTTAGGAACTGATAGATGTTCAGCTGTCATGGATGCATCTCCTTGCTTTATTGCTATTTTTTAATGCTCAAGAATTGACAGTAAGCATAAATCAGAATGGTGCACCCAGGAATGCAGCAATCACCTGCTGAGCAACAGGTGATCTTATCAGAAAGGTTTCTTTCCAAAATAGTGTATGGAAAAAAACAAAACCAAACAGGTCACAGAGTTCACTCACAATGGAAACCCTTTAAGGTTGACAGAGCTTTTACCCACAGGAATCTGTGAAATGCTGGTGTACCACCACCAGAACAGTTTAAACAAAATGCAAAATACTGCTGATTGCATAACTCCGGAACCCTTCCACCACACCTTTGTCTCATCGTTGTTCATCTGCCTCTCACACTGAATGTGTCACAGTTGTAAATGAATCAGGGACAAAGGGCCAGGGGAAACAGGATCAGGTGTGTGGCTACAATAATAGTAACAGCAATTTACTTCATAGCTCCTAAAATAAAGCCAATCAAAAATGAAAATGTTGAATTTTTCAAAGGCTTAGAACTTTAAAATGTCTCTTCAGTAGGAGCCTGTGGCTAAGAATTTACCGTATCAGGATGGTTCCATGATGTAATCTCATCACTACACAATTAAATACGCATGTTCAATGAAGTAGAGGACAAAAACATTTTCCACTCAAAACCAGGGGAAAAACTACTTCACCAGGAGGAGAATTTTCTATACATTCTCTGTCTGTGCAAATCAAAGAGGTTTTATGGTCTTAAGTCCTTCAGGTTTTAAAGCATCCATCAGCATTTTCACCTGCTTATCCCATACCTCATGAGATGTGACAGGATAAAAAAAAACGCTGGGATTTATTTCACAAATCTGTTGCAGATTCTTGTGGTTTTAATTGACTTGAGCATAGATTTTTGAGTTAATAATTTGCCTATAATGTCAGGCATTTGTAGAATAAGACCCTGGGTCCATCTGTTTGAATCATAGTCCATCTAGGAACAGTCATTGGTGCTTGCTACAGAGTAGGAATGAATTTGGTTATTTTATCCTCAGGTAACCCATGCTTCAGAACTAAAGGGAATGGATAAAGACACATGTAACACAGTCTGTGGCCACTTTTGTTTTCTCACTGGAGCAATGCAAGAACAGCCTTAGCACTCCTTTAGCTTGGGAAGATCCTTAGACCTCCGACTGTCAATATTGTCAGGGTGCAAAAGCTGAGAAATGGATTTTAGCAAGCCACTGTAAGCAGTTTATCTATTTACTTCCTGCCCTTTCATTTTAGGAGGAAGGAAAAGGAATACAAGGACAAATTAGTGCTTTAAGATTTCTACTCGTGAAAGAAGTTTTTCTTATGGGATGTGGTCATTGCTAGATAATTCTGAATTATTTACCCATTAACTTCATTATAAACATTAGCTTTGTTTTGCTAACAATAAAAACCGAAAACCACACTTTATCTAAATCATTGATCAATAAAGTTAGGTTTTCTTTTTGACCAGCTAGGTTTCCATAATTTTTATTACGTTTGACTGAAAGCACCATTTGTTTTAAAGGAGAATGCAATGCCATTTGTAAGTAGAACTCTTATATTAATTTAAAGGCAAATTTCAAAACACAATTGATTGCTACTTAGCTGTAGTCTGGAATGTATAAACAATTTTGCATTTCTCTTTGTATCCATAAGCGGTCTCATAAAATCTTGGCAGAGGTAGTTTCATTCATTCAGTATTCTTAATCACTAGAGAAAAAGGGATTATGTGTTCCTAACTCTTGTAAAGAACTAGCAGTATTGCAAGCCACAGTGATGATAGGGGCAATCAAAGATAAAGGAGTTGGCTAATCAAAAGAAACTTTTTTGCTGTCTCCAAAATCAGTAAATTGGTGAGTCTGACCTCAATTTTTTTCATCTTGGCTCTGCGAGAAACATTCTGTTCTAGGTGAAAAGTAGATTGGTCAGTCTCCCCGGCAAGAAAATTGGAAATGACTGAGCTGTAGAAAGAAATATCCTGGCCCCATTGAGATTTACTCAGTCAACATTTTAATCAGCTTGAATGAAATTATCATCCTATGTAGCCTTTATGGACTACACGAATTCTATCTAGTACTTCATAGCACTATACAATCACCCAATCAATGTCAATGAGATTCAAACTTGTTCCAGTGGCATGTTTTGCAGACCACATAATTTTGACAGATCCAAAAGCAAAAAAATCGTACTCTGTGTCTGACTTGTTGCCTAAAGTCTATTGTTCTAGGCATGAGCCTCCAATTCAGTGAACAACTCTGTGTGTTTAGAACAGTTTTAACACATGCAGGGAGTTCAACACTTTTGGGACAGACTCTCTTTGTGGCAACAATAGGATTTGTCTGCAGACACAACAGTCACTCATCCAGAGAATCATTAAATCATGAGACAGAACAGTAGTGTAGCACATTTTGTAAAAGGTGGTGGCTTCCTACAAAAATCAGGAGGGCAGTGTATCTGGATTTGTAGCTGTGGTTTTCAAAATAATTAAGTGGACTCTTCCAAATGGAGAAAGTTTCCCTGTGGAAAACAAGTCATTAACAGAGAAAGCAATGGAACAGTCCATTGTATAATCTGGCTTTTTTCTCAGATACATTATGGTAATTTCCTGCAGTACACTTAGAATGCTGAATGACAAAACTGAGCTATAATATCCAGGCACAGGGCTTAATAAGGAATGTACTGCAGGCTGACAAGGTGGATTATGACAACCATTACAAGAAGAAAATGATATCTGAGTCAAGAGCAGGATTGCCAACACCACTCCAAATTTATGTTGTTAAGATGAGACTATTCAATAACATTATTGCTATTCAAGGCAGTTCTGTAGCAAGCAGTTTCCATTTGCAAACTGAAAGTGGGTAAGATCTCTTTAAGGCAGGGTATGGATGAAAAGGAAGCAGCTGCTACACTAATCAGAGGGTTCCACTTTAAGGAAACCAGAAAATGAAAACAGAAATGAAGATCTGAATTTCTTATGTGTTGTGACCCACTATGACACAGATTAACACTCTAAAACACGTTAGACGGGAATCTGAGATGTGCAAAGCTGTTATAAGCTTTAATTTACAGCTACTGGTTTTCAGCAGTTACAATGTATGATAACATTATATATTATTATACTATATACATATATTATAAACATTTTTTAAAAGCTTAGCATATTATCTGGGAGCTTATACAAAAATACTTAAGCTTTAAAAAGCAACAATAAAAAGAAAATAATTTTTGTTTCATTTCATTTTTCATTCAAAAAAAGAAAAGTACATATCTTAGTAAAAATATGTTAGGAAACAGTGGCCCATTGCACTTTGCAAGAAAATATATCTAGTTCTGAGGTCTAAGGATCAAAGAGAGACTTATGAAGTGAGAACTTAATTCAGGAAGAAATTAAGAGTTGCAGAAACATTTGTATATTCAAAGAACTATTAAAGCTTCTTTGTAGAAGTAACAGATAATTATTCAAATACATCATAAGGCTGATTTAACACAGTTTAACCAGAAAACAGTAAGTGAAAAAGTCAGGGAACCTTTTGATTTGTGCAGTGCTTTCCTCTGAACTTATGATCACTGAGAAATATCAGACCTGACAAACGACTTGCAGTTTGATAAGAGATTATTTGCTAATAAATTTGGGGAAAATCTAAAATATTTTGAGAAACGCTTTTGAAAGGAGCAAAGTAAGATAGTTGATTTATTCTAGGTGAATTTCATACATCATGTAAATCACACGTGAGTCATAATTCAAAAGATGAAACAATATTAGACATCATGTTTTTATAGAACAGCAATATCCAGGAAAGTTTGCTCTCTTCAGCATGGTTCCAGGCACATAAATTATAATTTTCCTTTAACTATGCAATAAAAACTTCCTCAGTGAGAAACTATAGCCATTCATTTACTTTTACTTTCACATTAAAAGAAGATAAAAACTCTTGCCCTATCTATTCTATTTTGCAGACCTCCTTTAAACAGTTTTCCTCTGGTTTTATTCTCATCTAACTCTAGTCATGTAGGTTCACTTAAAAGCTTGAGCATAACTTATGGCAATCAGCCGGGGAGATTCTAGCCTGCCCTGGAAGACACTGTTGTTGTTTAGCTTATTTGAGAGAAAGAAGTGGAAGACAGATCCTTTAGAGTATATGGCAATTATATCTCTATTTAGAACGTACTTATTATGCATTTTACCACTGATTAGATCATTTAATATCCCAGTTCTCAAATTAAATAGTAAAATATCTCAGGAAAGAAACATTTTTTTAGAAATATAATTGGTATATTCTGGCAAAAGAAATGTAACAGATGATCATTCTCAAAAAAAACCCCCAACAAAACAGAATGAAATGTTCTCTACTAGTTAAGAGAAGCTCTCTCTTTCTAATTTTATCCTGACTTTCTATAAATTTGATTAAAAAAAAAAAACAACAAACCTGCTGTTACTACTCTTTTAGAGTTATAGAGCTTTTTTTCCTCACAACATTCAGGTAACTTAAAATCTACTTCTACCTTTACAGAAGTACAGTAGCTTCCTTCTCCATTCCTGAAGTGTCTATCTTTGCACTTTCAGCAGGAGAACTAAACTAACTTCTGAAATCAAATTTAAAGAGCATACCATAACATATTCAGAGCAGAATGTGACAGCTTGAACCAAACATATTAGTGTCTTATGCAAAATAGTGGGTATTTAACTTAGAGTCTGCAAAAGTTTTATGCTATATTTCATTACTCTACAGAGCAAGCGTTGCTGAAATCCTAGGTTTGGGTCACAAACAATGAGAAAGAAGTACCAAAACATACTGGACAAGTCTTTACAGAAAGTCATCAGTTCAGAATATATTCTTATTACTGGAGAAAATTAAAGTCAGAAGATGAAAAAAAATATAATCTCTTCAATATATCAATTGTAATAAATTAGTTATAACAATCAGCTACAAATAGCTACTGTAAATTAAGAACTCCAGAGACATATCTGAATCCCATCAAATTTCTAATTTTTTTTCTTTGTACCTTGGGCATTTTTGTAAGAAGCCACCATTATTAGGCAGTTCAGAAACAAGATAATGAATTGTTATGTGAGAAGCTAATGAGAAGGTGGTGAGGCTTCTAATAATTAATGAAACAAAAGGAGCCAGGAAATGCAATGTTGCCGGAAAGTCCATAGGCAATGCTTTTTAAGCAGCACACAGTTGTGCTGTAAACTATTGTTTATCGTATTTTATCTGTAGTCAATTATCAGCTGGTTTTGGAGGGAGAAGCAGACAGTTCAGCTTGCTTCAGTGCAAACCATATAGAAAAAGTCAATTTCACTAGATTAAGGAGCAGAGCATGAAATGTGCAGGAGAGAGGAAAGAAAGTTTTTGCCCTAAACTCTACCCAGATTTGTCACAAGTTTGATCCCACATGTATCAGCAAAGATTCCCAAAGCTTTTGATGACTATCTTTCTTTCTTTCCAAAAGAATTGATATAAAGACATTTCGCCTGTACTATATAACATTGGAGGTTTGCATTTCAATGATATTTTGACATGAATTTGATTCATTAGACCAGCCCCCCCCCAAAAAAAAAAAACAAAACAAAACCAAAAAAACTATAACTGTGCTGGTTTATGGCAAAGATATTAGTCCTTAGATCTTGCAAAGTGGTTTTGCCCTGTCACAGTCAGACTGGATTATTGTCTTTCTGTATGGTGTATTTGGAGTGTGAATTCCAGCTTTACTGGAAAATAACAAAGGAGCTATTATTTAGGAACAATGCTGTTGTTGATCAGATTAATGCTATTATTTATATTATTATTATGTCCTTGCAAACATTACCTGTTCCTTATTGCTTTGTTTTTCCTGTAATTTTCCCACATATTTGTTAGCAAAATTAAGGGCAAGGAGGGGGAGAGGGATGTTAAGATAGAATTAGTCAAGTTCTTTTGTATAGTCCGTGTTGTGATTGGGCTTTCACAAAGATCTCACTGTTCAGGTTGATGAGGACTGCCGGACTTTCAGAGACTTCAGGCACTTTAGTTCAATCTACCACCTGAATTTGCATCCTCGGCTAATGATGCTTTTTTCAGTTTTATCTTAAATATTCCCCCCAAAAAGTCCATTAACCAAATGAAACAGTGAAGCAGATAAGGAAACGGGTGATGTGTGCATATATGTAGTCTGTGAACATAATTTTAAGCCATTACCATTTCACTTATACCCAAACGGACGAGAATCATAGTAGAGGACAGAATCATATTAATACTTGTAATTTACGTTTATTGCTTCACAGCTCAGGGAGTAAGATTTCCCCTATTTTATAAAGCTTCTGCAAATATTCTCCTTCGCTTGATAAAAATAGATTAAGAAAACCTTGATCTCTCTCCTGGCTTGTTTTTACATTTTCAGCCTTCTTTTCCAGGTGATTTTCTGGATCTCAACAGGGAACCTCCAAAATGTTAACTGGCAAGTTTTTGATCAATGTTTTCTGATAGAACAATTCCTTCTCCTTAGACATCTAATTTTAGACCAAGTGCACTTCTTTTTTCTTGCTCTTGAGATTATCCTTTGAGACTTTTAGTCCAAACTAGAGATTAAAACCCCCACTCTTTAGGAAAGGTTAGCCATTAAGAAAGACAAATGCAGAATTAATTTCTTTAGTTTTATTAATTTTCTCAGCCTTTAGAAGATTATTTTTTTGAATCCAAGCTAGTCACCAAAGTTGTGATTACAGAAAATGGAAGCATAAACAGAAGTTTCAAAGAGCAGATTGCCACAAGTGTATAAAAATGGGATGAATGCTTTACCAAGGTGCTGTTCTCTACTAACTGTGAACAAAGAAACTATGTGTTAAAACCTAATCCCCATGTGTGAAATTTTCTGTTTCAATTTATATCTTATTGCAGAAAAACAGCAGCAACAACAATACTTTGACTTTCTAATGTTATATTTTGTATTTTTTCAAGCAAAAATTCTGTGCTTTTTTGATTTTGTTCTCAAGGAAAAAAAACAACAAAACAAAACAATAAAAAAACCACACAGGCGTACACACAAAAACCCAAACAAACAAAAAAGCCACCCATAGGTTTATAAAAGGTGTTGTTTCTATTGCAAGAAGGAAACATTTTTCAAAGTCTTAGAAATCATCAAAGGAAGGGGAAAGAATCTCTTGCCAGAACTGCCAGTCAGGGTGTGGATGGGCTGGGGAGTGAAGGGTGGAGTGCTGTCTGCATTAAGAAGCCTTTGACAGGTGTTGGGCAGGTCCTGCAAGGGAAGGAGGATCGGCTGTTTTGCCAGCAGGTCTGATTTGTGTGTTGACCTCCCCACAAGTGGCTCCCCACGGAGGGCGCCCTGGCTCCCACTCAGACTGCAGCCAGCATAATTCTCTCTTCCTGCCTGCAGGAGCACTGCAGTTGGCACCCAAGGACTCCAGGATGGGAACGCAGGAATTCTACTGCTTATCCTCTCACTTATCTCTCCATATCCCTCTCCCCAAGAACATGCTTATTGGCCACCTTGCTATTGCAAGGTAAACCTGCACACAGGCAATACATTTTGGCAAAAGTGTGGATAAAGATATGATTGCAATACATCATCACTGCAGTATGGGGCATCCTTTATTTACAGAAAGAATTTTAGTGAGGTGGATAGAATATGCCAAGTAAATTTTTAGATTAATTTATTACCTGCTAACCATTTTACTAGAGTTTTTTTCTCCTTTTTATAAAGATAGATAAAATCTTTAGAGCGTATCTAATGGATAGCTGTACCAATGTTCCCAGGGGATTGTTAGCCTTAAGACAGCACAAAGCACCACCACTGCTTAATTGGAACAGTATTAGCAAACACTGAATTTAATTGGGAAGTGTTGGCCTGCAGCAAAGAGGTTATCTAGTGTTTGCCCAGGTGTTTGAATCAGGGTTCTAGCATTGTGTTACAGAAATAAAAGATTCAAAGAGAAACATAAGTTCTGTATAAAAAAAATTATTCTTAGTTCAAACTATTGTATTCAGTATTTTTATTTTTTGCTTCTTTGGGTGTGGGGGAGGCTGAAATTTAACTTTGGATGTTGTTGGCTGGATGTAATGTACACTACATACTGTTATTCAGAATAGTCATTAAAACCAATTAGGGACCACCTTTCTAATTTTACTCTTGTGCATTCTTTCTTGCTTCATGGGTACATTGAAATTTCAGGCATTAATGAAATACAGCCAATTAGTAGATAAGGTAAATATTATCTACCAACTGTGGCTATAGTACTATATTGCTGGTTGGCTTTTTAATGATGAAACTGTGAATTTCAATGGCAGAATGGAAAATTCCTCCACTTTTTTATCTTACTTATTTGTAAGTGTTAACTTGTGCTGCAGCACAATAAGTGAACTAATCTTGTCAGAACTAAATGGAAATTCACAGTATCAAAGCTGAATGCATTGGTCTTGTAGTATCAGTCTGAGAGATGGGGGAATTTCTTCCTGGAAGTCATGCACATTCTTCAACAATTTGCTAAGATCGTGTGTGTGTGTTACACATTGAAGTGCATTACTCCTTTTATTTAAAATATGTGAATATCTAAGGTAGCTTAGTCCCTAGAGCCACCAAAACAGTCTGCCCCTCCTTGCCAGAAGCTTATTTGGAGCTCAAAATCTTCTTCTGGGACAAGTCCCATGATGACATGGTGTCTCTACCTGAGGAAGTCCAGTGCTTTTGTGTTGTAGATAAATATGATGAATATTGGGAGGTTCTGAAATACTGTTGAAGGAAGAAAGGGAAACAATTGTACATTAGATACTGCCATGTAGCATTTATCTCATTTTGTTCTATTTATAGAACTAATTTCCTATCAGTATTTTAGTAAGTGGACTAAAGGATTCAGATGCACGTTCCCCTCAAGTTATTTGCAAGTAGCTGATCTGTGTTCTTGCAACTGAGTTTAAGAGCTGAGTTTTGGAGCTTGCTTTTCATTACTCTCCCAACAATGTTCATGGAGCTTCACAAAATTGTTCCTGATTTGCATTACTGTAACATAAATGAGAATTTCAAGTGCTCTGAGTTCTCTTTGCTGTATTTGCTGAGAATATAATTTATTCTTTGCCAAAAAACCCCAGAAGAAACAATGGAATAGATTTTCAATTCATAATGTTTTTTGCTGATTTTTCTCTCCTTACTTTTCCCTAATTTGTATCCTCTCTCTGTCTCAGGGTGCTTACATAACTCACAGGACATATTGGAGGGATTTACAGTTTACTTAAAGATTACCATTTAAGCTGTTGCTTTCAAGTTTTATTAATAATGTATTATGCTTTCCATTTATGCTCCACATTTCTTTTGTGGACCTTGCTGAAAGTACATTTGGAGGGGAGAAAAAAAGCTTGTTAAAATAAAATGGAAAAAATTCACTTTCAAGAGATGGTGTATAAGTTTACTGGCAACTAAAAGTTATCAATCTGCAAGTTCTCATCTTATGTAAATCTAGTTATCTGTTCCAGAGGAAGGTTTAGGATAAACATATCAATGACTGTAAACATGGCTTGCCCAAAGTTAAAATACAGGAATTTTTCTTGTTACCAGCAATTCTGTGCTGCTTTGAACCATGAAGCAGAGGTAAGAAAATAAACACATATTCCTCACATAAGGTTAATCAGGTTTTTGGGTGAAAGACAAAGAATTTACAGCATTTCTACTTCAGTTCTAGTAAATAACCAACATACTTCAGCTTTTAGTCCTCTACGGTATGTTCAGTCTTTGTGAGCACACAGTAAATTACTTCATTTTTATTTGTCCTTGGTGCTAAATCACAGAGAGGATTGCAAAGGTGCAGTGGGAGTGGGGGGCCAGAATCATCTTGTTAATGGAAACAGCAAAGAGCTGGAGGCCAGTAAAGCCTCTGCTCTGCGTGACTGGGGTCACCACCTGCTGCCTCTTTCATCATCCTTTGACACAGCTCAGTATCTCACTGAAATGCAAACCTCTTTTTGAAAAATCTTTAATAACAAGCAAATAAAATTAACCAAACTTCTAGAAAATTTCATTCCAGTTGCACTGCTTTTACACAAAGGAGAATCTCAGATGATAAGATTGTCTGCCAAAATTAAAAAAACAAAAACAAAAACATGAATTGATGCACTTCTTCAGTTCAGCTGTCCTTTTAAAAGTCCAAATTCAGTTTACCTGAATTTCTAGTGGCCAATTTGGCTTAGTAAAAACAACAATTTGGTGTCTTTCAGCTCCTATTTAGGGTAAAACGTGTTGTGCTTTTCTGACATTGCCAAAGTACCATAATTATGACTGTGAAATTATTTTGACACTTTTAAAATATGAGACATCTAGTAGGAAGTGAATTTAATAGGGGTGCTATATGAAGTGTTCTAAATGGAAAAATATAGCTGATATTACAGGATTTTCAGGAGGGAAAATCTAGGTGACATGGAGATGATACAGCTACTGTTCGTCAGCAGAGGAGAGAGCTTAAATACCAAGCATAATGGTTTGTTTACATATTTTTGTTTGGCTGATTTGTTGATTGATTCCCTGAATGCAGTGTACACCCGAGGGCTGTGGGAGTTGTGTTAGTTGTGTCTTACAGGGCTGGGGGGACCAACAGCCTGGACAAACCTGCCTGCCTGTGGCAGGGTCGTGCTGTGTGAGGAAGTGCAGTTTGGTTTTCTTACAGCTGATTCAGACAGCCAGGGCATCCCACTGTGCTGCGTTGCTAAAGGGGAAGACTTCTGTGCTAAAACTGACAGGCACTTCCAGCTCTTCCACATGATGCTCCCCAGCCTCCTCCTCTCTTGTAAAACCCTTATAGATCTGTGGATGAAGCATCAAGCATTCATTTTGTGCTCTTCATTCTAATCCTGCCACTGTGTTAATCACACCTCCATGTTTGATAGCATTTTTATTATCATTATTTAATTATCTACTATTTTTTGTTCTGATCATTGTTATTGCCATTGTTCCCTCTCTACAAATATTTAAATTTACATCAGTTAATTTCAGGTTCACTTTTCACACAGCACAGAAAAATGGATGTCCAAAACTGTTTACAGTCTAGAGACAGAGAAAGAAAAAATTACAGTTGTTGGTTTGTTTTTTTTCTTTTATGTGAATATGTGGCAGGGACCAGAAGAGAACAGATATGCAGAGAGAGCCAGTTTGTACTGAGGAACATTAAAAAGACAATTGACATTTCAGGGTTGTTAAGTTTGGATTAATTCTCATCTGGTCTTCTGGACTGAATAATCTTTTTGTCTCTAGAGTCCATTAGGTGCACTCCTGGAGCACAGCTTCAGTTCCTTTCAACTTCCTGTTCATGCACTCTAAAACTGTTTCACAATGTGAATCAAAGCGAGAGAGAGAAAAATGGGGGAGAGCATAGCAGGGAGGTTAAAATCAAAATTATAATGATTTGTACATCTAGAAAATAGGACAAAGAATTAAATTCTTTGTCTCAGTTCCTCTTAATCTCTTTGTCTAGGATTAATTTTGGGTCTAAAATTTTTTAATACTAGTAAAAATATTTAGACAAAGAAGCATACTTATTTAGCAGTGCATCAAATATCCTGAAAGATACCCCAAAATATCAATTTAAGGCAGAGGAAAAGTGCTTTACATAATTTCCAGGGAAGAATATATGTACAATCAATCCTGCTGCTAAACAGAACAGTCAATAGTTAAAAAAGCAAAAGAAACGTCTCTGAAGATGCTGATTCCTGCTTGCATGCTTTGTGGTTTATTAAAGGACTTGAATTCTTATGAAAAATTATTATTTGTTATATAATTTTGCTTTCTTCTTTGCTGATGCTCATACATACATAAATACATACAGTATTCATGTTTCACTGCTATGCTCTGAAAAGCTGAACAGCTAGACAACTGTTTTCAGTATTTTCTTTGGATATCTGAAGTTCAGGTAGTTTGCTGTGGACCAAAACTGCCCCACAAAATTCAATCACACTGCATCTGTTAAGAATTTTGCTTCAATATAAGTCCTTAATTTTAGCTAAAATTTTCTCTCCAAAATGGCTTATAAAGCTTTATTCTGTATGAATACACTCAAAATTTCAAGCAGCTAAGATTAAGGAAACTGTCAGGAATCTGGTGAAAGAGAACTGAGAAAAATGAAAAATTTCCTTGACACTAGGGAGTGTCTCCTGATTCTGCCAAGAAAAAGAAATAAAATATTTTAAATAACTTTATCCAAAGCAGAAAAAAAATCCCCATAATTCCAGTGGTCTTGAATCTTTAAGTTTTTTAAAATGTGAAGTACCAAAAGAATATCATTGTCAGCCGCATAGATTTATTTCACCACCATAACAAACTATACGTATATTATGGCTGTACCACAAGATTTTGGTCAACTTCTAGAGAAGAAATATAGTACTCTGAATTTTTGTCATCAGGCAGAATCCTATGCTTGGCTGAAGATGGTTGGAGTAAAATAATTAAATGAAGCAAGAAATTAAAATCAGGAGCAGGAGCACAGTTTAACTGATGTGGCCTGTTAGAAAACCGATTTCTCAAATAATTTGAGTTCTATGGTTCTGAAATACATGTCAACATAGGTATTTACGTAAACACTCATTGACAATTAAAGGAATGTTCTCTAAAATAACTGGCCCAATATTACTGTCACTCTGGTAAAAAAAAAAAAAAAGAAAAAGAAAAAAGAGAAGCAGTGGAGGTGCTGTTTCCTTTCAACTTTGAGTTATTGCAAAAGGTGGATTTAGTTTTCCTAATCTAAACTAATATTGTGATGCCTTTATCCTGCTTCAGTCCAACTCCTTGTAAAACCCATGGCTACAGAAAGTCCGAGGTAGGTAACAAAACAGTACAAAATGAAGTAAATCCTCTCCTTCTTAGCAATACTCTAAGCTCTGTCTATTGTAAAAATAAAAGCGTGAAACAGAATACACATAGCATCTACAATACATCAAAAGTAAAGAAACGAGCCCTTATCTACATTTCTGAGCAGGGCTATCAGATAATAATCCTTGCTTCAAAAAGGAAAAGAAAACAAGAATCTGGTCCTTAAATCTTGGGCAAACTGAAAGGGATTGCAGTGTCACAAAACCCACAAAGAGAGTGTCTACCAGCAAATCCTCTACCTAGAGATATTCCCCTCCTGCACCCTCAGGATGGCACAGTGACCTCCCACAGCAAGTCTGTTCCTGAATTTAGACAGACAAAGGCCCGGGCCCAACCTTTGTAACAGACTGCAATATCTGTTTTGCGTTGTCCTCAAAGGGCTCTTGGTTACTGCCGTTGTGAATATTTATTCTGTATGAAACCATTTAGTACAAAATTATCTCAGATATAGCTCTGCTGTAGTTAATGAAAGCCAGAGAAAGAGCTATCCTTAGTGAGGAATAGTGAGTGAATTTTCGGACAAAATCTATGCCTAGAAAGAGCGAGGGCTGGAAGTATTTATCAACAGTCTCCAGTAAAATGCATACTGAAAATTCAGATCCCAAGATAAACCTCAGATGAAATTCAAATATATCTGGCATGAAAATATGTAATTTGTTGCTTTTCCCTGCCTACATATCATATATTTATAAGTTCAGAGTCGGTTCCCTTTCTAGGGTAAAAAAGAAAATCAAATATCTTAGTTGATAGGTTAGAAATGGGTTATTGAATAAGCAAAATAAATGGAGTTTGAAAACTCTCAACTGATTTGACTCTTGGAGTGTAGTTTTGGTGTTTGGTTTCCCCTCCTTCCAAAACATGTGTATTTATTGGTTCCGGTGGTTTTAGCCTTGATTTACAGCAGTGTAACTGGGAGGAGATCTATCTCCTGATGGAGCACTATCTCACATTTCTTCTATCCACATGCATCATCAGCCTGGGACAGCTAATGACTACTGGGGATGATGATCAGTAAATTAAAAATTCTCTAATGAGGCTTTGATATGGTGCAGTGTAATGGCTCCAAAGGAGACAATACGGTCTGCTGGGTCATTGATTTGTTAGCTACAAATTCTCTTTGTGTGCCATAACATTAATCAGCTTTAATGGCTCCGATGGAGGCATATTAATTAATTGCAGCTCCATTAATAACTCCCTGATTATGTATTTACCTGACCTATACTGTAGTGCGCATTTTAGAAACTCTTTAATTATGTTTTACACAATAGTGGCTCCAAGGGAGACTATAAATAGTTCATTGAAGGTACTCCTATTTCCAAACATTATTCCAAAGGCCATTTGATGAAAGTTTGGCTAATTATAAGACAGATACACTGCGATATTTTTAAAGCTTATTTCATTAGTATAAATCAAATCCATATGGACAGACAAGCAAGAACTGAGGGTAAAATACCTGCATTATTTGTAGCTTCAGCTCCTGGAAGTCACATTTGTTTGTGCAAAACAAGCTGCCTCCTTGGTATACAGATGGCCCACGTGAGGCATCACCTTCAGCTGGCCAAAGGAAAGCAGTCTCCCTGTGTCTTCCTGAGCACTGAGGGCTCTGTTAACTCTGACAGCCTTCCAGAATGCACTGCACTATGCTGCCCAGTTCCTCAGTGGAGAAGGCTGAGGTCAGAGTTGGTAGATACAGGTGCTGTGCACAGAGCTCCTACACAGTGTAAAAAAGCCTTACTATCAGTAATTGCTTCTGGAAGGACTCTCAGAAGACACTGTCTCAGTTGGCTTGCCTGTCTTCATGGTCTCTCATTAACAGAAGGAAATTCAAAGAACGTCAAGCATTCTGAAGCACATTATTTCAAAGATTAAGACATTATTATCATTACATAAAACTATTTATCATATTTACTATCATCATTTCAATTGCGTGCATTCGTGCTTGCAAAGTTCCATGAAGATTCAAAATTTATTCCCTCAAGTTTAGATCTAAGTTCTTCCATTTTGTTTTTGCAAATTCACTTCCTATGATTCGTCTTGAATTTTATATCACTGGTAAAATTGCCTGTCTTTTTCCTTCATCTCTGTCCAATTCTCATATAAATCAATAAATAAAATAAAGGTATTTCTCCAGTAATGAAAAATGGAGATTGGATTTTTTTCAATACATTTTAGTATGATTTTAGTCTTGATAGTTTAAGTCTTATTACTGAGCTCTCTCTCTCTTCCTCAAAGCGTCTTTAGGAGACTAAGGGAATATTCCTTTTTTTTTTTGTATCTTTAACAGACATTGTCCTCTCAATGCCACTATGAGAACAGAATATAAACTTCAACATTATGCAAGAGAATATGAATAAAACCAAACCTGTTTATCCAAGAATGACCTTCAAAGACAAATGTTTTACTCTCTTCATTAAGATAACTGAGTTTGTAAACAAAATCATATCTGTAAACATTCACATTTCATCCACCTGGACTGTAATATAACATTTTGTGTGATGGCATATGGAAAATAAAATAGAGGAAAAAAAAATATGCATGAATATTGTGGAGTGACTGTAACTTAGGAAAGGTAACAGGCAAGACTGATGGGAAAGGTATTCAAAAGATCCAAAGGAGATTACTTGTGAAATTCCAGAATATCACTCAAAACTCACCTCATTTAATATATAAGTGGGGAAAGAAAAATAAAAAAAAGAGGAAGCTGTAGGTGGCTAAGTTTAAAATAATGCAGAATTGAGCCATCATTGCAGAAATAGTGAAAGAATAGCAAAAAAATAGCATTCAGAACAAAATGGATGAATTTGAGCTGGCAACTGCAATAATAACAAGAGTTTAATGTTCAAGTGTATAAAATATAAGGAGAAAAAAATAAAAGTACTTTGAACCTAATAAAAGTGCTATTATAAACTATGAAGTAATACATACATGCCTAAGAAATACGTAAGGAAAAAAACCCCACTATGTGAGCAACCTACCTAAAAATACCCACAAATACATTTTAAAATTCGAATTAGGAATTTCTTACTCTCACTGCAACTAAATCCAAACAAAATTTTTCACTTCAAGGCAAGTAAATCCTATTGGATTTATCACAACCCTTTTGAGAGGAAAGATAAAATGCAGCGCACACATTGTTGCTTTCCTTGATAGCACAGAAGGGCCATGTTTCTGTTGTCTCTCACTTCGTGAGTTTTTATGTGAAACAGCTACTTGAAAGCTAAATTCCCACATTCATCAGGCTTTAGAATCACTGACTGTTTTACCTGTTCTTCATGAGAGGGAGAAAAAGCTTGGTGTCTTCAGCATCTTGCCTTCCATATGGCATTAATATCTCCCTTTGTAGCATCATGACTAATTGGACAGTTAGAGAAAAAAAATAAGTCAACATCATCATGAAGTCTTGTCTTTTTTGTTAAACAAACATGAAAAATGACTGTAGATATGAACAGATATAAACATTTGTTGGTGTACATCTTTCAGGAACCATGGCTTTTTGTGCCTCTGCAACACAGGATTTCTAAGAAATAATAGCTGCGTTTGACAAACAGTGCCATGCACTTCAGTAATCAGTACAAAGCATGACTCATGGCAGGAGTGTCAAAAATTTTATTACAAGCATTTCATTTTCCTTGTAGTTCCAGAAAAGCATGTGCTGTATTCAGACAACAGGTTATAGCTTTTTGTTGTGTGTTTCTGGTTTGGTTTTTTGTTTGGTTGGCTCGTTTTATGTTTGGTTGGTTGGTTGATTGGGTTTTTTTGTTTATTTGTTTTGTTTTCTAAGACCTCTTGTAAGGGGGGGTCTTAGGTTATTTCTTTTAAAATTATTTATTTTATTAAAAAGAGAAGGAAAAGGAAGAACCTACTGAATGAATGGGTTTATACTAGAGTTTTATCAATGTTATTAAGTGTATGAACCTTGTTAAAACAATCTCCTTCAGTTCAGATTGCTTAAATATAAATCCAAGCCAAGAATTTTACTATTCCAAGCTGATAAGTGAGGATGTTCTATAGAAAAGGTCACCAAATATATCAAATTAATGAGTGGAAGGTGAAGAGTGACCTACAGATAGGAAAAATATGATCTTGCTCTTGATCTTGTAAAAGTATTTATTTATGTTAATTTATGTGGACAGAAGATCTTCTCTATATTTTTAATTTCAGTTGAAATGAGTGATGTATCTCTATATATATCAGAGTGCTGCAATAACAGCTATATGTGATATTTAGTTTTCTGATAATGAGCTTTCTGAGCAGAGCAATGTAGTCACTCATTTTCCTTTGCCTGCATTTTATAAAAGGGCAACTTGTAAAAAGCAAGTTTAAGATAACTGTTTATCAAATCAAAGACCATTACATATTATGTGCTTCTGCATCTACCTCTGCACACTTAGTTGAAGAAAATCAAAAGTCATAAAAATTTGTGCAAAAATTAGGTCAAAACCAGCAGCTTGGATTATATGAAAACATAAAGGGACTCATTAGTGAAGGAAGACCTTAGCAAAGCAGAATTATACTGTAATCCAAGAATAAAAGAAAGGTTTGAAAACAAGGAAGTTTAAAAAGAGGACTTCCAAGGAAATAGCTAAATCTTGATCAATACAAGAAGTCAGGAATGAGTTAAAATGAAGGAAATGTCATTTACAAGACAAAGAAATTAATTATTTAGAAGTCCTTTTTATGGATATAACCTGCAAACTGTATTTACTTGGACTGCACTCAGTCCAGCTGTTACAGTTCTATTTATGGAGTCTGTCAGTAGCATGACAGAGACTCAGGTAACCTGAATTATGAAGAAATGTCAATCTGATGCTGTGGCCCAGAAGTTCAAAACACAAAGCTTGTATCAACACCAAATAATTTGCTCTGAACCTGGTTGTTTCACGTCAATCTTTAAAGGATTATAACAGTCCCATAGTCACAAAAGACAGAATCATGGTCGTTCTTGCTGATGTCAAATTAATAAGAAACTGCAGGGTCTTTAAATCCTCAAGTGAGTTGACTCCTTTCCTTTGGATCTTCCTGCTGCCAAGACCTGTTATCTGTACACTCAGCAGACACCATTAGGACCAAAGTGCTGCGCCACAGAGAGGAATCACCAGCTCCAGGACGATGGAAGACATGTCTTGAAAGTATTCAACAGCTTTTTGGAGGAAAATCCCAATGCAATACCTTCACCTGACATGGAATTCAAGTTAAAAAGCAAGAAAAATATGTCCAAGGGAGTCAAAGTGGAGTGGTCTGTGGAAATTCTGAGTGGCTAGGATTTTGAGGCATAAAGTCACTGCCTTCCAGCAAATAAATGGTCTGGGCCACAAAGAGTGGTTGATTGGAATCACTCTTCAAAGCTACTTGAGGCTGGACAGCGAGTTGTACAATCTCCCATGTAAGTATTATATGTCCCTCTAATGGTCTCTGCTTCAGCTTTGACTTCAGAAGGGATAAAACTCTTGTTACATCCTCTTTTTGGTGGGCGAAGATAAGGGAAGGGATGAGAAAGAAAAAAGTTGTTGGGATGCAAGGGGCTGAAAGCAGGACTGAAATTGCATTGAGCCACCAATCACCTTGGATAAGGTGCCAGTGGCTCCTGAGGAAGGGCTTCAGGATTCTTCTTGATGCTCTGGGCTGCCTGTAGCTGGACTCTCAGTTCTGCCCCCATCATGTAACTGGGAGATATCCTTGGCCACTCTCTTTCTTCCTTTGGCAAGATATGTATCTCTTTACCTGAAATGTATTCTGTTTTGTTTCAGTTACCTGTAATTCGAATCTAGCAAATCTTTCCTTTAGGGGTCATACAGAAGAGATTCCCAAATGTCTGTAAAGTTGGTTTGGGAGAGAGATACCTGTGCTCCAGGGCCTCTTAGCTCAGCTGTCACCTGAAGGGTGACTTTTCCCATTGTTGTTTTTTACCAGACACATGCTGGAAGGCAGCATTGTCAATTTTTAGCCTGCCATAGTCTTCTATATTTCCAGTAGTCTTTTATACTTTCTTTGTTTCCAGCTGCATAGTGACCAACACTTTAATTGAAGGGAGCAGAGGAAATGTTGCTTGCATGAAATTGTGATAATCTTAAAAATAGCAGCAGCAATAAAGAGTACAATGATTCTCATCTCTGACTTGATCCTGTTTTCGGCACTTTACCAATTTTAATCTCTTTTCCTATATTCTTATGTTGTAGCTTCATCTGGTTGTTTTTAGCCTATTTACCCTTAGGAAATATTTCCTAATTAGTGCAGTAGTGAAAAAAAATGACCTAGCAAGTGCAAAAGTATACCTTAGGATGGTTTCATAATTGATACAGAGCATATCACACTTATATTGTTTTCTTCTGCTGTAAGGATTTACACTTCAGATATTTTCTGTTTTCATAACAAGCCTCATAAACCCTTCAGGAACAAATTCAGTGCTTAGCTTACGCCAATACAAATTACGATGCCTTTCACTCACTCTCAAACTTCAAAAAAACCACACAGCCAGAAAAGCAGATAGATAATTTTACCTATGCCCCATAAAAATGAAATAAAAGGCCCTCTTTAGAAAGCCTAGAGATTACTAATATTCCTGTAAGCTCTATGTAATTTAGTAGGAGCAAAATACCAAAACATTCAATAAAGAAGTAAAGCATTAAATAGTGGGAACCCATGAATTTTCTCACTACACCTATACTGCACCCAATCTAACACAGTGTGTTTATTCATGCAGAAGATACAGCCCCGGACTCTCAATTTTTAATTTTCTCTCCTTTTTTTTCTTCAAAAACTAGAGTTGCCCTTCTCAGACATGCTGTACTAATATCTGTGTGCTTTCAGGATAGTTGTACGTTCTCATACCCAGCTGTTGCATATCCACATTTTCTAGGGATGCCAAGAAGTTTAAATACATAAGACATAATTTTTAGATGATCTGAAGTGCCATAGCAGGGATAACTTTAGAAACAATCCTAAACACGGTATGATAGGAATATTGAGGCAAGTTTCCTTAAAGAAAAAGAGGAGAAAGTTTGTAGAAAGCAGAGACTTATTAAAAATAATAATTAAAAAACCCTTTTTCTTCAAAATATTTTCTATCCAGCTCAGCTGATGCAGTCCATTTCTCACTACTGCAATGATATGTTTTAAGCACTCAAAGCATTGTATCATTTTTCAGGTATGCTGTTGATATTCTTGTGAACCCATTGGTATGACAAACAGGAAGGATTTCAGGAATGTTTGCACTGCTCATTCCAGCCTTGCAAGTAGATGCTATCAGAAACAGATGACAGGGTTTACCAAGTTATGTAAGGGGCTAGGAATCTGGAAGGGTTGACTGTGACAGAAACTCAAATTCAAACACAGAACTCTCATATCAGGATGTTTTACTGTCTTCTGCAGCCTGTCAGCACTGCTCTTAGTCTTAAATTCATATGGCTGATGTAAAAATTTTAAATTAGGAAAAAACTCTAAAAAATCAACAACAACAAAAAAATGGAGCTCTCAGCAAAGCACACAGGATGATAGGAGGCAAAGCAAAGCTATTTGGAAGGTGCAGCACATACACGTGCACATGGATGCACACCACAAACATATAGCTTTGACTGAAGTTTTCTTTCTTTAACTATTTCCATTGACTGTGCTGGAATGTGGTTTTGCAGTTGCCCTGAATAGTTCTCTNACTGCCAAAGAACAAAAGGAGAGATCACCATAAGATCACCTGGTTCAGGGTGCCCAAAAGATGTGCAATTGTCTACGGCGTGTTCTACGTGGCACAAAACGTTGGGGTGGCAGAGAATAGGACACAACACAAGGAGATTACTGACCACCCACAGAAAACCCAGGGTGGCTCAAAAGTGTTGTCTGTCTGCTGCCAAAAGGAAAAAAAGAGCAAAAATAAAATTCTACTCACTGCCTGTGATGTTGCTCAGATGGAGATTTTACTCAAGGTTGAAACATGCTGCACAGAAGTTGCTGTCTTTCCCCGCGGCAGAGCTGTGCTTCTCCTCCCTTTGAAAAAAGTGCTCTTTGTTCTAGAAGGCTGCATTTTTATTTTTGTAGATGTTAAGATAGAAATATGAAGGGCTTACATAGAGGAGAGACCAGTAGTTTTATGATAATAATGTTGGTTTCAGGTCTACAAATACCCTATACTTGTAAAGGAGATTTTGTTTTATCCAGCCTAATGAAAACAATGGAATCTTTACAGAACCTTGTAGACCAGGAATGGACTGTTCTGAATTCAGTCCCATGTTCCCCACATGTTAAAATTATCATTTTTCAATTTGTTCAAGGCAGAGGCAGTCACAGCAAGCAAGTCAGTAATCAAAAGCAGCTACTGCAAGTATTAAAATGAATGTCTCCCTGTGACCCATATCCTTAAAAATTCCTGTGATCTCATGAAATTAAAATTCTTCTTACTAAAGTAAATATGGAACTTCATGCAGTTGATAACTTATGATTATGACAATGTGAGTTTTGTACCAAATGATCAAGATGTTTTTCTCTGCTATCTTTATGTCTGATATTAGGACAAGGCAGGTTCCACGATGAACTAGGATATGTATTTTAATATTTTTAAAATATATCCTGTGGGCCTGGCAAGTAAGACGATTCTATCCAATCACTTCAAGAATTCAGTGACATGTCCAACATTTACATCCTTTTGTGTTCACTTTTTCTCTTTTGTATGTATACACACACATATATATATATGATATTCTTTATTGATGCAGTGTTAGATCACAAAAATTGCTGTTCTTTTTTGCCTGATAAGGCTGTGATTTATTTCCAAGGATCAAATATTTATTAATCATTTGAGCTCAGGATATGAAATAATTTTTCAAGTTGTCCAGCTGAGCCCATCCAGTTAAATTTTTCCATCAATTGTAAAAGATGGTGTAAAGTTGGCCCTGAATGTCAATCTGTCTTCAGGAACAGTTGTAATTTCAGTCTCAACCCTGCATCAATGCTTAGACAGTGAGTTATGAATTTTCAGTCTCCTAGCAGAACAAGTCCTTCACAAGTTTCCTTTTGATATCAGAAGTAAGATCAAGCAGAATTTTCTTAGTTTGATAAAATGTCTCTAATAAAAAAAAAGAAAAAAAGACAAAAAAAAAGCACCCAAAAAACTCAGATGTTTCTTCCTGAGATGGACCTCTTATCTCATTTCTAGGATATCAATCATGTCTGATTTTAACTGTATTTCCCCTTAATTTTAAAGATATAACTTTTTCTTACTGGAAATTGTTTTGTTTCTGCAGAGTGGGAAATCTTGCAGGCAAATTCATTCCCTTAATAATTTCTAAGGGCCAAATACAAAAGCCATTATCAACCTCATTTCTGAAGTGACAGTTTTAACGTTAGGAAATGCCATTAGTACCTAATTCAATGCCATAAAATATGATTCTGTAAATTATGGAAAACAATCACTTAAGTACATTGCTTTAAACTAATTAAATTAAGAAAACAAAGATTTTCCTGAAGTATAAGATTCAGATTATGCCACTCCAAGGGCACTTGCTAGTGACAAGCCTTTGATAGAGAAACAAAAATCATTTCCCTGAAGCTTTTGGAGAAGTTCTAAACATGGTGTCACAGGAGCACAAAGCTTCCTAACATAAATCAAAGTATCTAACTGTATTAAATATCTCTTTACTGAGGGCTTGAATTTCCTAAGAGTTTCAACTGCATTTTGCACAAGTATATTGATAGGATGACATTTATAATAAAAAATGATGTTTTTATTTGAAAAATATATGATAATCTATTAGGGAAAAAAATTATTTGAACATCAAGTTACTTAATTTTAAATATTTTTCCAGTTGTCTTTCGGAAAAATGATCAATTGTCTCATTCACATACATCAAAACCCCACAAGCGAGAGTACCTTTAAACTTAAGCAAAGATAATTAAATAGCTATTCATAATGAAGTAAGGAAGCCACAGAAGATTAAAGAGAAAATGAGAGGAGAGGAGAGGAGAGGNAGAGAAGAGAAGAGAAGAGAAGAGAAGAGAAGAGAAGAGAAGAGAAGAGAAGAGAAGAGAAGAGAAGAGAAGAGAAGAGAAGAGAAGAGAAGAGAAGAGAAGAGAAGAGAAGAGAAGAGAAGAGAAGAGAAGAGAAGAGAAGAGAAGAGAAGAGAAGAGAAGAGAAGAGAAGAGAAGAGAAGAGAAGAGAAGAGAAGAGAAGAGAAGAGAAGAGAAGAGAAGAGAAGAGAAGAGAAGAGAAGAGAAGAGAAGAGAAGAGAAGAGAAGAGAAGAGAAGAGAAGAGAAGAGAAGAGAAGAGAAGAGAAGAGAAGAGAAGAGAAGAGAAGAGAAGAGAAGAGAAGAGAAGAGAAGAGAAGAGAAGAGAAGAGAAGAGAAGAGAAGAGAAGAGAAGAGAAGAGAAGAGAAGAGAAGAGAAGAGAAGAGAAGAGAAGAGAAGAGAAGAGAAGAGAAGAGAAGAGAAGAGAAGAGAAGAGAAGAGAAGAGAAGAGAAGAGAAGAGAAGAGAAGAGGAGAAGAATATTTCTCTTGGAAGGAACCTACAACAGTCATCTAGTCTAACTGCATGATCAATTCAGGTTTGACCAAAATTATGGCGTTATTCAGGTGCCCCTTCAACACTGACAGGTTTGTGGCATTGATCACTTCTCTAGGAAGCTAGTTCCTTTGTTTGACCCTCTTGCTTCCTAATGTGCAGTTTAAACTTCTTCAGCCCAGCTTTATTGCAGGATTTTTTAATTTAAGGAAACACAGGCTATGGGCACACACTTATCTGGGTGTCTATCTTCAAAAATATTAAAAATGCATTTTATTGTTGTGCTCATCATTTTCTGCTGCCTAGTTTGGCCTAGCTCTTTTCAACTTGAAAATGACCGCACTTATCCACATCAGCTAAAGACTGTACTCTGAGAATAAATGTTCTTTTTGAATTCTGGAATCAGTCAGCAAAAAGAGTTATTGATGACTGTGCCATCATCACAGCTGATATGCTGTTGTTGTTAAGCACTCTATTATTCTTTCAGAAAAGAGACTACTGCATTTCTGAAGAGTGCCTGGCCTGTGTGAGCCAATTTCTCCAGTAAGTGATGTGCTGACCAGCATTTGAAGCAGCCCAGACACAATGCAAGAGCACTCCATCTGTAAAGGAACTTCCCAGTAGAGTCTGCCAGGGGTATGGACCACACCCAGGGATTTGCAGGCAGGGATTTGCTGTCGTCTCTTCACCTGCCACCTATAGTTACACTCCAGATAGTTGCCTCCTTCACCCTCTTATCAGTAGTGGATTTCAGTTCTGAAAGCAAGCTGAACTGCCCTAGACAAAGCCATAAAGCCTCTCTTCCAAATGCGAAGCGTGACTTGAGGTATCTTTTCACACCACATTCTTGGCACCTTCTCCTGTCTGTGCACATTCCCACACAGGTAACTGCATCTTCCCTCTGCCTGTCTGCAGAACAAGAGCTTGGCAATGTTTTAGCACACTCAAGCATTCTTCCTCCCAATCCCACCTCTTGCAAAGTCTGATTTACACAGGCAATGTTATCACACTGTATTAGTGGCCAGATAAGAGCTTCTCCAGCATCCTGCAGTGACTGTCTCCTTCTGACCATGTAGGCAGAAGTAAATGCTCACAAGCCTCTCTAAGTTTTTGATACATGCAAGAAAATTAATGGAGAGTTTTGGTACCAGAAGTCAATAACTATGCTAGGCATCCAGATTCAGATCTGACAGGCTGGATCTGCTTCTCTTGAGCCTGCACAGCAATTTCAGGGCTTTATACTGGCTCATAAACCTGTAAAGGCAACGACTCAATTCTCATCTTTTTTTATGGTTTGGGCTTTTGTTGGGTTAATGGATTATCTGATTTGAAAGAATTATGTTTTATGGCATTTGTGCTTTTTTGGATTTAATAGATTTATCAAGTAATTATCTTTCCCAGAGTCTGTGGGATTTTTCCTGTAGAGATATCCTTCAATACAGTTAAATATTTCATTGTGTAAGTTGTTTGTATTCCAGGCAAGTCTGGTTTATTTTCCTGAACAGATATGGTGCTAGGCAAAATTAGTAGTATATCTTTGTTCTTCATAGCTACATCAGTAATCACTTTTGTAGATACTTTGATAACATTACATTACCTCACATACTTACAAAAGAGATATCTTGATGGCATCAAATACTATTTACAGCTAACATGCTTGCAGTACATAAAAGACATTGCGCATTAAAGAAAAAACCTTCACTCTTTTCCTAAGTTTCTCAGGTGTGCAGACAAAAAAGACAAAAATAGAGGCCTTTTGTTGTAATGGGCTATTCTTGAGGTAATGTTTTTCAGTTACCTAGTCTGCTTGTGAGTCGGCACATTTCAGGCTATCAGTGGCTCTGAGTGTACAGGAGAAGTAAACAGCTGTGGAAAGAACCCAAGAAAAACCCCAAAAGGCTGCTGGTTTTGACTATGCTGTTGTTGACTGTGCTCTTAGCAGGGTGTCAGACTACATGGTCTCCAGAGGTGCCATCTATCCCCAGTGATTCTGTGACAGTAATTCTGCAGATCTTAAGTTCAGAGTATACCTATGTGCAGATTATTTTTCTCAATAATTTTTTTTTCTCTAGAAGAAACTGATTCTGTATTTAATGAAATTAATTCCCCTGTTTATTATATATTGTTTCTTATGCTTTCAAGGGAAAGCTTGAGTTCAAAGGCTTTTGCTTAAGAAAAGGAGGAGAAAATATAGGACATAAGAAATTTAGCTTCTATGGCATTTACCACTTCTGCAGCAATCCAGATCCAACTCTCTCTTGGAATTAGCACACCCTCAGTGTGATCTCTGTTTGAACACAGAGCAACGAAGATTGTTGTGATTTACCTCTGACAGCTGGGATTGTTCCCCAAGGAGTTCAGTCTGGAGTCAGTGTCTCCAAAGGATTGATGACCACTAAAGCAATGGCATTATTAAATTCAAACGGGAAAAAAGCCAATGTTTTACAAGTGACCATTTAATTTGGAAAGAAAGCAGCATTGAAACTCTCGTCCCTCTTCATCATGTAATTACACTTCAGACAAAAAGTTGGTTCCAGTTGCATTATAAGGCTCCAACAAAAATAGTGTGCAGTCAGCCCAGGATATTTCTATCAGTCTTTAAAAGTTCATTCAGCTCCATTGTAGGATTAAGAATGTTTTTGTGAACAACAGGGAAGTCTTGCACTAACTAAGGATTTAAAAATCAAATTAATCCTTCATTAAAACACAGCCTCTTCACCTTTTTCTAACAAGCATAGAATGTCAGGAAACAATTGACTACATGTTATTGAACCAAGTATTTTTCTTATTAACTTTTTAATTTGCTCCATAGACTAAATGTCTAATTTGTGGAACAACAGGATTTTCTAATCATGTTTATTTTGACATTTATGAAGCAACATTGGCTTTGATGAAGTCAGATTGTGAGACAATAGAGGCAGACAATAGAGGTAAATCCCAACCTAGCATTTCCATAGCTCCTCTCCAGTCAGAGAATTATCATAGATATAAATCAGAGAATGATCTGCTGAAATGTGAGGAGAGGGGAATAAAACAATGTGCTATTGGTTTTAACTTTGCCTATTTCTCTTTTAAAATACTGCAGCACCATATTCCTACGCACAGAGAGAGATAGCTCATCAAAATTATACACACCAAATGAGTGATATATAAACATAAAAACAACGAGGGCTGTTCAGCAAGAATCTTTGACTTTCTATTCCCCTAAACTCACATTTTACAAATTCACGAATTCACATGGAATGCTTTTCATGTATTTTTTTCAAAATATTTACTGCATTTCTCTATTTTTAGGGGAAGAAAACACTGGAAGTAGGGCAATAAAACATACCACCAAATAAAACCCTCTGTGGGCAAATGGCCTTTAGAAAGCCATGATAAAGCAAGGGAACACCGCTGACTGAAATAGCTGGAACCATGAATATGTCAGTAACTATGGCCCTGACTCGCACCAGCAGAAGTCACGATTTCATGATGGACACAGATGTGTGCCTGTTTCTTTAGTGTCACGTTGCTCCTGAAGAACCTTGCTGGGGAGCTGCTATTCCCATCTCCCCAGAGTTAGGGAGCACACCGAAAAGGGAAAGAAAAGTAAAGAACACATCTCTGAGTCTTTGGGTTCAATAGGATCAGACTATGCAATTTGGGAACAAGCTTCTTATTTCATTAGCTCTGATAGCTCCAGTAAGAGATATTTACGGGTTATCTGAGGAAGTCAAAGGAAAAATAGAGAACAAAAGAAAAAAAACCAATGATACGCAAGGAAACAACTGTGGCTTTAGAAACCATTGATCCCAAGCTGAGAAATACAAATCTAGAAGTCAGAAACTACCTGAAAGATCTCAGTTTAGAGAAAATTTAAAAAAAAAAAAAAGGGAATTTAAGATGGGATGCATCTAATCTGACTGCAGCTATCTAAAATTTAGGCAGGCTTAATTTCTGATCTAGGCTATAACACACAGAGAGATAAGCAATTTCAGAGCCATTAACTGACAAAATTATAGACATGGTTTAGGATAGAATGATTTTCTTCTGAATGCATTTACCTCTCACTGGTGCCTTGTAGAGAATCATAAACATCAGGTTTATACTGGACAGTCAACATTTCCAACCAGAGAGATTTCATGTTACACACCCCAACAAGATTCCCAGTGAATCAGGCAGGTTATCACAGTGCCACGATAATTTGTATAGTGGAGTAATGTCAAAACTGAGAATTGCTCTTACCAGGTGAATCTAAGTACACACAGAGAAACTAGTATAAAGCAAATTAATTTTCATAGTATCAATCAAACAGCACAAATGCTCTGAGTACATTGATCCAATCATGTGAGTCATCAAGTCACAACATTTTTTTAGTCCATAAACAGATATAGCTGGTATTATTATGACAATTCCTTGTGAAGCTGTAATGTAGTTGTATCTACTCACAGTTGTTTGAAACACAAAAATTTCCTTTAGAAATGAAATTTAGAAAGAAGTTAATTTTATTTTGATTGTTTTAGAGGCCTGCAATGCCAATTATTTCTAATTAAACTAAGTTGAAAGGAAAAATTTAATCTGCTTGATCATGTAATTTCTTAAAATTTAGACTCTTATTATCATTATTTTCAAAAAATAGCAATCTGAATTGTTCAGGAATTAAAATGTCCATTTAGATTCAAGCTCTATGTAATTTTTTTAACTTCCATGAATGTATCATTCAGTAATTTGAAGAACAAAGAATCTTTAAAGCTTTTTGAAATATCTAAATTTCTGCATGTTAGCAAAACATCTGGCAGTCAGTTGTTTTTTGCATAATTAAATCCAGTATGTCAGGGGTATGTGCAGACCTTACTTGTTCTGGGGTGATAAAGATTTTTTTTCAAAAAGGCAGTTGACTCACAATCAAATGTTTCAAGGTCAGTTAAAGACACCAAAATAAAATCATTACAGATAACACAGAGCTTTCCATGGTAATGAACTGTATTGAATAACTATGAAATGGAACAGATAGCCTTCTATATGTATAATTGGAACTTCAGTATAGCTAATTGCTCAAATTGAAGAGCTGAATGTGTTCTTTCTTGTATATATCACATATTCCTAGCTGATCTTTACATTTTCTTTCTGAAGTCCCAATATTAATGGAAGAAAAATGAGTGATTTTTGTCTTGGACACAGTTTCAAAGCTTGCACACCAATATACCCGCACAAAAACAAGGGGATATCTCGAAAGCTGTGAGCAGCAGTGAAAGGGTGTGTAATGAAAGGTATTCATGTCACTGCTAAGTGTCAAGAAAGACTTCTCTCCTCTAGCTGTAAGTACTGCAAGTGGGGAAACTCTCCTGAAAGCTGAGGCCAGCAGAGTTGTGATAAATCCCTCCCACCCCCAGAGGCTGAGCCCTGCTCCCTGCACCTGTGTGGTGCCAGAACCTGCAGGCAGGAGTAGGTGAAGAAAGGATTGAAAACACTGATTGGAGGAATAGGAACCCTGTGAGCTGAGCTGCAGTATGTTGGTGGGTGGAACATGCTGCCTTCTGATTTAAAGAGGGAAACCAGAGGAAAATGGGCTGGAGAACCAAAACACATCACTGTGAAACAAGGGAGATAATTTTGCTTTTGTGGCTATATCTAAAGTATTTCAAGCCATTTTAATTTCTCAAAAGGGAAATGAAATAAATCTGTTATCAAATTTATATGAGAACCTAACAAGCTAGCAGAACCCTCCCCAGTGATTTACATGAGATGCTCTTATTATCCATGGATCAGTGACATGATAGAGCATAATGACATCTGAAAGGGTACTTGGAGACCACTATTTATCGTCAATGAGCAGTTAAGAAGCCCTTAGCTTTTTGGAGCCTCAGTTTATTGTGTCAGTCTGTGGAGAAACAGACACTAAAGGCAGCAATATCTCCATATGATGAAGCCAACTGGCATCCTAACAGCATGCCTGCTCATATTATACTTGGAAGGGCTTTTTATTCATGACTAGCTCTGTGTGAAATAATCCCATTTTTCATTATATTGCTGTGTGTCCATCTCCTGGGATATTAATATATGAATTTGAATTCAATCAGCTCTGCATGTAGAACAACTAAGTTTTTAATTCACAAAAATTTCACATATTTCACAAAAAATAGACACAGCTTACACAGAAGTGTTAATGACAGCTTTTTTGAGCTTCAGAATTACCATGAATAATCCAGTATTTAAAACTGCCCTGTTCACTAGAGTTAGGTTCAATTGCTGTCCCTAACTGGTAAGGGGAGGTACTAGCCTTGCTTATCACCTGGTTAGACTTTCAAGAAATCACCTTCAGGCTTTGCTGATGCTACCACTCATAGTGCTAATAACTCTTTGAAATTAACTGCAAAGTCTTTTCACTGTCATCTTTCCTGGAAAGATGTTTCTTTCACTGTTCCTTTCCTGGAAATTTTCCTTTGCCATAAAACCTGAGAATTTGCCTTAAATCAGGCCAGGGGTGTGATACCATCAAGTGAATAATACATTCCCTATATTTCCTGATTTTTCCCATGCCAAATTGTTGTGCTGCTTGATTTTTGAAGATTTTAAGCACTATGAGGGAAGTTGTATGTACAATGTGTTGTGCTGTGAGATATACTGCTTCCTGACTGTGGTTGTTAAGTAATATCATAGTGTATCATTACAATAACAAAATCTGTCTTGCTGAAAGAGCTGCTGATTCAAACATCTACATCACCCAGAAATTGTGAAATCCTGCCTTGAAAATCCTAGCCTAAGATGTCAAATATACCTGCAGTGGTTGTTGCCTCCCAGCCAGAAAAAAGTCCTGGTGCACTGCTTATTTTTACCTATGATTTTTCAGAGTTTTAAATAAAAGACAGAGTCAGAAATTGTAATTCCCTACAGGTCCTTATTCAAAGCCATTGGGAGTAAATTCTTTCCATTGATTTAGGTGGTTTGAGATAAACCCCAATATCTGGGGATTGTGGAGTTATTACACCACCTATAGCATATATCTCTGGAAATCATTCTCATTCTGGTTTTAGTAACTCTTTCAAAGCAGTATATTACATACAACTGCCTCGTACACCTTAATTTATTTATGTGATAATCACTACTGAATTATGGCAAAGGACAGTTATGAAACCTTTAAATAATGCTTCTTATAGTAAAAAAAAAAAAAAAAATCCAGGTATTAGAAGATTTCAAACGGATTGAGAGAATCTTGTAAAAACACATGAAAAAAATCAGCTCTATTATAAATAGGAAGGTGCTTTCTTATGGGATAATTAAACAGCAATGACTTCCTATCAAGATATGAACTATTTCAATTCAACCAATAAAACTGTGATTCTGCCTGCATTACTTATGTTTGTCCTCTTTTATAAAGAGAAGGGTAATAAGAAAGAATCTTTGCCCTTCTTTTCCTCAAGAGCTCATTGTCTCAGCTTGATCTATCCCACCTTTATGGATGATTGAACTCTAATCTTATTTATTTATTTGACAACCATGGAGATTAAAAAACTATCTATGTAGAGATTATATAGAGATAAGATATCCAAGTGCAAAGTCATTGGGATGTGCAACTGTGAAACTGGTGAAACCACTGTAAAGTGGTAAGTTAACTGACATGCTCAAAATATTGAGTACCTAGGCTTCAGCAAGAGAATTCACTGGATATCATAATTTTGTTTACTGAGAAACATCAAATAAAATTGTTTTATCGAAGCACTGATGATATTCATCATTTGCATTAAACTCTACTCCATCTTAACGCACACTCAAGGAGTTCAGCACTACCTCCTCCATGGTCGCACACTGTCTGAAAAACAGTGAGGAGCAGGGGTGTCATGAAAACCAGCAGTGATGGTTTATACCAAAGGGCAAGCAGCTGTGCCATTCTAAACATTAGTCCGTTCAGCTGGAAGAGCTACAAGGTCCTGCTTGTTGCTTCTAGTATCCATTTTCCAACAGGCTTTGACCACTGTGATCCCTATGGATCACTTCCCTTGGGAAATGCTTCCTAACCTCCAAAGAGACAAATATCTGCTAGTCTGGTGAAGCACACCATGCATTCCTCAATTATCAGGATGTGAATCACACATTCCTGATACTGTGCTATTACTGTTACTACTGCAGTTTTCCTTTACCTCATTTGACCTTGGGGAAAAGGCTAACAGGGATAGGAAAGTGGTGATGTTTCCCTTCTATATTTGGCTACCTTGCAAACAATGGTACTGGACAGGCTTAGCAGAAACTGTGCTTGAAGTGAGGCAATTACAATATTCTTCATTCATATGTTTTAAACTTCTGGGTACCATCTCAGAAAAATATCTGCTGCCCAAAAATTTGGTTAATTTTTGCTTTGGACAACAGTTCATAATTATTTTTGGAACTTGTGTGCTTTACACTTGGCCAGTCTAGCTGAATTACTTCTAGACACACTTTATTGAGGAATGCATGACCATTGTATTGCAAACCAGGGCATTAGCATAAGCTGTTTACAGTTATCCCTTAATGTCTGCAGAATAACACCCAGGAGAATAAGAATTTCCTTTGTATACATTCTTCGAAGTGCCAAGGTCTTTACAATTCTGTTTTTGAAGGACAGAAACAACAGAACCCTTTTCAGGTCACATTTTAAATATTATTAATTTATTTTTAAAATATCTAAAGTAACAGGATTAGAGATGCTACCTTATCCCATGCAGTCTTGAACAGGTTATTTGCAAGATGGTGCACCAAATACTCTTTATAATTGCATTATGAGATGGTAATTTTACTTTTTGCACTGACACAAATGCTTTCTGAATGTGTGTTATTTCCACTTCCTTCAGAACTTGATTTTGAATCACCGATTACTGGCATCAGGAGACTTTTTTTTTTCCACTGGAGGCACCTAATCTTTCAGTTCTCTATGCTGTGCTTTCTGAGGCTATCTAATTTATTTGTTGTATAAGGTTCATGAAGTGTTGAAAGTCTCTGGCACCTTTGAAATTGCCATATCTGCTGTACATTATGGGGTCAATTCTGTTTCTATCAAAGACTGCTTTTGGATTCAATTATTTTGCACAATACTCACTAACCCTTCTCTTAAAACATCACTTAAACTTCCTCCAAACTGGCAGAGCTCATTTAATTTCTTTAATCTTGTCACATGTTCAGCAAATGTTTCATTTTCTTGATTTTATCTCTAAAAGGAGAAATGCTTTGCAGTCCTAAGTGGCTTTGGAGACAGGTAAATTTACAGAACTTCCACAGTCGCAGCAAATGTTTTGTCTTTTGCTTTAATATCATCTATAATGCTGTGTTATGGGAGATCGCTTTTGTGATCATTACACTCAGCAAAACAGCCAACTTTTATATAATATTGAGATCATAAAATAGAGTTCAAGTCTTCCAGCACGGGTAGCAGAATCCTTCATCGAACTTTCAGGTAAACTACCTTGTTCAAATAACTCTATGCTCTCTTCTCTCCTACACTCCACAGAATAAAGTCATTCTTAGCACAAATGTTGTAGGCATCTGCACCCCTGAACAATCAACTGCTGCTTCACTGTATTCTGCAGAGTGATTCCCTTCTCCTTGCTGACCTGGCTTTCACTTCTCGTATACCAGAACCAAGAGAATTAAAAATTATGATCTAGAAAGGTGATGTATTGCTGCTCTGAAAGACTTTTAAAGGCGTTGTAGAGGCAGACGGAAACCTAGTCAGTCACATACAACCTCTAGGCATGGCTCAGTCTTTAGTTACTTGATCACATCCAAGGCAAATCTGGTGGTGAATCTGGATTTGGGAATAAAGGATGGGTTAGGGGATTAGATGTTACTCTTTCTGTGTGTATCCAGCATGAGGTTCAGGACCTGAGATGTAGATGCAGTCGCTCACAAGCACCACTGCAGTGAGGAATGCTGTGCTCACACAATACTATACACCACTAATTAACTTTCCCAGTCTGGTGCACAAAGCCAAACCAGTGATGGGCATTCAAACTGGCGTACTGGGAAGACTTCAATCTGAGGGCCTGAACGACATCAGCTTACATTTTATTGAAAGGTTTTCTGACCATACATTTACAGCGCATTTACTATATATAAACCACTTGACATGGATTTTAGACAATACTTGGGGCAGGATTCAGCATTTCATTAAGACAGCTATCTTTAGTCAAATGCATGAACTGGGTGGTACAACTCCCCTTACAACTGAAGAGTATTTGCCCAGCAGCATAGTATGCTTTCTGTGTACCTGTGTGTTTAGGCAGTAAATCTGACTTCTGGATATCTCCTCTGAAATGAGGTGAATAGCTCTCCACATTACAACAATTGTATTAAACAAATATCCAGTGTATAAAGTGAGGCTTTCAGTACACACATCCTCAGAAAATCACAGTTTGGAGTCTCAGCCTGAGAGCTGAATCCATTTGTGGCCATGTGTGCTCATGCAGTAACTCAGCTATTTCTGGCCTTAGCTTTTTTATACACCATCTTTAAAATTAGGATAATGTATCTCCTTTATTTGTGAGGGCCATTGTGAAAATGAAGAATGATCAAATGCTATAGGGAAGCTTATTGGATCTGAGTATAAGAAGGAATTTAATAATTACCTCTTCAGCACAGGTTTTAATATGTATGGGGAATGACACAATGCAACAAGTAATAAAACACTTTCCTTCATACAAGTTTAATAAGGCAGAGACAGTATCAAAAGAAGTATGTGATCAGATGGTTAATGATTTGGTCACAGTTCATGAATATTGTGACAGGCTGTGCAGGCAGCCTTCACTGTGGCATATCCTAAGTCTCAACTTGCTTTTTCATCCTTAGTAACATTTTAAATGTAGTTTTTAACATATTTTACATGCAGAACATTTACAACTATGTAAAACTTATTTTAGTTCCATGTTTCTTCCTTGCAAAAACCTGTGCCAGTAGGTGTTTATAAACTTTTTACTTCTTAATCCACTACCAAGATCAACAAACTGAAAATTATGTTATCTGGGGTTTTTTTTTGTCAACATTATTGATTCGATCTGAAAAATACATCAACTTCCTCATCTCCTATTACTGCCTGACATGAGCATTAAAATTAAACTGAAAGCCCAATGCAGGCATCACTAGCTGTCTTTATCTTTCCATCCTCAGCCTGCCACAAAACTATTCATAATAACAGGAGCTACACCCAACAGAATTGAGAAATTTTAGAATATTACCCAGATTATTTCTCAATATGAAATATAGTGACTATTGTCTTGGATTCTTGAGATAATGCCTTGGGTTTTTTTTAAATTAAAGGAATGCTGGAGAATTGCAGTACAAATATTGTAATTTACTTAAAATTAAATCAGAAATTCTTTAGAGGCTAATCAATGATTACCCATTTCCAAAAATTTGGATATGAGGAGAGACAAAAGTAATTAAAAAAAGCAGCAAAACTGCACATTCTTTTCCCAGCTTCAATAAAATGAGAAAGAAAGGGTCAAGGTAGATAAAAAAAAAAACCAAACCAAAAAACAAAAAGCAGGCCTGTATGGTTCCTGCTGACAGGTAGACCAGACATGAAAGTAACTCATATTTCATCAGGGATTAAGGACTATCTGAAAGATTTTTTAATAGGTTCACAGAATATTCTAGATGAAATGACCCAGTCTTGGAGGTGGGTCTTGATGGTATCCAGACTGGGAAATGTAACTGATTGCTGTTTCAGAGGTTCCTTTGGCAGTTTGCAGGGTTTAAGGAATTTTGATATCTGATCTACAGAAGACTATTTGTGGCTGATGTTCTGTCAGAGTTACCTGTGTCCTGCCTTAAAATCCACACATATTTCTGAAGAATATGCAATGCAATATTATGTCAGATGCATTTTAGAAGACTTTATAGATTGACATGCACACCTGCTTTTTCTTCCTTATTACTTAGAGAGTTAAAATTTCTTATTCAGTTTCCTTAATCTCTTCTGTTGTTTGTTTCAAGATATTTGTTACATGCCTACCACCTTGTGAGTACTGTAAAAGAGCTAACAAAACTGAAAATAGAGAAAATATCCCCAGCAACTGAGCAACAAATTAAGCATCATATAACAGTGCCAGCTGTACATAATGTTAAAAGGAAAAAAATATATAAAGAAATATGCTTTCATTCAAAACAAGAAATAATTATTTCAATGTGTGTAATTTATATAATGGATATATTTTCTATATTTGAGCGTGATATTTTCTGAGGTTTCTCTGTCAACACAAATTTGTTGAAAGTCAATAGATTCAAGAAAGTCCCACAAATGCTATTTTTTCTTCAGTAACTAAAAAATTAGTGGATAAATTAGTGTCTATGCAGGACATGTAGTTCACGTGACCAGAAATGAAGCTCTTCTCTAAATGCCCATTAATCAATAAGAATCTTCAATCAAATTTCCAATGCACTTGCATTGTATTGATGGGATTTAGGTTAAAATATCTCTCTGGATTTACACTGAAAGAACTTTGCAGGATAGGGAAATTTCACTGTGTTCATGACTATTTTATTTCCTTTACTTCTTACAGCCCTTTTTGCTACTATCTGTCCATGACTATTCATAAATTGTTGCTTCCCACAGAGATCTGTAAAAATATGCTTTTAGTAAACTGAGAAAAAAAAATAAGGCAAATATGGCCTAAAATGACAATAATGATTATAAGGACAAGATGTGTTCTTTTAAAACCTAATCTTGTAAGTAATATTTCACAATGCCAGCTATTGACATCATGACCTAAAGAAAAAAAAGGAATTCAGTCTTCCAAAGTCTGAAGGCATAAAATCCAGTCTAATCCAAATTGTGTAGGTCAACCCCATCTGTACATTACATAAAACTACAAGGAACTAATGACACTGAACTGACTAATACAAGGTGTTGTTTATACCAGATTGCTCCAGTCTGAATCTGTAGAATTTTTGGCAGAATTTCTGTCTACATTGTTTCTTGATCCACTAATTATATATGTAGAATATCATGTGATATCAGATAGAAGGATCCAAAACACAATGAACTTTGAAGAGACAGAAGAGTTCTTATATGAGAGTTTTATATAATGGAAAGCATGAACACACTCCAATTATGGGAAGTTTCTGTAATCAGAATCCAAAAACTAGAGTCCAATCTTGCTCTGAAACTCAAAGATTGTGCCAGGTTTTATGTGAGGAGGTGGCAGTGTCAAGGAGACAAGAAGACAAGGAAACTCAGTTGAATGCTTTGAGGAAGGCAGGCTGGCTGCAGTAAGATATCAAAATGCTCCAGTGCAGTTGCAGCACAAAGCTGACAGAAGGTTGAGTTGATTTTTGTGAGGTGTGCTAATAAATACCGATGGGAAGCAGTAATAGCAATAGTGATAATTATGAGTCCTCCCGTGATATGTTTAAGCTCTTCCTGCAGTCATGGAGTCCTCACACCGAGTGCAGTAAGAGAATTGGACACTTGATTTGCTATGTGTGTTCAGGGACTCTTCTGTAACAGAAGGTCATCAGAGCTGGATTCAGACTGCAGCCTCTGCACTACCCAATCAAAAAATCAGGTGCTGGGTCATGAAATGGTAGTCTGAACCTGGCTGCATAGATAGCTTTTCTATATAGAGCAAAGTACTCTGGATGCTCAGCACAACTGGAGAGCTCAACAGAAACCAGCCTAGACCTAGGGCATACCGTTTTAACAAGAACCTCTCAGGTGCCATAAGTGCTGGAGCAGACATTCTGTTCTTAGATGACACAGCTGGAGCTTTCCTCCTAGTAAACCAGCCTGACTCTAATCATTTCACTTTAGGACAAAGAAGTGCCCTTCTCTTGTCTACATTAACCTCATGGTTGGAGAGTTGCAAGACCCAGCTCAGGCCACAGTCTGAGAGGGGAATTATATTCCCTGCTTACCTGAGGAGTGTTTTAAAGCAATGTACTGCCTAACTCAGGCTGTTGGTTGCTCTCCAACTCTGTCGGTTTTGTTCTTTCCCTACAGTACTGAATATGATTCAAAATTCTGTATGCAGAGCAAAAATGCAGGAGGAATGAAACTCTGTACTCTAGGGATTAGAACAGTCAAGTGCAAGTGAGATTCCATATGTCCAGTACTGCTGTGTTTATTTAATTGGGAATTTATAATTTTAAGGTGGGTTTTTTTCATTAGTAAAGTTGCCATTTTCAAAATTAAGTTACTTTTAATACAAGGGACTTGTCCCTTGAAGCTTGTACCTAGTTAGTGCTCCTACATATACACATTTATACGTCAGCAAACTGTCCTAATTTGACACAAACCCACACCTTGCAAGAAGCGGTTCTGGGTTCAAACAAGAACAGCCACAAGCCCAGAAACATACTGTGACAACATAAAAGTTGTCCAGACTCTGAAATATGATCCAGACTTCATGGATACATTCCACTGATTGGTCTTTTAACACTGTGGACATTTTCCTCCAGACTTTATTTTCTCCTCACAACTTGCTTGGCTTTTAAGGTCTTCATTCTGAATTTAATCATGGAGCAAACTAAAATGCCAAGATCAGTTTAAGCAATGATTTTCAGTTGTATTAGTCCACCCACTCCGCTGTTCAATCTGGGCACTTTCCAAATTTATCCACAGAGAGAAGTGATGTTTGAGCTAAGCTTGGAATACTGAGGGAAAACTGTGGGAAAAAATGTAATGAGCACCAGAAAGAGTTTGCTGGTATAGAAAACAAGTTCCACTCTGCTTCCATGGTGTGAGATGGTAAAAAATCAATTTCTTACATTTCTTTCTTATTTATATGTCTATTGATGTTTGGTGTTTTATACCATAGTGCTAAACTGTCCAAATAAAATGCCATGAGAAAAGTGTTAATTTTGAGGAAAAAAGTAGATACTTTACATTGATTTATATGGAAGAAGATTGTATCAGAAAAGGAAGTCTTACTTTACAAAAATGAAATGCAGCGAAGAAATAGGAGAATAAAAGGGATTGTGAGCTTCTCTAGTTTTAAAAAGTAAGATAGGAAGATCTGAATGTTCAGTCAAAAACTCATCAGTCAAAAATAAGGACTTTTCCCATTCCATATAGATTTTAAAACTTGACAGAGGAATAATTTATATCACAGAAAGAAAACCCTTTCTTTGTAGAAAAAGACTAGTCATTATGATAAATTCTGTGTAGTTTAAAGAGGTCTTTTGGACATCCCTTAACAACTTTTTAAATTCTTAATTTCACTGAAAATGCCATAATTTTTTCTGCATCTGTCAATACTGGCTGACTTTACAATGGCATGGGATATAATGTATCACTTTTGATATCGACTGAGTATCTTCAAGCTGCAAGACTGTATTAAAATTCTGGTTATTTTAGTAGGTTTCAGACTGATCTTGCAGTATCAAAATTAGGATATTTCTTTTTTTGTTGTGTGGCTGATTTTTTCATCCACAGTGAAGCTCATTGCATGTTTTGTGGGCCACAGCATGGATCAGCCACCACTGAGTGACAGAGTCTTTGAAAATGGAACAAGAAAAATTCATTACTGAATCCTTAATATCTACTGAGAGACCCTTCTTAGGAAATATCTCTGAAACAGTTTGTTCATGGTTGACATTACTAATCATAACAATATTCCCAAGGAATTGATGGTTAAGTATTTCAGTGTATTTTGTTTTTATTATCACTAGCCAGTTTTGTATTCCTAATGTCATTTTAATCTGCTTTTTACTGGCAGTTGAATGACTAATAGGTACAGTACTTTGAAAAGCATCTTCTGCACATGCAGAGCTCAGCAAAATTTCAACATTTCTTGTAGATGACATACCAAAAATGTCTATTTCCTCAGCAAAGCTAAAGGGACCAAATTTTCTGAATAATTTCCTTAAAATGCAAAAACAATACAACTTTTTCATAACAAATATAAATCCCATAACTCTGTTTCACAATACTCACGGACTTAGTCGACTGGTTCAGTTGTAGCTAGATCCAAAATAATTTCTGTCTCTAATTAGCAGTTGCACACTTTCCTTGAGAGATTGTTATATCTTTTCATCTGGTAAATGTTAACATGCTAAAGTGCCAGGGGCTTTTCTGAGGTTTGAAGAGGACGAGCTGTAAAGGCAGATCATCCTTAATCTCCTGGGCTACCTGCAGTTAAGTCTGTATTTTCGGTAAACTGCTGGAGCATGGGAAATGATTTTGAAACTTCATTCAACAAGAGTATGGACTGATTACTAAATGAGAATTTATAAAGCCAATCAGTCATTCCTCACAATAAAGCAAGTGAAATGTTTGACTTCCAAATAATTTAGCCATGAAATTAGTTGTTCAAAGAAAGAACTGAAGACTGGAATTTAGGAGATTTTTGTATCTTTATTTATATAAAGCTGGATTTATAGCCTGAGATGCCCAAGTTTTGGGTTCTTCTGAATTAAGAAAAGCAACACCGGGAAAAAATGACTTCCACATCTCAGATAAATATCCAGCTAATATGGATTAGTACCTATTATTCCTGGCTAGAATGTGGTCTAGTATTAGAGCCAGTTAAAGCCATTTTCCACCAGTAATTGAAATCCTGAGAATGTAACATCAAAATTTCTGTGTTCTCATAACATTTTCAAACTCAATAAATTTGTAAAATTTTGGAAAAAATATATGGTTAGACCTCCTCTTACCCCAGAACAATTGACTATGTCTTACACTGTCTTATTGTCTCCTGGAAGTTTAGCTATTGGAAATATTTCAGCAGCAGAATTATGACTGGTGCTCATGGGTCTATGCCTTGATACTGTTATGCATATTTATGAGTTTAATGAATTATACCTAGTTATATCTTTTCCTATTTTTCAGAAGTATCCTCAGTGATCAAGGAGCTGACCTAAATTAATCATGGTGTCGCTGCCTAGTCATGAACTTTCATTTTAGAATCTTTCTGTGGATCTCATATCCACATGAAAAACAGCAGCATTTATTGCCAGTTTTGTGATTGATCAGTAATGAGCCAGTGATATGGCTGTGATTTATTAGGGAAAACAGAAGTTCTGTTCCCTTGTTGTTTTCACTAAAGCATGGATTTATTAAACCAGTTGCATATATTGTCACTTTTGAGGTATTTAAAACTGTATTGTAGAACTAAATGGATTATTCCTAACTGAGCTAAATTTTAGTTAATATTTTTAATGAATTATGATTTACTAGCATAAATTATTCCAAGACTGAGTATCATAATTTTATAGGAATCTTTCAGGAACAAAAGCCATGAAACCCATTAATTTCTGCATATGTTAAAAAGCTAAATATCTGAATAATTCTGATGCTACTTCTTTCTTTTGGATTTCATTCTGCATAGGTTCTAAAGGCAACTGAGAAATGTTGTAGCTTAAAGACATGCACTTATTCTATTTCCTTTAACAAAGAAAACATTTGCCATGTTTACTACAAATCATGAAGTTAAACCAAACTGCATAACAATAACACACTTCTCTGCAAAGGATATGGAAGTAGGGCTCTTTGAAAGCTGGAAAAACATTGGCAATCAAATCTACACAAAAGTAATCTTATTTTTATTACATACAAGGAACGTTTTCCCAGGAGAGCTGATGCCTGCCAGAAAATAAATAAGAAACTAGGAGAAAAGAAAGAAGGAAAGATTACTTGAGTTAAGGTGTTCAGCTAGGCTTTCCTTAGCTTCACATACCCAGGAGGAGTTGGGATTCTTCTGTGCTCAGCTACAATTGATGAAAATGTCTGCAAAAAGACTTTGTTACAATCTAAACCACAGCTGCAGGATCTCCACTTCTGCTGCACCACTCTATATTCACATTTCTAAGCCTGACTCTAAATCTGAAAGCCAGCACCTATTGCTTCTTAAAGAGCTACTGCCTGGTGCCAGTAATTAAATCATTAGCCCTGAGGTAAGATTAGAGTGAGACTAAAAGAAAGAAAATTAAAAAAAAATAAAACATAAAAAGAGTCCTTTTTTAGAATAATAATAATCATCAAACTCACCAAAACATAAATGAATTGGGCACAGATGAGTTTGGTATTGAAAGGTTTTTGAAAGGACTAAAATCCTGTCTGCCAGGAAGCCATGGAAATGGAGTGTTTGAAGTTACCAGTCTGAATTTGGAAGAAGTCAGGGAGAAAACCCCTCTGAACAAGGTAAAGCAAAACCAGCATTCAGTTTGTTAAAGACAAGAAGGTATCACCACATGAAGTACCTCTATGCAGGGCTGTAGGTGAGCTGATAACTAACCTTGGCCACAAGGCTGTTTCCCTGCTCTGGTGTGGACTGTTCCTGGGGGTAACAGCAATTCAGGGGCTGTAGCATGTTTCAGCTTCTGGGGCTGAAAAAGGGCTGCTGAGACACAGCAGTGGCTGATTCTCCTGCACAGATGCTGACCATGCACCCTGCTCACAGGAACTGCTGCCTCAAGCCATGAATTCCTCGGGAAATTGCATGGGGTGGCTTATCCCTTGCACATCCTCACGATGCCTCACTCCATGCAGATGCAAGCTCAGCCTATCCTGCTCCCCTGTGACCACCACAGATCAGGAGCTGCAGTGCAGAAAGATTTATCCTTAAGAATTATTCATCTGTCAGGGAAGAGGCTGATAGGATGAGTACTTCAGGGAATTTCTGGGAAGGAAAGTGTTTAGTCAGGAAGCACTAGGTACTGATTGGTACCTGGTGTCAAAATGCCTGCTGCAGGTTTGTGAGCAGGTATGTGGCAGAGCCTAGACAGGGTTCCAGGTCAGACACAGCCCTGGAATGTCCAGAGGGAGCAAGGTTGTGGCAGAGCTGGAGACCAGCTGGGAATCCAACCAGAAAGCCCATGACCCTCCAGACCCTGAGCTGGTGTTAAAAAGACTAAACAGGTAACAACCTGCCCACACAGCCAGATTCTGCAGTTAGGTGAAATGAGACATGTCAGTATTTTTTTGCTTAATATTTCCTGTGGTTCTAGCCATAAACCTCATGAAATCTGCTATTTTCAGGACACTTTGGCTTTTTAGGTACTACAGCAAGAATTGCTTTTTTTTCCCCCCCTGTAATTCCGCGTCTTCTCAGCTTATAAAACCCAAAAAATAATTGGCTCAAGTTCAGTTTGACATTACAGTCAGTTTGGGGTCAGTTCCTATTTTACCTATGCTAGTTTTCCCATGCTTAGTTTGAGGATAGCAGTAAATGATTGAAGTACTTTTCTAATTGCAACTTCATTTCCATGTAAAGTGAAAGACAGACTCTTACTTGGAGATTACCAGACAAGCAGTTAAAGAAAAGATAGATGGTTTCTGTGGTTCCTTAAGGCTTTGCTAAATAAGATTGATTTCAGCCCTTAATCTTTTTGTTAAAAAATGCTAGTAGATGGTTTTTTAAATCAAAAAAGGCCCTATTCCCTTCACATTCAAAAAGAAAAGATTGATGTTTCTTCACCTGGTGACTCTAATATGTACATTTAAAAAAAATCCCAAAACAACCACAACCCAAAACAAAACCAGACATGAGATCTCTCCTCATTTTATATAATATACTGAAAAAAGACTTGAAATATTTCTGCTTGTATTAAAACTTTATTCAAAACAATTGATATTGCAGGAGGGTTTGGGGCTTGCCTTTTTTGTTGTTGTTTTGGTTTGGTTTTTTGTTTGGTTTGTGGTTTTTTGTTTGTTTTGTTTTCAGGGGTTTTGTTTTTGTTTTTGTTTTCAGGTTTTTTTGTTTGTTTTGTTTTTGTTTTTGATTGGTTGGCTTTTGTTTTTGTTCAGATGTCTTCAGTGTATCTATATTTTCAGTCAGGATATGAATTTTCGTGTTTACAGAATATATTAATTCGTATGTACAAGACTTGTAACCAGAACACATCAGGAGCTCACTATCAGTGTAGAGACATATCTGTTTAGAAAAAGACATTAAGCTTTATTTCTCCATTACCTTTGCATATTTTAATGGGAAGTCATTTGACTACTTAAAAATTCTAGAAAGGTGTTCAGAGCATCTGTGCTTTCTTGAACAGCAGCCAAAACATCATCAACACATCTCAGCCACAGTCTCTGTCAGCTTTGACAACAGACACGAGATCCTATCCAGAGGATGATATGCAGATATTAGTAAATCCTGGACTCAAATGTGTTTACAAGGGTTTAGTGACAGAAGGCAGCAAATAAAGTGAGCAAAAACTTGTTGGAATGATGTGAAATCACCGACAAGTTCCGGTTCATGCTCAGACTCCGTTATTATCCACCAAGGGCCAATTTACTCTGCCCTGTATCCAGTTGGGCACAGCAGCATCGTTAAGATCTTCCCTTTGATGCTGAAACTGGAAAGCCAAACCCTGTAATCACACCCATGATCCTTCTTGAAATGAGAGGAGAGGTAAGAAAGAAGTCAGGTAGTGACAGAGCTTCGTTTGGTTGAATAAGATCATAGAGATGGGGAAGGAAGAAGGCAGGGGAAGAAAGACATTTCTTCTTCTATCTAGCTCATGGACATGCATGGTTATAAATACAACTTATATATGGTGAGGCCCAGTAGTAAAATAATATTCAGAGTAGGGAAAATTGAAACCATGTGAGGAAGAAAAATGACACATTGAAATCAGGCAGCAATCAATTTAAATTAGAATGAAATCCAGAGAAAATCTGTAGAATTTTTCCTACCTGAGGTTCAGCAGGGTGCAGAGGCTCCAAAGTAAAAAGCAGTGACCCCTGGATATCTGATTGCAGGAATATTTCCACTGCCATCTCTGTCTCCTGAATCATGCCTGATCTTCAGATTGTGAAATACTCAATCAAGAGCTAAAATCTTTGTCTTCACCTACCTCTATTCTCTCTCTCCCGTAGAGAAAATATTGATGGTCTTTAATTTTCTGACTCATTTTTGCCAGGCATAAACTTCCTGACAAATGAATCAGTTAAAAAGAATCCTTTAAAAACAACAGGCATATTGGCATCTAAGTGGACCATCAGATGACCCTTTACAAAGTATGGGAGAGACATAGCAAAACACCATCAAGTATGCATTTTCTGGTCATTCAATTTTCACACGTGTTTTGGAAGAAAGGAAGAACTGTTCTTCAAAAAATATCATTACTGTTCTTTTTGGGAACATAAATATGGTTAGAACATTGTTTTCCACCTGGAGGTAATCAAATAAAAGCATTCTTCTACATTTTGAGAGCAAAAAGCCATTTAAACTAAGTAAAGGTCTGAGAGAATGTCATTAAGAACAGCTAATTTTTTTAAGTTTTAGTCAACTGTCTCCCATTAAATATGAATAATAGGAGAGAAAATGAATAAATGACAAATTTGCTAATTTTACAGCCAGTGTTTTAACTCTAGTAATGGCAGCTTTAGCCTCCTTCATTATAACAAAAATTGACTCAGGTTTATAAAGTCACTCATTGCTGTTATGATTTACTTCTGCTCAGTTGTGCAACTGGCATGTCATTTCAGAGGGATTAAGTTAGTGTATTTATAGGAAAGAATTTTCTTTAATGGCCTCTGTGCTAATAAAGAATTATTGGATTTGAACTCTACTCTGCTGCACCACTCCCTTCTTTAACTAATACATTCCTTCCTCCTTTGAAAAATCTGGTAATCTTGCCAAAGAAATAAAAGAGGGGAAAAAAGAAAAGCAGTTTCTTAGAATCTGGATGGTTTGCAGCAGTAAAGATTTCCATTCTAACAAGGGATGTAAAAAGCTTTAGGGAGTCTGGTTCTCAGAATTCTCTGTATTCAAGGGATAACTTGAAGATGTTTTTCCTGCAGTGTAAGAAAAGCATTGGGAACACAAAATCTTTGTATCTAGCTTAAAAATTGAAGGGATCTAATATATTATTTTAATCTCCCTTTCTTTCATTCATTCACATCTCTTTTTCTATCATCTCATGATAGAAAATGATCCCTTGCTCCCCACAAGGCTTTAATTTGGCAAAGTAGTCCACTATGAACCTTCCCCTACAAACCTTCATTTACAGCTGTGCAGCATCCTCCCTTTTCACTACACAGAGAAGCTGTAGTGGACTGGTCTGAAAATACACTTTCCCTTTTCCTGGAAAGTCTCTGAGACAGTTTTCAGTATAGAAAATGAATGAGTGGCAATAAAAAATAACATAAATTCACTCTGTCACCTCCTCGAATTAAGAAGATATCACTTAATTACAGCTTTTATGACCAATGATAGATTCCTACCAGCAGTGCTATAGATAAACCTGGCACAGTAGAAAAGACTTTACAAGAGATTTGCAAGATAACCTCTGATTTTTTATCCTATTTGAAACTGGCCACATTGCATTTATCCTCTCTGCAGTTTGTAAGCTACAGGCCAGAGAAGGAAATCTAACACCTGTGTTGTTGAAAGTCCTCCTCGAAATTATTCTGATGACTTCCATGGGGTTCTTCATGACAGTTGCTGAATCTTAATGGTGAAATAACTTCACATATCCAGACTATAAAATACAGTGGGAACCTTTGACCTTGCAAATGTTAGGAAATAGCAGCATCTTTCAGCACCACTAGTTTCACACCAGTCACACTTATGGAACTACTCACTGCTGATCTCCTGCCAAAGAAATGAGCAAAACTGACTGAAAAAATAGAGTAATTACACTGAGAATTGTCTCATAATCATCTCAGACCTTGATAATGCTATGCTGCCACTGCACCCCTAGATGTGCTAAGAATTATTATTATGAATTTCAAGACAAATGAAGAAAGTTCCAGGTGCCCTAGCTGCTGTTGAAGTCACCAGTAAGTTGTCTGGCAATCACATCAACAGTAAAAACTGAGCACAAATTCCAGGAGAAAGCAGGTACCAGACACTAGCATCTCTTCTAAATCTTAATGTTTTCTAGTAAACAGCCCTTGTCAGCAGAGGAAGACAATAGACAAGGCACCTAGTAGCCCACCATGGTCTTCAACATGGTCTTCAGGCAGCTATTCTAGAGAAGAGAGTTGCCTTAAGGGAATGTTCCGGGCTTTGCTGTTCTAATCCTAGAAACCAGAGTGGTGAATTCTAAATAGAAATTACACATTCTAACCCTAAATACTTTCCCTCAGCCCCATGAGATCAGTTTGCTGATAGTATCAATCTCCGTATATTTATAGTCAAAAAATTACCCAAGTTAATGGCAATTTTAAGAAAACTTCATTACAAGCATCTTTATAAATCAACAAAAAAGTTATAAATTATGTCAAAAAACCAAACCCAAGTCTGGTCATGCTGAGCTGAGTCATACACATACAAAGAGAGTAAAATATAGCATTGATGCATTGCAATTATATGCACCATGAAAAACCATTTATTTAGTGGAATGACTTTTCAATAGTAACATCCAAGTAGTTGAGATCTTGGCTTCTCCAAAAAAGCTTTCATGCAGACATTTGAAAATGAAAGCATATCTTAGAACCTTATTTGGAGAAACCAAATCTTCTGTAAGGGATTTTCAAACTAAAAGTGAGTCTATGCCTCGTGTGGTTTGGTAGCCTCAAAAGTATTGTTTGGCTGAAATAAATCTTTATATTTAGAAGGGAAAAATCCCTAAACTTCTCAAAAGTAAACAGAATCAAGCACTTTATGAACTGGTACTTTCATTGTCTTTCAGAATCTCTCAGGCCCACTCTGCAACATAGGACTGAAAATTATAGAGTTCTGTGAAGTGACTGAACTAGTGAAGCTCCTTAATCAACCGAAAATAGCAGTACTTATTTTAATTGTGGCAGACATCAGAACACACTTGCAGCTTCTGTACTAGAGAGTTATAAGCCTACCTATCTGATCCGGAGGTCTCTGAAGTCAGAGGAAATTGTGTTATTCCACCTTCTGAACTTCAGATTTGCTTAGCAGTGTGTCAAACCCAAATATAGGTGGAAAGCAAACAAAACAAAAAAAACTTGAAAAGATCATTAAAAATATCAACCTCTATATCTTTCAAATAACACATTCAATTTGCTTCAAATTCATAATAAAGACTGCCTTGTTGAAAAACAAGATATGTAAAAATTCTGAATTGGTTTTATGGAGTAAGAGGAAAATGTAAATTTGTAAAACATGCTGTTTACTTATACTTATGGAGAAACTACATTTAAACAACTGCTTTAGAAAAATTGTCTGAGTTAATAGCTCATTGGCATGCTAAAAATATTTTCAGTGTTTAGTAAAATGACACACTATGGACTATTTATTTTCCTTTATATTTTTTACTAATACACATTAAAAGTAGTCATCCATTTAAATATTCTCCTTTTAACTGACGACTTAATCAGTACAATGAAAGTCTTAAACACTCATTTTTTTTGATAACATAATATACTGGTGACATACTAAAATTGCATTCTATCCAAGAATGCAATGATCTCAACACAGTTTCAATGTAAATTTCACATTCTGGATCAGTTGCAATTGAATTTCATGTTATGGGGTATTAACTCTGTCAGTTCATTATTTTTCTAAATAACCTGCACTAGGTGTCAAGATGGAAGGACACTGACCTGTTGGAGTGAGTCCAGAGGAGACCACCAACATGATTAGAGGGATGGAGCACCTTTCCTGTGAGGAAAGGCTGAGAGAACTGGGTTTGTTCAGCTGGAAAAGAGACGCCTTAGGGATGATCTGACTGTAGTGTTCCAGTGTCTGATGGGAGCTCCATCCAGCCAAGCTTTGAACATTTCCAGGGATATAGTATCCACCACCTCTCTGGGCAACCTGCTCCAGTGCCTTACCATCCTCACAGTAAAGAATTTCTTCCTTATATCTAATTCCAGCCTTATCTTGTTTCAGTGTAAAGCTGTCCTGTCACTACAATCTCTCATAAAATATCCCTCTATATCTTTCTTGTAGGGTCCCTTACAGGTGTTCCTGAAGCCTTCTCTTCTCAGGGTTGAGCAACCCCAATTCTCTCAGGCTTTCCTCATAGGAGAGACGCTCAATCCCTCTAATCATCATCATAGCCTCCTCTGGACTCCCTCCAACAGGTCCACATCTTTCCTGTGCTGAGGACCCCAGAGCTGATGTAGCACTGCAGGTGGGGTCTCATGAGAGCAAAGGGGCAGAATCCTCTCTTGTCCTGCTGCCCAAGGTGCTTTTGATGCAGCTGTTTGGCTTTGGAGCTTCAAGCACACGTTGCTGGATCATGTCCAGCCTCTCATTCACCAGCACCCCCAAGTCATTCTCAGCAGGGCTGCTCCCAATCCCTTCATCCCCCAGCCTGTTCCAGGTGTTGTCCTGACCCAGGTGCAGAACCTTGCACTCAGCCTCTTAAATCTCATGAGGTTCCCATTTTCTCTTCCAGTTTGCCAGAATACAAAATGAGGAAATGCTTGAAACATTAGAGAAGACTCTGGAAATAACCACCTCATACTTCTGTGAGGGTTCTGCCAGTCAACTGAAGTGTTCTGGACTGGGACCATTAGCTCCCTGTGTCTCTGAACACCCAATTAGGAAAGGTATTTTTTTTTTTATCTTATATATCAGAACTAGTTGGGAAAAAAAAAAGAAAAGAAATTTCAGAAAATTGTTTCTCAGACTAAACCCCAAAATTTTACAGTCAAGGGTTGTAACTTCCTCTCTATCTTTAGAGATATTGTAATATTGCCATTACCGAAAGTTTCACTGCTGGAAAAAAAAATTAAAAGTAGAAAGGGCAACCAGCACTTGCAAGACTTCCAGCTGGATCCTCCCTCTTCAGTTCTGGCAAAAAACATGCTAAACCTGAAATGCTTTATACAGTAAGTTTTAGATTTCATCAATCAAATTTTCCCATATATTTCTGGTTAAAGCCTCTAGAGCTCCAGATCAGAACTTCAGATTGGATATTGTCACCAGTCTTTCAAAGGTTTTAGAGGGAAAAAGAAATTTTTAACTATTGAAAATTTCCACAGACCTACTGCATTAAAGCAAGAAATTAATTGCATATATCTGCAGAATATATGAATTGTGAGCAACTACATGACAAAATTATTTCCTATTGAAAAATTATGCTCACATCACCATGGGTACACTTCACAGAGCTAACACAAGGTTCATATCAGTTTGGCTTTTGCATTTCTTACAGAACAACAACCTACTCTTTAGTGCAGAAGCAGGTCTTTGTGTATGATGTGAATTCCAGAAAGACTTTTCCAATTTATTTACTTAGATCATAAGGCCATCTTCCTCTATTAAAGTTGAATTACTAATTATGGCTTAGTTGAGTCTGCACATAGTAATACAAACACTGAACATGTCAAATAGTAAATTGGAACACAAATGTAATGACAAAGAAGCAACTTTTGAACCCTTTATAAAAGCAACCCTTTTATAATTTATTATTTTATTATTTTTCAAACTCAGAAACAGATGTAATTTTAAGGTTTTTTAAGAATTTGAGTAATTTGTTATGAATTTGAGACAAATGGAGAATCAAAGCTTCTTTAATTAAGATAATTATAGATTCTATTAAGACCTGAATAATGATATGGTGAATTTAAAAGTCAGCAAAAGATACTGGAAAAAAAACCTACCTCTTAGAACATTGAAATAAAGAAAGCAAATAAGTTTACGTTTGAATGTGACAATATGTTCATGGAATATTGAACTGCTTTACATTGGAAATTCTCCTCAGATGAAACTAACTGTAGTTCTGCAATGGCAATGAAATCATGGCTGGTAATCACCAGTGGGAATTTCTTTCCTGCTGGCTGGAACCCCAGAGCTCAGCTGAAGAATGAAACAAGCAAGTCCAGCATTTAATATTACATTGGACTAGGGATCTATCTGAAAGCTGTCTGGAGTCTGACCTGCTAATTAACTCTTATTTTAAGAATTTAAAAGGAAGATGGGACTTCTGTGGGTGTTATGTCTGCTACTCTCTGATATTCATGTTAAAGCAGCAAAAAGGAATTGCCGTACTAGAGAAAGGCAGAATATGCTGCTTACTGATTCCCTTCTGCCTTCACCACAGAAATGAAACTTATCTGAGTGAAACAGCATATGAAAAAATCCCCCACACCCAAATGATTTTATATATAGCTCTTACTTGAGATCTCGTCAAAGAGACGAAAAGCCTATTTGATATTCAGCTACCTCTTCAAAATATGTTCTCGCATCAGTAAAGCACAATACATTTGGAGATGGTCACATTTCACTTCTTAATGGACCTGATCTGGCAGAACACTTGGCAGCATTTCAGAATAAATTATTGAGGGCAAATTTTTCAGACATTATTCTTGAGTCCTTCAATAGATTACTCAAATAAAATAACAACAAAAAAAGCCCCAAATAAAAAAAAAAAATCCACCTATATTTATATTAACTGAAGACATTTTAAATTTGATTTTCTCAAGCAGTTCATGAAATCCATTCATTTTAAAATCCTCTTATGGTTCATTCTGATATTAATTCTGCTAATTCATTTTTTTTTCCCTTTAAGACCTTAATCCTGTTTCAGTGGACAGAGATGTCACCTACATGACAGGTTAATTTGGAATATATTCTTGAATTCTGGAGAATATTTATTTATTTAAATAAGATTAGACTTGCAGGTGAGTTGAAACCTATAAAACAATTCTTATAGGATTCCAGTGCAACAAAGTTGGGGATTTTTTTATGCTAAATGAATTACACAGCTGTAACCATCTTCAGCTGATTATGAGTGATGCTATACTTTTCCACATAGAAAGACAGATGTCTACTGCAATTTATCATAATACCCCTTTAACACTAAGGAGATCTGAATATTTAGAGTAGTAATGTGTCACCATATGATTGCCAAGATAATTTGTGCTGTGCACAGCACCCAAGAACTAAAAATCCTAATTCACTTAGTTTTTATTTGTCCTTGTCTCCTGAAGAATCGTTTGGTGCCTAAATCCTCCCTGTGTCTTTCAAAAATAGTCTTAAAGCTAGACAAATTTATGGTTGTTTTATGCCAAAGGAGTTCCTAACATTCATAGCTGCTGGAATTACAGAAACTGAGAAAATGATCCACTCTGTATATTGTCAGAACCTAATATTCATGGGGAACTGAACATATTCAAATCCTCAAAGAGCAAATTCAATAATGAAAACATTTACTCTGCAAATAGCAGCATTCTGGAGGGTATGCGAAGGGCATTCTCGTTTGTAACTCAAGTACTTTTTGGACGGTTCATATTAACAGTCTCATTGAAAAGATGGAAGGGTATCACCACTGTAAACAAAACCTGTGTGAAACAAACAATCAATTCATATTTAGGGAGCTATAAGTAATAGAATGGGCAATGGAGCATGCTGTGAAAATTATAAGATTTGCATACTTTTCTGAGAACTTTGGAATTAACCCACAATGGCTCTCCTGATCACAACACTTCAGTAGTAACCCTGGATATATTATCCTTTTATGGCAAAGGAGACTTCCAAATCTGTTCTTAGCTGGGTAATATTAATCAATCTGACAGATAGCCCTTTGCAAGGTGGATCTAAAAGACTTTAGAGGGAGATGATATCAACTGGTGGAGAGGACAAGTCACCAGCTTTGAAGAGCTGTATCCACTGCTATCTTGTAATATTGTATAGGTTTGTGCTTGTGTGTCTGTATGTACATATTTACATATATATTCACTCTAAATATAAATGTGTGCTTATGCTTGCTAATGTTTATGGTGTAAGGGGTTAAAACGAGAAAAGACAAGCTATAAAATACTTTCATTGTGGCACAAAATTGATTAAATACATTAAAATAACAGCAAAAATATACATCAAGGGCAATTTAATGTAACATTTCTGTCTCTTTTGGGGAACTTCATTCTTTCTGAGCAAGATTAAATACTGTGAACTGTGGCACAGTATTCTCAATAACAATACAAGCATAAAAGTACAAAGACTGACTGATATGATGAATGATGTCTGACTGAAAAAGTCAGGGATCCTGTGAAAAATTATGCAACTGAAGCTGATGGCAGGGTTAAAAAAGACTGGCTGAGTGATGAGCACCATGTAAAGGGACTCAAGTTTCCAAGCCTGAGCCATTTTTGAAGAACACAAGTGATGAATGTACCTAGGAGTTAGGGAGGTAAGGAATAAAAATTGTAGGAGCAATTCCAAATTTTTCACATCATAATTTTGTTTGTTTCTGGGCTTTGTCCTTCTAAGACTTTCCAGTTAATGATCAATTTTCCTTCTTTCTTTCTTTCTTGTTTTTGACCTTTAAGCCCAAAGTTAGAATGTGGATAGTTTGAGAAATGGTTAAGATAAAAGGACCTTCTGTCAGGCTAAGTGCATAATATAATGCAATTTTTTTTCTTATAGGTTCAGTCTCAGATCAAAACTGGAATTTTATTTGCTTGATTTCCATTGTAAGATGTTCAAATCATGGGGCTTTGGAGCAATTTAGTTTGGAATGGATGTCAGCTGGCCATCTGATCTAACCATTTCCCAAGGCAAAAACTCGATCTTCAAAAGTTAGATCAGGTTTTTCCAGCTCTTGTGTTGTCCAGATTTTATTATGTCTATGAATGCAGATGCCAAAAGCTCTATGGACAACCCTTTTGACCATGGTCTTGGTGAAATAAAAATTTAAATATCCAGTGAGAATTTCCATTGCTCCATTGCTTTTCATTTGTCCTATTTCTAAGTGTTTCTGAGGTGACCCTAACAGACTTCTCTTCAGGCTGAATGGTTCCAGCTCTCCCAGCCTCTTCTCAATGTTCTAAGTCCTTAATGACCATCACAGACCCTCACTGAACTTATTCCAGTTTGTCCATGTCTCTCTTAAACTGGGGAGCTTGTAACCAGTGCTCTGCCCAAGGCAGCCAAGGATGCTGTTGGCTTTCTCTGCTGCCAACAGTTTTTCTAGCTGATATTTCTACTTTGTGTCCACGAGGAGCTCCATGTCCTTTTATTCATGGGAATGTAAAGTCTTACCTGATACCCTTTCACAATATTTGAGGAAAGGAGGTAATTTTATACATGACAGATATAGCAGTAGAAGTGATACTCTAGGGCCATCAAAAGCATGTGTAAGGAGGAAACTCTAAAAAATGTTTCAGTTTGCACTTAGTCTGCTATATTTTTATTTCTTGCTGAGGAACAAACTGTGTCACTCTTTTATTCCTATTTACAGTTGTTTCAAATTAATTCCAAATACATAACTGTGAATTTGCAGATTTTAATATTTTTTTCCTTTTAGGCAATACAATACCAAATATTATAAAACTAATTAGGACATATTTATAACATGGAAACGTCACAGAAGTTCACAGCACATGAAAAAACTTTACATTTCAGTAGTCCTTAGGTATTGAGGCATGTACTGTACTTTTTTACTTTCTGTTTATCAATACAGAAGTAAGGAAGATGTCTGCACTTCCAGGGCAATTAAAGGAAGTGGTTTGTACCAAATTAAACTTCTAATAAAAGACAAGTGTTGCTCCTCCTCTTCTCCCTGAATGATTATCAAAATCAGAAGCACAGAGGAAATACTGTAGCTATAAGAGGCTTCATGCATAAGAAACAGATGTGGATAACTTTCACATTTTAAAGATACAGTATATAATTCTAAAATGTTACAGAACAACTACATTGAAAAGCTATATTACAATATTTTTCCACTGGGGAATGGTTTTATAATTCCCCATAAAGCTTTCAAGTCCCATATTGTTATTTTCAAATCATGCTATCTCTGTCAGTAATATGCTAAGGCATTGAAGAAAAAGCCAATAAATGTTTCATAAAATTATGCAAATTAACAACTAGACTTAATCTTCCAGGATCTATGAAATTTTATATAGTAGCTGTAGTTACAATTAAGTTTAATGTCAGAGACCTGCTCTGCAGAAGAGCAAGTGAAACTTTCACTGGCTGTATTACAAATCTACCACTCAGACTGGTTACAAAAGGAATGATAGGATCATAAGGTATGAAAAGCCTCACATTACTAACAAAGTTCTAGGGAGAGAAGTTAATGGTACAGAGGTCTTGAACATCTCCTGTGCTGGCAAAAATGCCAACAGCACATTTCTGAAACATGCATTGATGACAACTATTTCAGCTACTTATTAATAAAGAATCAGAATAATACATGGAGAATAGCTATGAACTTCACATTCTTTGGTCCACACATTTGGTCTCACTTTCGAAAATGGAGTCTTCTTTATCCTACTTGCTATAATTACAAGATTAAAACTGTGATCTCAGCCTCACAGGTGTGTCTGTGATGAGCTCTCCTGAAATACGTTGGTCTTATGTGTATTTGAAGATTTGGCTCGTTATCCAGAACTCTGTGTTCTCTGTTGCAGAAACGCAAACTACCACAGATCTTTCTGGCACTCTGGGTCTTTATCTTCCTCGCAGACACATGGACAAGAACACATTCTTCACATGGACATAAAAATATAGGTTCTTTCAGGGAACTAGCAATTGACATTAAAAAAGCAACTAGAGCACACTCTCGGAAAGACATGCAATACAGGCTACATGGAAAGCTTTACTTAGAGGCCAGAAAATTTCGCTGGATTCAAAGATAATTTTGCTAATAATAAGATCTGAAGATCTGGACCAAATTAAATCTAAATTTATGCCCTGATAAAAGTTGTTTTTTACATATTGCTCTTTGTTGATGAGTTATTAGAATGCAAAATAATATTGATCGATTTTCTCAGTCATACTGACAGCATGATGTGTCATGTTAAAATCTTATTATTGATTATCCTGAGCTGGAAGGGATCCACAAGGATCATTGAATCCAACTCCTGGCTTTAGACAGGACCACTCCAAAAACCCCATCTTGTGCCCAAAAGCATTGTCCAAATGCTTCTTGAACTCTGTGAGGTTTGGGGCCATGTCTGCTTTCCTAAGAATCCCATTCCAGTGCCCACCCACCCTCTGTGTGGAGAGTATTTAACTAATATTCAAACTAAACCTCCCCTGACTCAGCTTCAGGCCATTTCCTCGGACTCCATCACTGGCACCACAGAGAAGAGATCAGAGCCTACCCCTCCTTTTCTTCTCACAAGAAAGTTGTAACTGCAGTGAGGTCTCCCCTCAGTCTCATCCAGGCTGAACAGACCAAGTAACTTCAGCTGCTCTCCTTAAGCCTTCCCCTCAAGGTCCTTTACCATCTTTGTAGACATCCTTTGGATGCTTTCTAACAGCTTTATATCCTTCTTATAATGTGGCACCAATAAACTGCCCCCAGGACTGAAGGTGAGGCTGCTCCAGGCCAGAGCAGAGCAGGACAATCCCCTCCCTTGCCCGGCTGGTGATGCTGGGCCTGAGGCCGCCAGGACAGGGCTGGCCCTCCTGGCTACCAGGGCACTGATAATTCATGTTCAACTTGCCATCGACCAGCGCCCCCTGGTCCCTTTCCCTAGGGCTACTCCCCAGCCTCTTGTTTCCCAGTCTGTGTGTACACACAGGATTGCCATACCCCAGGTGCAGAATCTGGATTATATGGCTCATCTGACTGCCATTGAGCTATTATGAATCCTTTGTCAGTCTTGTACTGACAGAATTTGGGTCTATAATCAAAGAAGTTTCACAACAGAAGTGCAGTAAACTTAACTACATGTTTGAAAATGAGATAATTGTACTTCTTAAAAAGGAGCAGTGAACACTACCAAGTACAGTGAGTTCAGAAGTTCCTTAGGTAGTTTTCCCTGCCAGAGAACCCTAGTGCCAAATTACTTAGTTCTTGAGTTTCTCCAGGCTCTGATCTCAAATCCACTGTCACTATAGCAAGTTTGCCTCTGTCTCTGCAGGACACCTCCAACACTGTTCCAGCATGTTCTGTCCTTATATTGTCTGCACATGCTCTCATACCAAGCCCAGCCTTCCCTCATCAATCTGAGCAGGAAAAAGAAAGTAAATAAGTGCATGTCTGCGTGCGTGCTTAATGACCCAGAATAAGACAAATGACACAAAGAAAATGTGAAGTGTAGCTATTGCCCATATCTAGTCCTTTAACCAATGAGAAAACCTGCATTAAGTCATGAAATCACTGTCCTATGTGATGCTGATGGAGCAACAGTGTTTATCAGCAGTTACATGAAACTCTCTGTATAAATTCCTCTGAGTCAATTTTCTAAGTCTTTTAGACCTCAATAATGCCAAGATTTCTCTGTTTGCGTGTTGCAAACTAGCATCCATAAACAGTCATTAAGACCCTAAATTCTGATGTATATGATCACGTTATCTGATATTATAATAGTTCTTACAAAGAGGGAGTTCTAAGTGTGAGAAACTATTTTCTGCACATCACTCACTACCTCTTATGAGGTGCTGTTTAAAAAAGGTTACATGTATTACATGTATTCATACTACTGGTATTCACTGGAAAAGTTCCAAATATCTAAGCAGAGAAACCATGAAGCTAAAACATGTCCATAGGTGGATATGCACACAGACCACTGGTTAAATCTTTAAACAAAGGTCTATTAAAACAAAAGTCTGAACTACTCCTTGCTGATGATCACAACATTACACAAGACAAAACAGCTGTAAAAGAAGATCCACTCTGAATGTCCATATAACTCCTCTATACAACATAACTAGAAAACTCTTTGTTTTTAAACAAAATGAAAACACAGACTAATTTCTGAGCCTAGAATTCATGTTCTAAACTTTCAAAGTGTTGACAGTCTAGACTGTTAGTTTTGACCCCTGCTAATAGCAATCACAAAACACTCCCATGTTATAAGATGGGTCACTGTTGTAACTTACATTTATGTACCTTAACTGAATTGTAAAAGAAAAAAATTCTTCCCCACTGAATAATTTGCTCATTGTCTTGCCTGCCCATGAATTTCTCAGATAGGCAATTCATGTTGCTGATCACAAGTGACATTAATACACCAGCTGTCATGTAATGCATTTAAACTTGCCTTTTACTGTACAGTGCAAATGTGCTTTCTCTGAGCATTCTGAGTGCAACTTAACAGCCAGGCAGGAAATGGGATTATTGGTTAAAGAGATTCACAGTGCAATATTACTATTTTTATTACTGCTGTAATTTTATTGTGTATTTGACTTATGAGGGAGAGGAAAAACGAAAAGGCATTCTGTATCTTTCCAGTTCCACTAAAATGCTTTGCAACCAGAAATTAAAGTGCTAACTAAGATGCTATAATAAACTTTAAGAATAATAATGAATATTTTTCCCAATTTTGCATTTGTATCAGTCTCAGCAAGAGAAGAAATATTACAAGAGAGTGTTTTCTACCAGCACTTAGAGCTGTATTAGGAATTGAAACCATTATAAATGTTCTCATTAAAGCCTTATTTGGATACGGAAAAAGAAAAACCTTATAGAACTAAGAAAGAATGCTAACTGAAGAAACTTAACTTTCAATATAGAAAGTTTGTGTGGCAAGTTGCCCAATTGAAACTGTAAGTTTGTGTTCTCCTTCACAATTTTTATAGCATCTTTCAGCAGTTTCCTTTACTGTGGCATTCTGTGTGGCATATTGTATGTTCTAAGAGATAACTGTTAGTCAGTCCAGGGCTTTTTATGCAGACATAATGCCTACAGAAAACAATGGAATCTGCCAGAGCAAGTGTAAAATGGAGGATAAGGCATGCTGAGAGAAACATCAGAGGAATTCAAACAGTGATAGAGAGTTGAACTTTGAGAAGATGCAAAATACTCATTTATTTTCGTCATGAATTTTTGTATTCTGACCTTTTTCAACTGCTTTAGAAACAACCACGGATTTAGAATGTCTATGCAACACCAGCTATTTACATCTCCTTGCTAGCCCTTTGACAGGGTAAAAAGACTGCATTTTTGTGGCAATCTAAATAGAGGCAAATTGAAATTAAGTATGATGTTGAAACTCACTAATCAGATTAAAAAATAGACATAAAATATCTCATGTGACTTGAAAAATATTAAAATTTATTATTAGGTAGATGGAACTTTCTGTGTGAGTCAACAACACTCTGAATCAGTCTGGGAAAGGCAACCTTGTCTCAGGGCAGTTAGTCAGATCCAGACTGGAAAAATATAATCTAATAAATCTCAGGGTGGTGACTGGAATTCAAAATGTACTCTTGGTGGCAGGGAGAAAGAAGAAAAACAGTCCTGGTCAAATGGCCAGCTTGTGATAGCAGACGGTAAGCCACACATGACTTAAGAGGGAAAAAAAGAACGAGTCAGTACTGCTCATTTCCAGACCTTGGAAGGGATGAAATGGACAGCTGGAAGATCTTCAAGAGCCAGCAAAAAATCCCACAAGTGGTTTCTACTGATATTTTATTTTTGTTGTCTTTTCTATTAAGTAAATTTTTAAAAAAAGATATTTTCAGAATTGTACATTTGGACAATGTTGATCTCTAGAAGCCTTCTCTTTCAGGCTCTACAAGGAAGGCAGTTAAATTATTTTTCTCAGCCTGGGAATAACTTGCTGGAAAATCACTGATGACTTAGAAACTATCAGAAATTATCAGAGAAGTGGAAATTTAAGTCTCTGCCTGTGTTACTTACTGCTGTGACTTACCTCACTTCCAAACAGAAGTCACAGATCAAGCCTGAGTCTATTTCACACCAAGAAATAGTTTTCTTTTTCTTTTCCTTAATTTGTTCAGCAATACTTATGGTTTACTGGGAAGTAATTTTCAAATTCTAGTTTACTAGTGTCAATCTGTCTACCTAAAATACCTTCCACACTGTTAATTGGATATATTATTGCTCCTTTCTTCCTGCCAAAACCTGTTACACAGTTTTGATTTGTGTTTTTTAGCAGTAATTAGATTTTAGATGCCTACTACTGTTTCAAAATCTGAAACTAGCTTATGTGTTATGTCTGTAAAGTACTTGATAACAAAATGTTTTATATACATTAATATTATTGTTCTCAGTAAGAACTACTTGGCATGTGCAGAGGTGAATTATTGCTGACTTCAGAGTCACACTGTTTGTTTCTCTTGTTTATTAAAAGGGTTCTGAAAGGCTAGCCATAATTGATAATTGTTAGAGTTTGTATTTCATGTCAAAATGTTTTCACTTAATTGTGCCGTATAAAATGTTTTTTCCCAAAGTGGGGATTGAGGAGTGTGACACGGACATCTGTGTCAATTACCATCTGTGGTTTTGGTTACAAGCCTATATCACCTTCTTAGATGCACTTATTTTAAAACAGAGTTTGCCTGTAAAACATCATGATTTAGAGCTGATCATATAAATATCCAACCTTCTGTTGTGTGCCTTCTTGAAGAGTACTGTTTGTACGTTCACATTTTCAAGTTATGACGAATTGTGCCCCTCTCCCTAGCTACATTTTCAGGCATCTGCAAAGCCCATATTTAAATGGCTGAGTGAAAAGATTGTAAAACATATTTTGAAATGTAAAAGTTTCCAGTGAAATGCATTTGCCTGCCTCGTGAACTTTGAATTGAAGGCTATCTCTCAGTATATTACATTCATTGCTTGCTTTTTATTATCCCAAACCTGTAGTGCCTTTGCTTTCCCTTTTGCTCTGTTTGCTCTTATTTGTTTTTGTCATTCCTCTCAAGGGTATCATGCCCTGGGTAATAATAAAATAAAAGGTTCATTCCTCTTGCAGCATTCTGCACACTGACTGAATTGTTCTAAACTCCAGAGGCTAAGAAAGGCAAACCAATGTGAATGATGATAGGTGAAAAGGTCATTGTTTCATTCTTGTATAAAATAATTTTTGGTGCCCACACTTTTTCACTTTTTTTCCTTCCTTTCCTGAAGGCTTTTAAGTCTCTTTTTAACTCTCTTTAAATGATTTATGATCTCTTTCACACTTTGTTACCTTTCTCTGCATTGTAAATGTCAGTGTGCCACATCTGAGAGATGGGAAGTTAACATGCCGTGGGGTTTTATTGACGAGTCGGTGTCAGCACAAAAAGAAAATGTTTTTAGCTGGTAAAGCACTGCATTTGTTATCCAAAACCTCCTGACAGTAGTAATGATAACGCATGAATGAGATTAAATACCGTCAAGACCTTTTCAGTGTGCTGGAGCAGAAGACGAGTGAGACAGGGAGAAAATTCCAAGATTTCAGGAAGTTGTTTCTTTAGGAAATAAATCACACATCACATACTCTAGGAAATAAATCACACATCACATACTCAGCCTGTATGGGTGCATCTATGTACCTGGCATTCGTACATGGTCATGTTTGCATAAAGATGCATATCAGAAGAAAGAATTCTTTTATTCTCCCAGCTGAGAGGCAGCACTCCCAGATGCCTGTTGAAACCAATTGGGATCTCAGCCCTGCATTTTCCTCTCTATCATTTACTAGCCGCCAGCTGACCTTGAAAAATTCACTTCAGCTCTCCTTTCCTAGTCTCTTCATATGCAAAATGGAATTATTGATCCGCCTCTCTTTGGCAAAATGCATTTGAGAAGCACTAATAAGACATGAAATAGGTAGAAAAGCTGTGAAACATCATACACCCATATTTATAGTCCCAAAAGAAGCATTATGGAAATGAGAGCTGGTAAAACTTTCTAGATCATCTTTCATGGGTATGTTTCCTGACTGAGGAAACGTAATAATTCTGTGTACTAGAAAGACAGTGAAAGGGTTTCTCCCAAATGCACGAAAGGACCTAACTTTTTTTTTTTATAAATTCTTCATACAACAGTGACAGAAGAAAAAATATAAATGGAGGAATGGACTATGAGTTACAAGAAAAAGGTTTCAGTACCTTATTCAAATTAGGGAATACTAATACTGCCCTCATTGTACACAGTCTTAGGACAGATATCAAGTATTGTCACCACTGAATTTGTCTGTGATGGCTACACAGTTAGCAGGGCACACAGTCAGCTTTATAAAGACCCTGGAGTTTCTTTAAACAGAAAGAACCACTAAATACATCTTTTCAGTTTGCATTTTTGTACAGTTAACACATCCCATTTCCACTGCTCTACTAGCTGCTGAAACCATAAGAACTTAAGTTTTGTTTCCAAGAATATGTACTTTCTCTTAGCTCCTTTATGGTACTTCATTTTATCCAATTTCTCTTGAAGCCCATGAACTTCCACGGAAATAATAATTAATATCTAGTTTGCATCAAACAGCTGATTAATTTCTAAATCCAAGCTGTTAGAACAATTATTCAGTTATAACACTATATGATATGTATATGCCCAATGCCAACTTTTATGGTTTCTTTTTCTTTGGGAAAAATGCTGCAGACAGGCTTGGTAAAAATTTGCCTTTCAATTATTTTTAATGGAAAAGTGGAGGTTTGGATGAGCTTTTGTCTAGAAAGGATGGTTACCCTTTTTTGGTTACTTAACTCATGTGATGGGTGAAAAAACTGGCTACAAATTGACCACATTCTGTTGTAAAAGAGCAGAAGTATGAAGAGAGACCTAGCATTAATTAAGAGCAAAAAGAAAGAAAAAATTGGATCCAGCATAGACTGGATTGACCACTGATGTAACTCTTAAATATATAGCAAGAGCAACTGGCTGTACATATGCATTAATTTTATATCACAGAGTCATTACATAAGAAAAGAAGGAATAAAAGACAGAGGTGAGTGGATAATCAAAGACCAAATATACAGAGGAATACTCAAAGGAAATAGGACCTTAGGGTTTGTATCACACAATCAGAGAAATAACTTAGATATTTGCAATGAAATGCACATGAACAATGATAAAGGATGTCTGGAAAAAACTAAGAGATAGGAAAAACATCTTGAAGTTTTTTAAAGATACAGAATATCATTTTGAGCATTAGGGGGCAGAAAAAGCCTCTCAGTGTAACCAAGGGAGAACAGGTACCAGATTTCTTAGGAGAAATTAGTGTTCTAGCAGAAAATCTGACAAAGATAGGACCTTGGGAAACCATGAAGCTTCATCTACTCTCTCCAAGAAAATTTATAAATAGCAAGCACTGAGGTAGGCATGAATGCAGAAACTAAAGCAAATTTAGCTCATTAAATGTGAGAGGTAGAATATTTGCTATGACATTTGAGGAATAAATAGAGATATCTGTGGGAGCAGGGACAGTGAAGGGGCAGACCGAGTTTAGATCGACACAACTGCTCAGCTGCTTGTGTTAGAAGAGATGCTGAGTAATTTTGCACTACAGAAATTAAGATATTGCTAAAATTTGAGTCTCTAAATAGGCTTTTGATAGTATATTAAAAAAGACAGCTTTGTAAAATGTATAGTATTCTTTAGAAATCAATCAAGTTGGTAGTTTACCTTTTCAGTAAGCTGATGGGTTCAGTGAGGATAGATAAAAGATTGAATGTCATGAGATATGTTCATTTTACTGCTAGAAGGAGTCATATTTTTAGCTTTCAGATGTGAAATAGAAATCATGCTCTATTAGGGTATTTTGAGGAACTGTATATTCACTGATGGCAATGAATTCACAGACCTGAGGAGAGTGATTTGTCAAGATTAATTTATAACAGAGAATGAAAAAGCAGGAAATATAAAAATTAAGACTATCAGGAACAATTTTTTAAAAATGAAGACAATAGAAAAGAACAATATAAAACAATCTAAAAATTAGGAAACCAAGGACTAAATTAGATCGGAAAAAAACAACTTTTCGGAAAGAGAATGTTTTACCAAAGATATCTGAGAAGTAGTCTAGTTCCAGTAGAATTTGTAAAAATTAGTAACATTTGAAGGATTTTTTTTTTGTTTAAGTACAAATAATTGATTAAAAGTCCTGATTGTGTCATATAGAGCTACTGTTTTACAGATTGGAATACAGAAAGCTAGACAACAGACAAAGATACTGAGTCTATAGATGAATTTCCTTAGGGGAAACCTGCAGAGAAAAACAAAACAAAACAAAACAAACAAAAAACAAACAAAGAAATAAAAACAACAACAACAAAAACCCCTCATAATTAAATAGTTTGGACAAGAAATAATAACTTTACAGATGATCTAAGGAAATTGACTGTGATTAGATTTGTGTCAATTGTAAAACTAACAAATGTCAGACTTGATGAAATCAAGTTCAAGCAATGAAACACAGATGAACAATGACAAGTTGGGCAGAGTAATGAGAAAATTATATAAAAGAAAAAGAACTTTTAAATTATTAGTAAAATGTAGGAAGAAAAGCCTTTTAGGACTATTCAATTCAAAGAGATAAATTATACATATAAAAATATATAAGACATGAGAAAATACATAGCAAAAAACATGGGTGAAGAAACCCATTCCAGTGTTGCACTAGCACAAATAAACTTGTTTTTGTGGTTTTTATTTTAATGCAAGGAATTTACCATTTTTCTGCAAGTAGAAACCCCACTTAGGTAGAAGGATGCCATCACTCATTATGTTTTAACCTAAGCATTAGAAATGTGCTTGAACCGATTTGTAGCTGAGAATGACTGCACACAAGCATGGGAGCCCTTTCTCACCCGAATTTGTTTTTTTTTGGGGTGTGTGCCAATGGAGATCTAGCTGAGATGTAGGTCTAGAGGGCCCTTTAGAACATCAAGTGTTTACTTGGCACTAAACTGGAAAGTTCCCTAAAGTTTGTTAACTGCATTCCCTAGCTGTCTGCACTACCTCTCTAGCTTATATTTAAGCGAATATTTAAGGTTTTAAATTTAAGTTTAATTTTTAGATTTAAATTTAACTCAATTTTTAATTTTAACAGTTCACTTCTATGAGCTAAACCTAACCTAGAAGATCAGAGCAGTCACTTGCTCAATACTTTGATTGCTCACAGGTATGAAATTAATGCAGTATCTAATAGTATCTGAGATATCCTATTGTGATGGTCCTTAGGACCTGTGGGAGATCTGTGACATTTAGATGACAGAAAGGAGCATCTGAAATGTCACTAGCCAGCAACATGTAGGCAATTGAATCAAGCCTTCAAGATATATTACATTTATCATATGCAAAATAAATGAACAATAGACTGGAGAGCAGCCTGAACTTGAGCAACATTCAGCTGGCTTTGAAAATAGTGCAGAAAAAGAATTCAGAATAGGCTAATAGTTCAAAGAATTTCATGTAATGACAAATAACATAAATATCATTTCTTTTTATTATTTTAAAAAAATAAAGCAAAAAATGTCCTTTATGGAACATGTGCCCTTAAGTTGACAATATTTCTTACACTTTAGTGAAAACAATGCACTTTTTGACATTTGTAAAAAATGGTAATTACCTGTGCTCAGAACAAAAAACTCAACAAATGGAAAGATATGACATATTTTGAATAGGTTCAAAACATGCTTAAAATTGGTTCTGCAAATACTGTTAGTGAAGTGAATATCTGTCAAAGAAATAGACCTGGTCAAAATATCCATCACCAGTGAACTGAACCAAAGCATAAACCCTGTGCTAGACCTGTGCTGAACAAGCACTGTAGCTATTAACCTCTTTTCAGAAACTTCAGCTTCACTTGCCTTTCATGTCCAGTTCTTTGCCTACTGAAGTCAAAGGCAAATTTTATAGCTAGGAAGAAAGTTTAGCTACTATGTAAATTGTTACCATGTACTTGTATTCTCTTTTATTCTCAGCAAAGAAAAAAACCCCAAACAAATCCAGTATCGGCCTGATAAAATTAGTGGTGCTTTTTTTCCCTGCTAATTCCTTCCAGTGATTTTTGAGGAAGTAGGGGTATAAACTGATGATAAAAAAACAAAACCTCTAAAATTCTAGCATAGTCTTACACAATAATAGGTCAACTAAAATACTGAGGAGAAATCAGAGGTTGACTTTTTTTTTTTTTAATTTTACACATTTAAAAATTTTGGAAGTATTAAACACTGTATAATGCTCAATTGGGAGACAATAACTCTGCTATTCAGCATGTATAAATTCAGTAAGTACAACTAGACCCCAGCCTTAAAATATTTCTTTAAATCTGAATCATAATTATAAATGTAAGTTAATCTTCTAATGAATGGTATTAGAATAAGGACTAGAATTTTTCCAAACAGAAATAAATGCAAAGATGAAATAACTTTATAGAAAGACACAGATAAACTTACAAAATAAATCTTCCAGCAACATTTGAACACTTAGATGGTTCCAAAAGCAGCAAAGATGGAAATCACATAAAACATGTTCAATAACATTTTTTGGGGGTTTTTTTGTGGTGATTTCTTTTTTTGTTTGGTTGGTTTTTGGAGGTTTTTTTCTAGTTTTGTTTCTGTTTGTTTGTTTTGGGTTTTTCTTTGGTTTGATTTTTTTCATATTAACCCATTCAAGTAAATTTTATATCTATGTCATTGCAGAACAGGGACAGTAAACTAATTTTGGGAATAATCCAAAAAGCTGTTACTGTTTCTGAATTTCCTTTTAATTAAAGTAAAAACAAACATTTAAATTGAAGGCTGCGATGTGAATAAGCAATGCTAAGTTCCAGTCATATTCACAGTGAAGAAATAGGAAATAAAATGTCGCTATCCACTGTTTCATAGTTTTTTTAATGTTCATTTGTTTATTGCTGTGGTTAGAGTTTCTTCTGAATTTTGTCTTCATGGAAGGCACTCAGTCACAGAGACCTCATCCTCCCTTCGGTTTATGAACCAACCATGTTTTTCATGGAACAGCTTTGTCAGTTCAAAAGTGCAGACACCGAGGAGTCAAACTTTGGAGATGAATAGTGGAAAAAAAAAATCTTCTATCCCACTCAAGAAGAAAATTGACTAACAAGGCTAAATGGAACTTGTGCAGAAAACCCATAAAAAGTATTTATCATTGTAACCAGCTCTCCCTTCTCCTCACTTCATGTGGGAATCATGGTCATGAAAAAAATCTTTTGGTGGTAAGCTGCGACTTTTAAGAATTAGGAATGCACTATTTTCTTTACGAAGTCCTTGCTTCCCAGTTGTTTTGTGTATTGCTTCAAAATGTTGGTTTTAGACAGATAGCAAAGAGGTTATCTGCTTTCAGTCAAGACAAAAGGAAGAATAACTCATCAGCAGTATGGTGTCACTCAGAGAAGGGGATGAAGCTATATCACAGCATGTACCAGTAAAAGAACTGGAATTTGCTCATGACTGTGTGCTACAGCACCCCACAGCTGTGTTAATTCTCATACCCTGGGCCAGAGGGATTTCCAGAGGAAATGCACAGCTGGTAAAATGTTGGTGTCTGTTGTGGTTTAACCCCAGCTGGCAACTAAGTACCATGCAGCCACTCACGCAGTACCAGCTACTAGGAAGAAAAGTAACTCTACCACATTCAAAACCAAGACAGTCTCATAAAGAAATTTCAAAATACTGATTTTTGTCTCTTTGTTTTTTCCCAGTGATTTGGTCTCCCTTGTGAAGGAAGAGAGCCAGTAGGACCTGGGCTTCAGCTTCCCCACATATCAGCTTGTACATCTCTTTTTTGTTAACCGGGTGTTCCAGATTTTCATATGTTTTCAGGAAATTTTTATAAATTTTATTTTCAGCACCCTTAGATTATTTGGCAGTCTCTTAATCAAGAATGTTTTTGTCTCTCTAACCTGTCTTTGAGATCTGCTTTGCTTATATGGGCCAGTTACTACTACAATCACGTGATTCACAGCCGTCGATGAAATTCACCCTTACTTTGCCCCCGAGAGAAGGGGAGGAAGCACAGGAGGCCAGATCAGCCCTGCCATGCCCATGTTGGATTCCAGAGAGCATCAGAAACTGCACTATGCTCTGCACAGCCAGGCAACAGCCTCAAAAAGGCTATAGTTAGTCCCATCTTATCACAGCAAAGTATGGCAGACACCTGGATAGTGAATAGATTTCTTGTACTTTTCATTACCAATTCCAAAGATGTATCCAAGGAGGAAAAAAGTCCCTTTCCACTAATAAATAAAATTCTACATGTCTGTTTTCATTGTTACTCTCTTGTTTTTTACTGGGCCCTGTCAGGTTTTGCTCTTCCTTAATTTTACTAGGCATGCAGAGGAAATGAGAAAGGGTATTTAATATGTACGCACTCAGACACCAAGGTGATAAAGTCTGCTCTACTTATATATGCAGATGTTACTAGGAAATGTGGTACTTACTTGTTCGTTCAAAACAATTTATGCTTATCTAATGCTTTATCTCTAGGGTCCACTTTTCCTCCCAAAGAATTTCTGAAAACCTTACTCCATGTTTGTCAGAATGTTTACTGTGAGTTTACCGGGCAGCAATGATAGCAAACAGTATAAGAAATTAATTTCAGTACAAGGAACAAAAAAGGGAATACAATGATTTTCCTTATACAATGTACATGCAAGAGAGTATTGTTGAGATATATACTTATAAATAGTGACTACGCAGATAAACACTTTTGTGTGCATACAAATATTTATATGTGCACATGTGGGTGTTTTTTTAGTAATAGCATGAACAGGAGTTTCGCTATTTCCAGAGGAAGGTCCCAGAATGTGCCACAGAGAAATTGTAGATGTGTGTCACATCATTTCCAGGAAATTATGGCATGAGGTTTAAAGGTATTTCATTATAATACTTGTCCAGCATAAAATATTAAAATTTTTGTGTGTGCAGTACACTTACAGATGTCTATATATATGCATGCATATATTAAAAAAATGTGTCCTTTCATTTGGTGTTAATTAACTATTACTGAAACTAATTAAGTTATACGATGTTAACTAATCATAATGAGAGCTGATTCCTTAAATTCTTTGTGATGTTATCATTCCAGTCATTCCTCCTGGCAGAAAACAATGAAAATTTATAAGAAACAAAGCATCTAGACCTGTCTCACTGTAGCTCTGCTGCCTACACTGTTTCTTGGTAGGTGCAAAAAATATTGTTTGGTGGTTTTTACGCATATTTGGCAGCAGTGGTGTGCTCCAGAAGAGTCAGATCCTTTGCTGCTCTCATTTCCTACATTTTGTTCAATTTTCCTTCTCATATCATGGTCAATTTTATACTACAGGTTTTTAGAAGGATAGTGAAATAATTCCAAAGAGTTATTCCAAGCCTTGAAATGACAAAAACAAAAAAATATTTCTTGATAAAGAATAATATAATGTATAACAATTCAAGTGAATCACAATACAAGTGAAGGGCAAATGAAAGGAGAGAGTGGGATGTTGAGAAGCCCAGCATGTACCTAACTGTCTGCTCAGTGAAATGGATGAGGTCATGGAATAATCTTTTTATCCAATTTCTTCAGATAATAGTGCAAATATTTCAACAATGTTCTGGAGACTAAATTTTTAATACTAGGGACACGCATCTCTTGGCTGCAGCTCTGCCTCATCCTGCTTGAAATTGCTGCTGTGATCTCTCCTCTAAACTTTTTCAGTCAGAGGAAATCAGGTGACTGCTGACAGCTTAAGTAACAGGCAAAACCCCTTAACGTAGAGAAACTTTGTTAGAGGTCTTTTGTCAGAGAACTTTTGTTCCTATGCAGAAGGAGGCAGCGGCAGTAGCACACCTCCTGTGCCTCACCAGCACAGGGAACGAAGGTCCCGTTCCTTTCACTGCCTGTCCAGTGCGTTGGTTTGCCCCTAAAGTGAGACATAAAGGCACCTCCACTTGTACAAGGCTTGTGATAAAACCAGGGGGTGACCTTAAACCAGATGATCCTATATCTTCAGTGACTCTTTTATTAGTTTCTTTACCCATCGTGAGCTCCTCAGGCAGTCCCTAGGTGACTGAGGGAGAAGACAGCTCCAAGTGTTCTCACTTTAATTAATGAGGTTTGTCTAGTTACACTAGGAAAAAAAAACTTAGAAATTATCTTTTATGCTGGATATTTTAATTCAACTCAATCACACAACATTAAGTTTTAAGATGCATTTTGTTACTGAAAAAGACATTTTTTTGCACCTTAGTTGCATAGCAGCAACAGTAGATGCCTAACCAAAATGACACCCCATCTGCATACTAAACACAACTTCTGAAAGCATTAATCCTCTTATTTTATTAAATGTCCATTAAGTTGGAGTGTTTGATGTGTAATTGTTGAAAAAGAGCGATGGCTAAGACACTGTATGTAATTATTCCTTGGGGTTTTTTGTGTAGATTTTCAAAACAAAACAAAAATAAACAAAAAAAAATTAAAGCTCCACAAACTCCTAACCTGCAAGTAGATTCTGAATAAAGGACTTCATGGATTATTTTTATTCAGTCATTTCATAATAATGTACTATGCTTCATGATTTCCACAAAATTACTTCAAACTACAGTGATTGTCCCACTTGTTAGTAGCTTTTTTGAGATATGCATATAGCTCTTCCATTTCATAAAAAAAAACAGGCTGATCCAAAAAAAAGGTTAATTTTCTTATTTTGAAAGCTCTGATGCTCTGCCTTCACAATTATTATGATCTGAAATTCCGTATACTATGTAGAAAAAAATCACTTTTTAATTATTACTCTCAAAGAAATGAGAAAGTTCATTGGTCTGATCCCTGAGACAAATTTGTCTCTTTAGCATTTTTCATTATGAAGAGATATTAGATTAATGTCCACTTACATAACATGATTAATGGTATGATCAGAAGTAGCTCATGTTGGAACACAATGAGTGCAAACCACCTAATCAAACAAAATGATTGGGGATTTTAATTGTTTATAGCAGTATAAGGTCATATGAAGTCCCTACTAGTAAGTCATATTTCTCTTCCTGGACTTTAGTTCTCCTTTTCTGTCCCTGAGAATGATGATTAGTTACAATTAAAGGAAAGCAAAGCAGTTAGCTTGACAAGCTCAGGATTTGGGAATTATTATAGTCATTAAAGGACCATCTGATAACCATATTAAACTTCATCATTCACATGATGAACAACACCGTCAGGTTTCTCTCTGTCATACACAAAGCAAAGTACATCAAGAACAGCAGTGTTTCAAGACAGTGGAGCAAATGTATTATCTGATTTAACTTTACTGAAGTGAGAGCAGATACACTCCAGATTAATTTTGTCCTGTGGATTCTCAACATTAAGATAGTTAAGAGTGAGACCAAACTGCCTGACTTAAAGGAGTTCTTTACATTCTTTCCATTGTGAGTGTGTGCTAATCTCATATGAGAACCTCAAATGCACCCTTAGATTTGATTAATTGTTCAGCCTCCTGTTCTGCTTGGACTTCCTGAGCAGAAAGTGTACAGAAATCTAATTTTAAGAACCTGTTGCCCTTTTGATGACACCCAAGCCCCTGGAATTAATTTTGATTTCTTATCCCATTTTAGAGTCACATCCTAGTCAGGATGAAACATAAATAACTTTCTGAAAAAATTAATAAACATATTATTGGATCCATATTCATTTGCAGGTGATTGTATTTATAACATTTCATTATTTTTACTTTTAAAACTTGCCAATGAAAAGAAATTATGGCTGAGGTACAAGAAGTGACCTATTCAGGAACAGTATCTTAACCTTACAAACATGGCAAGAGACAAAAATTGTTCTTCCTAATACAGCTCTGAACCCCTGACCCAGAAGAGCATAATGCACTATTTTAGCAGATCAATCACGCAGCATAGTGTAACTTCACACAGAGCACAGTGGTGGGCTTCAGCATTTGCTTACCTGAGAGCACTCACAGCAGTGGTCAAAGGTCACCAGCAAGATGATTAAAAATGTGCCTGCTAGACATCTTTCAATGTGTCACAACATGTCATTTTGTGCTATGCATTTCAGAATGAAGTAGCTTTCCCCTTTTAAGACATTTTCATTTGCTCTGTCAGTTTGCTTTACACTGCAGAAGTACCCAATTCCTTTTGATAACTGCTGCCCAAAATGTAGCAATTCTGGAAGCACAGAAAAAAATCCATATATTTTCTCTACATCTAAGAATAGTCATTCTGTGAGATTAAAAAAAAATATTTCTGGCTTTTAAAAAAAAATTGTTTAATTAAATATAGTAAAAGTGGACTGCAAACACAAATGATACAGTATTCTATTTCTCCTATTGCACAGTAGCACACTGCATACTTTCTAAGTACATAATAGAAAGAAAATAAGAGAATGTGATTGCAGCTGTTCAGTCTCAGCTGGAGGTGTCAGGCTAGATTTTGTGCCATTTGTTCATTTTACATAAGGCACTTCCTCCAGATGTAGTTTATATGTGTGAATTTTGCAGTGTAATGGAGAAAATTCAGGGGGTTTTTTGAACTGGATTTTTCTCCCTACAATTTAGTCTCAGATTTTTTTGTTCTTACGGTATAAGATACTATTTTTGCCTTTCTTGCATCTCCTTTTTCAAAGACCTGACCTTCTAGATAGTATTAGGAGCTAGAGTCTCTTTCTGGAAACAGGTATGCCATATAACGAACATGCCACACTTTTGTTGACTAGAAGAATTCCTAGCAAATTCAATAGGATCTGAAGCCATCAAAACCAGAATTAATTTAGGGAATCTTGCAAAAAAAGTTTAAACAAAATGAATGCTTTCTCTCCACCGAGAAATGGGAGGGAGACACCCACAGACTCATTAACCCACTGACTAATGACTGATATGAAGATTTATAGCCCTTATTAGGTGTGCTACTTCACTTTCCTTATGCTAAGCTGGCAAGAGGTTTTCAGGGCTGAGTTTCTGGAGGGGGTGATGATGACAGGTTTTGGTTTTTTGTTTGTTTGTTTGTCTTTAATGACTTTTCTTCCTAAGTTAGCACACATGTAATGACTGTACCTACCTACATTAGAAGAGCACAGAAGGAATCCTGCATAAAACATGTATCAGGGAAGGCATTTAAAACCAGAACTACAAAAGGATTTGGGTACTCACTGTTAGACTTTCAAAATCCATCTCAGGCACCATCTAACAATTCATAGTAAAGGTTTCCTCTTTTCTCAGCGGAAGTGTTTCAGATGAAGTGGTTAGAGCCAACAGCTTTGATGTAACCATTCATTCCAAATACAAATGAGCACAATGGAATTATTCCTGTAATGGGGTGCAATTCGCCAGTACAATTTAGCCAGAAATTAGTTTTGTATCATTGATATCAGTGTGAAACAGCAGATGACTAATGAAACAAATGACACAAAACTAATGAAGTAGCATGGTAAATTAATATTTCTATTTCTATAAGCAGCTAAAAAATATCTCTAATGGCTTTCAATTGTGATTATCTACAGCCAGTATTTCTTAAAGAATAATTGATCATATTCAGGCAAATAAGAACTGAACCCCACTAATGCCTACAAAAGTCTGCCTTGCCTCCTAGCACTTTGACAAATTGAACATGCCAATTGCAAGTTATGCTAATTTTTAGTGATAATCTACTGTGTTGTTTATTACTGAACTGTCCAATTTCTTTTTATTAATTTTCTCACTTCATTTTAAAATGGTAATATTCTTATGTTCTTTGTCTTTGGTCTTATTTATTTCACATGAAGCACATGGAAATTAGACCTTTTAATTTTTTATTTTTTTCCCCCTACTGTATAATGTGAGATGTTATTCAAACACCAATATGATCTTTCTTTCTCCATGTTGCTCTTGCATTTGTAGGGGTTAGAGGGGTAAAATGTCCTGCACAGGGAGCTTTGTTCAACATTCAACCTGACGGCAAACTAGTAAACTCCCATAAAAATGTCAGTGATACAAGACATAAGGCTAATTCATAGAGAATGATTTCTACCACGATTTAAACAATAGAATTATCTTATAATGTAACAGCTCTTCATGTACTACCCTGTGTTTTTCAGGCAGCTTTTTCACATTTCCTTGAAAAACTTAGTAGATGTCCTTGGAATCCTAGAATTTAGAGTATATTAAACTCTCTGACTTGCACTGAATAAATTTCAATGAAACACTCGTGACCTTGAATTGATTAGCTTTGTAAAAGCTTTCTTATGCTGATTTTTTACAAGAAATGTTAATGAGAAATGGAGAAACAAAGAGAAATTAATCATTAAAGAAACCTTTCATTTTCAGCACTTTGCAACAAGTACTTTTACATAGACCCTATTCTTAGGGAAAAGGGTCATTTCTCTCAAGAAAGCCCATCTAGAAAGTTCTATTTTTTTCCTTGAATAGTGTGTAAATTATTGCATTTGATGCCTTTCTTGTGATATTTCAGTATTTCCAAACCCAATCTGTTCCAAAAGAAAGAATTACAGAATTGCAAAATCAAAACAGAAAGTCAGCTGTTTTCTTTTTTGCATTAAAATAAAGTCTGGGTCTTGGTCAAAGGTCTTCATGGAAGAATTCAAGAGAGCTTTTTCTTTCAGTTAACACAGCTCAGATTTACTGAGACACAATCTTCACATACATTTGAACATTATTAAATGGTTATTCCAGTTCCATCTTCCCTTGATTTGCAGCACTGTCAGATCCTCCAAATATGCCATTGTCATCTCATTGGACTCTATTACTTTCTCATAAATACCTCTTTGTTTCAGATATGTTTCTTCTAATCCAAACACTAAGTAATCTAGCTCATGAGATATCTTTAGCAAGATTAGAAATGTGCAATTCTTGGAGGAATGACTTTACTGTGAAATGCTGACATCTGCCAACATAAGGAAGACAGCATCAAAATGACATGTAGTTCATTTAATAACCTTAAATTGCAAACAAAAGTAAGAAAGTATTATGGATTAGTTTCAAAGTTTCAAAGTGACACAAGAATAATATCCTTGGAATTACTTTAAATAGTAGTGCAAGCAGATTTTATGCAAATATCCACGTGGAATTTTCCATGATTTTTAGAAAATCATGGAATTATAGAATGTTAAGGGGTTAGGGATGGATGTTAAAGACCATCTGGTTCTAAACGCTCCTGACATGTGTAGTGACACTATCCACTAGATGAGTTTTCTCAAGGCCTTGTCTAACCTGGTCTTCCTGGCAAAGAATCCCTCTCCAGATCCCCAGTAGGTCCTCTTCAGCTACTAGAAAGTTGTCATGAGGTCTCCATGCAACGTTGTCTTGTCCAGGCTGAACAGCCCCAGCTTTACCAGCCTGTCCTCATAGAGGAGGTGCACTAGTCCTCTTACCAGCTTCATGGCCCTCCTCCGGACTTTCTCCAAGAGTTCCAAGTCCTTGTGTTGAGAGCGTCAGAACTGTACTCTATACTCCAGGTAGGGTCTCAAAAGATGAGAGGGAAAGGATCCCCTCCCTCAACTTCCTGGTCATGCTCCTTGTGGTGCAACTCAGGATTCCATTGGTTTGCTGGACTCTGAGCCCACCTCACTGACTCACATTGGGTTTTCCATCAACCATCACCCCCTCAAGTCTTTCTCCACAGGGCTGCTCTCAATCACTCTTTCATCCAACCTGTTGGCCTGTCTGGCATCGGCACGACCCAGGTGTAAGGCCTTGCACTTTGCTCTGTTGAACTTCCTGACATTTGCATGGGCCCACTTCTCCAGCATGCCCAGGCCGATCTGGATGACATCCCTTCTCTCCAGCATGTTGACCACACCACACAGCTCGGTGTCATCAGTAAACTTGCACTTAATCCCACTGTCCATGTTACTGATAAAGATGTCAAACAGTATCGGCCCCAGTGGTGAACTGAGGCGCACCACTCATCACTGGGCTCCAGATGGACGCTTGACTTCAACTTTGTGCAGCCGTCGAGCCAGTTCTTTATCCAGAGAGCGGCCCATCCATCAAATCCATGTCTCTCCAATTTGGAGACAACGATATCATGCAGGACAGTGTCAAACCCTTCCCTTGAGTCCAGGTAGATGATATCAGTTGCTCTAGCCCCATCCACCGGTGCTGTAGCCCTGTCATAGGAGGTTGCTGCATTTGTTAGGTAAGATTTCCCCTCTGTAAAGTTGTGTTGGCTGTTACCAATCCTTGTTTTCCTTGTTTTGTCAGGTTTCCAGGAGATTCTGCTCCATGGTCTTGCCTGGCTCAGAAGTGAGACTGACTTGTCTGTACTTCCCCAAGTCTTCCACCTTCCCCTTTTAAAAATATTATTTAACATATTCATTGAGCTTAATAAAACATTCTGGACCACAAGCATTTACATTACTTAAATACAACATGGTACCATCTCATCAATCATTGATGCAGATATTACAGTCACAGAGCAAAACAATTCTCACCATAGCTGAGAACTTACTAATTTCGAATATTTTTTCCAAATTTTCTTTCTACATTCCTTCTTCTCTTGAGTAATAAAGATACCCAGAAAGCAAACACCGGTTCTACCCACCCTTCCTCAGTGTGCAACTCACCCTGTACTAAAATTTTATTTCAATTCATTTCAGAGGAAGTGCTGATTTTAGGCATACAAGTAAAATATAACAAAAGAATGAGAGAATATAAGACTTGAACATAGCAAGCCCTGCTTGTGAAGCCCATTTCTGGATGAAAAATACCATGAAAAAGGCTAACGGAGTAAGTCAAAAATCACAATGAGCTGTAGTAAATGCTGAACTGTTACCAGGAGTAAACATTCAGATTCCTTTAGCCGACCATGGACTGGTAAGATGAAAGAATAAAGATCCACTCTCTCAGAAGAAACAGAAAACAAAATCCACCAGGGTAAACTGACTTCTGCAGTACAAAGGAAGAGGAATGTAACCCACAGCTTCTAATTTTTTACTCTTACTGACGGTGTACTATCAATAACAATAATGATAGTAGTGAGAAAGGGTTAATTACCTAAAGATTCTTATCAGCTTCTTCGTGAAAGAGGGATTGAGAAAAAATTCAAGACAAAGCGTTCACTTTATTTTTTGACACTCTTCATCTTAAGGCTTTGCTCTCTTCCAGACACCTGGAATTTCACATTTCTTAATGATTTTCCAAAATATGGGTGGTTCGATTTTTTGATTGCTCTGGGCTCTCTCTTCTGTTCTGTTTGTCTCTAAAGAATACAGCTGTTTCAAGCAGAAATAACAAAGCTGCTTCTGAATTGAAAACTCACTACTCATGTCAGCACAGCACCCCTTATAAGTTAATTCCTATTCAGGTGTGGATCGTGTTTATGCATTTATAAATTTGTGATTCCTTTTGTACTGAAATAATAATAAAATAAACAACCAAACCCTAGGAATTCCATGCAGTATTCTGTCTCTGATTACAAATGAAGCTCTTCTGTGTCATCTGCCACCCCTATAATCAGGAGTAAATTTATATAATTTTCAGAAATTAACAATAATTTCTCAGAAAAAGTATGTGTAGAGCACTATTCCTGAAGACATACGAGTGATACAGAATTCCTGTATCATGATTAGCTATAAAAGTGATAGTAATGCTTAAAATCCTATCATTTTTAAAGTTAGATCAAAGCCAAACATATTTAGACACCTGCTTGTTTAAGAGGGAATCCAGTGAATCTTTTAAAAAACTTTGAAGCACCTCATGTTCTCTTGTGATCAATCCAATTCAGGAGAGCTTAGGGCAGACTTTACAAATGACTGCAGAAGGATGCAGCTACTATAGTGTTTGGCTTAAATCTTAGGTGTCTACACTGTAATAATTCCAACTCTAAACCTGCAATTCCTATTTTTGACCTGAGTTCAAAACACATCATATTTTGAACACTAAACAACTAAATAACATTTTAAACTCTAGCTTGAGAATACCTAGACTGACATTTATAGATGCTGATATAAAGAGAACTAAAATTACTAAGATAGAAGAGAGATATCATCTAGATTTTCAAATCTTGTAGTTCTAAAGGTGAATTTTGCATGAACACCACCCCAATTCTCTTTGAACATACATTGTCCTTTGGTGAAAGTTACAGGATGAGCTTCAGTACTTTTCTAAAATGTATTTCCAGGCAAAGCAGTATCTAACTAGAATATTACCTTGTTTCTTTTCATCTGTCACCTATTAAATATACAAAGATATTTTTTAAATTTTTTTAGTATCAGGTACAATAACAGTGATAACTGATCCAGGCCTCTGAAAAATTCACATAAATATACAGACTCACATGCCAAAAGCTTTCCATCTTATTTTAATAGAAATCAGACCAAACAGCACATTCTTGGACTGATGAATTTTGTATATGAAGTGGAATCATATAACTGATCACTAAATGCTAATTTACTATAGATATATCAATGGCTGAATGAGCACTTCGCTGGGGGATCATTATTGTTGGTTTTTTTTTTTTTTTCTTAAGGGAAGTAGTTTAAGTCTGATTGTCTCAACACATTCCTAACAAAAACTAAGCTTCTGCCTGATGAGATTGTGCTGAGAATGATTATAGTTTATGGATGAGTACCTTCCACTCAGCAAATCACAGATGAGAGAAAGATAGGCTGAAAACAAACAAACAAAAAACCAAACGAAAAAAACAGCAAAAGAAAATCACATGTTTCATACTGACTACCAAAAAATATTCTGTATGGCTTGAATATATCTAAGAACAATATGAAAATAAAAATCATTTATCCTTTCATTAATATTGTAATTGCTTCAGCATCTATCAGAAAGTTATATAAGTATTAAATAATACTCAAGAGCATACAAGATAGAGCTGAGAGAAACCTTTAAAAATCCAGTCCATAACTGCTCTTCCCCCAGGAACCAAACTATATTTCATGAGAGATGCCTTCCAAATGCAATGTTGATTCTTACCTGGAAGCGTGCCACTTACATACTCTGGCATATTTAAGGGCAAAACACATTCCAAAAAGAGATGTTCTGTGCTATCATAAAAGAGGAGGTTCTGGCAAAGCAATTTACTACAAATGGGTATGCTGGAAAAGGTCTTGTATTAGGAGCCGACAGAGGGAACAAAATATTGGTGCCTGATATTTAGTGAGCAGGGCAAATTACCAGCAAGTCAGGAATTTTGGGATACTATTCCACTATTACAGAGTTTGAACTGCTTTTGCATAACCATTTCTGTAAGATGTTAAAGTTTCTGCCAAGGTGACCCTCACATCAATTAAATGTAATTTTCACAAAAGAATATTTACACACTCTTTGTCTTTCTATCAGGACTCCCAATACTTTTGGACAGATAAATTCACAGCTAGAAGTGGATTTAAGACCTCTCACCTATGAAAACAAGACATAAACATATTTTTATATGTGAGAAGCTGATGAAGGACTTCCCTAATGCTCTAGGATGTTTTGAATGGCATCACAGAAGGACGGAGTACAGCTAAATCTGGTGCAAATATCCCTCATGTTGAAGTAACAAGTGATCAAAAATGAAACAGTGGTCACTAACAGCAATTTCAGTGCAATAAGATGGGGCTTTTCGGGACATAAAACTGACTCATCTTGTACCTTGCCACAATAGCTATTTCCTGACAGAAGTACAGATAGCAAAGATATTTTTTTAACATAGTCTGCCCCAGAGGCAATTCCTTCTGGAAGAAAATCATCATTCACTCTAGAGTTCTCAGCTGAACTCACCAGCCCGGCTGTAGCACACAGCAATGAGATCATCTGAAGTACCACAGACACAACAGGTTCCTAAAGACACTCTAAGAAACTTGTCATTTGTACATGGAGTCAGCCCTGGAGCACCCTTTTGGGAGCTGCCATTTCAGAGTCTGTGCCTTACACTGGAAGTTTGCCTACTGTGAATTCCCCTGGAAAAAGAGCATTCAAGTTCTTCAGAGTGCAAGATGACAGTTTAGTGGCACCATATGGCAATATTATCTGATAATGACATTTTCCAGGTATGGATAAAGTTTTCTTAACTTCACTGATTTCAGGAGTTGTGATATATGAAAAAGAGGTCAAAATCAGTAGTGGAGTGAACATCACTGTATGCAACACCTAATGCAATATGAGCTCAGGGAAAGTACTAGAAACTTATTCTAGTACTACATCATTAAATGCAAATGTATTTTCTGCTACCAGAGCAGATGCCATTTTGCATTTCAGTTGAAAAAGACAATATAGCCAAGGAGGTCACTGCACTCCTATTTTCTATTAGAAATCTCAGATCTGTGGTTTTTGGTTTTGTTTTTGGTTTGTTTTTTTTTTTTTTTTCATTCTGAAAAAAGCTCTTCAAGCAAGAGATGCACACTATTCAGAGAGAGTGTAGTAGTGAAAATGTAGTCACTGCTTACTGGAAAATTCTTAATATGGAAGAAACATAGATGCCTCTATATACATATGTAAGTGAGAAGCTATGCTCACAGTGTTCACAATTTAGTAAATTACATAAATTGTGTTACAGTGCATTTTCCTGAGTCCTTTGTAAGATTTTAGTACTGTAATCTTTATCAAAAAATATCAAAAATTCTAATGAGGGTAAATAATTGAGATTGTTAAGGAGAAAAAATCTCCACACTAACAACAGTAACAGGCATAGCACTTAAAAAATCTGAGATTGGTTTGCTAAACTCTGCACATATATTTCCTCTTTGTGCAATTATAATTTCCTCTTTTTCCTCTAAGTAGCAAATGATTTTTTGAAATAATATACATTTTTTTGTTACCCTGTCTGCACTTCATTTCAATTATTTTCATCTTATGGCCTTTATATATAAGAAGTACATTTTGACCTTTGTTACTGATCAGTTTTTCCATACATAAACTTGGAAATATACTGTTCATATTTCTGGCAGAAATTCTACAGTCTGATTTAACGTACTTTGGGCTGTACTGCAAAATCTTAAATTCACTAAGGTCTGGCAAAGTCCACATAATGTCACTCAAGATCCTGCTGCTCTAAGGATGGGCTAAGGCTTCTTGCACCTCCTGGGATAGCATATGAAGACATTACATTATGAGCAAAATAGCCAATTTTTATAGCACTCCAGGTTTGTGAAGGCGTTTGAATTAGTTTAAATGTGACTGAGGCACATAACTGCAGAGAAATACAGCACATTAGGAATATCACATCAACAAGAAGTCTTGATGGTATTTACAGATAAATAAATCCAGACGCGTTTTTCATGTATGAAAAACAAAAATAATTTTCAAGCTTGTTTTTCTTAAAAGCCTGCTAGATTTCAAAGGCTTTGGAAGAAGTGCTGAAAATACCAATGATCTTTAAATGAAAGACATCCAAGAGGCACGCAGACAGAGCTGCTACTTGTTCTGCTCTGCTATACAAAAGGATGGAAGGGAGGACTTTTTAGGAGACCAGACATTGTGCAGCAGATGAATGCTGTATCCAAAATTCTAATTTATCCTGAACAAGAAGAGTTTCCTTTTGACCATATCACAAACCCTGTAGAATAAAACTGCCCAAAGAAGAATATTTCTTCATATAAAATCTGAAGTTGGACTGTAATCCCAAAAGAATGCTTTAGGTTCTGACTTCTTTTTGCATCAAAAAGAAAGTCAATATTTAAGCAATTTTAAAGATTTTCCCCAGCTTGGTGAGAGGCTCTCCCCAGACCATGGTGAAAGAAAGTAAGGGAAAGAGATTTTTTAGTTCAACTCATCTGATACATATTCACAATGGAGAGTCTTGGGTGCAATCAAACACAATTTTCTGTTAGTCTATTTAGATTTCCAATCTTCATATTATTTTAACCGTTTGTAATCACAGCTCTGTTACTGGGCAGAGAAGCAGCTGCTCTTGCTTTGATGATATGGGACATGGACATGGAGCAGCTCGGAACCAAGCTTTTAGACACTGGGATTTCCAAAATTCACTGATTTTGAAAAGGATATTGAGCCATACATATTTTCAGGCCTGTGCTGCTTTGGCTCCTTGATGACTACATACCTGCAGCAGTCCCACACTGTATCCAATAGTCCTTTTGCTTTGTGTTCATCACTTCAAGGACTCACGAAATGTCTGGGTACAGCAGTATCTGGGATGTGTTAGTTTGCAGTGCCAATATATTGTATCTGTTGTCAGAATTTAGGCATAATTAGTTTAGCTGCTTTTTAGAATTCAGAACTGTTTATCTCCTGTTCAGCCATGTATAAATCCATTGACTAGTGTCTTTAACAGGTTTGCTTGGTATTGCAATATGTTCCTTTTCTATGGAAGAGCACTGAAAATTGTGTAGTTTATAAACAGTGTTTATAGTCTCTGGAGCAATGAATATACCAGGTTTCTGTTTTATTTTTTTCTTTCTCCTGAGTGACTGCAAATGATGATTTATCAGAAGCTGTTTGTTTTTACCAGAATTTTATATAATCCATTTGCAAATTGGGAAATAAAATATTTTCTCACACCTCTAATAATAATTAGCTTGACACTCAAGGCAATAAAACAAAATCATTTAGATAATTGGAAGCATCTAAGTAACCAATTATTTGAAAATGTCTTTGTGGCTTAAGGAGAACAAATAAGAAAGTACTCCCCAAGTGAATATCCAATGCACAGTCTCTGCAAATATTTCCCACACAGACACTATTATGGATGAGCCACTTGCAGTTACTTGCAGAACATTGTCATTTCTCATCTGATGATGATGTGGTGTAACAGAGTGTGCTTCTGCAATGCCATGAGAGGAATGCAGAGCATATGTCTGAAACACCTCTGAAAGTCCCTTCCAGATTCTGGGTCCTGTTGTGACATTCTGCTGAATTCTCAATTGCACTACCCTCCAAAATTATTAGGGGATTCACAATTGCACCAAATCCCCTGCTCTACTGGTCTCTACTGGAATAACAACAAAAAAAAATGTTTCCAACTATATCTCTCTTCAGGTTGGCTTAATTTCACATAAAAAGGTGCAAACAAGTAGAAAAACATTCAATGATGATTCACAGAATACTTTTGGCTAGAGAGTAAAGGGGGTTGTTAACCACTTATTATGACTCGTAGGCCGTGCCTCAATGAAGCCAATAAATTGTACTTTTCTTTTTTCCAGGCCTAAATTACACAAATAGTTACTCATATGCTCTGCCAACAGCCAAGCACTCAGGTCAGTAAAATACTGGAATTCATTTTGTGTAGCTTGGCACTTTTCACAGTGATGGATCTTTCTTTCTTCCTTGGCAAAGCTCTCTTCTTGGGGTGATTAACAATAACAACAACAACAAAAAAGCATTATAATCTTCCTTCAAAGGCAGGGTTTTAGCTTCCTGCTGCAGGGTAGTGTCAATTGTCAGCATCTTGTTTGGTTTGTTTAGCTGGCTTTTATTCTTCTCTGACATTTAGAGATTATGTGTTTTCCTTCTCCTCCTCATTGCTGGAGCCATCTGTGGGCCTTTACGCAGACACTTCCATTAGGAATATCAGATAGACAAAGCTAATGTGCACTGGAGTAAGATGACAAGCTCCTTTCCTTAATTAATGCCATCACTGTTGCTTAAGTGAGGATTGCAAGCTTCTGAAGTAGTTTGAAAATGAATTGTTCTTAATTTCCATGAGTATTTTTCTACCACATTTAGACTGTTCCATAAATTAAGCAGTGAGGAGTCTTAGGATCCTGATCCGCTGAAACCACATCTCTACCTGTGCATTGAGTGCTGTCTGGGATCAATCCTGGATGCTGGAGCTTTGAGGTCTGCCCAGTTTGAGTGTCAGGAGCTCGCCTGTCGGGTGGTCAGCCTGCCCAGTGAGCGCTCCACCAAACCACCCCAAGGCTCCCTGCTCAGGAGTTGGCATGGACCCCTCTGATCAGAGTCCTCAGTTCTGGAGGATATGGAAACTCAGTAGGATGTCTCTGACTGCCCAGTGGAGGGATGTCTCAGAGCAACCATGACTTCATTCATTCTGTGTCCTGAGCTTTCTGTCTGTGCGCTATAACCAAAGAGAATTGCAATCCAAGCACGGAAAACTGACTCCAATAAATACTCAAGACCCCGCTGGAACAGGTACCCAGAGCTGTAGCCTGGAATTACATCACACTGCAAATGATCTGTGTGTAGCTGAAAGAAGGAGTATGAGCATTGAGCACATGGACCCTACATAACTTATTGGCTAAAACCCATAAAAGACTTATGCAGATAGCAGAGATGGGAAAGGGGTTAAAGTCTGCACCTATTACATCTTTATATGGCAGTATTTTCAGCATGAATTAATGAAGATGCCAACACCGTCTCATCACTATTATTAGCAGCTATCATTTCCATCAGAGAAACTGAGAGTACTTTTTTGTATTCAAATTTTCCTGAATGTTTCCTTACTCCTACCTCCTACTTCCATGCCATTTCAGCTAAGATAAATCTTCAAATAGTGTCCTACAATTTCACTTCATACCTTGTTTAATTTTTGTATGCAAAGGCTGCTTTTCTCATGCATATTCTGTCAAAAAATATTTGGAATATATGATCATTTCTCTTGATCAACTATCACGCAGGTGGCCAGGTTTCAAAACATTTTTACTCACCAGGATGATTTCTGTGTTTATCTTAGTCCTAATTTCATCAGCTTTAGATTTTTTCATCTTAAATTTTTCCCACATAGGTCTGTAAATGCCTGTGCAATATTTGCATAAATATTTAAAATTATTTTAGAAAAAAAATCCCAGGATGTTCAACCTTTAGAAGGTTTGAACATTTTACTTCAGACACATATATCTTTCAGAATCTCTGTTCTCTTGCATGAACTTTCATAATTTGAATATGTACAAATACCAGACTTTAAAGTAATTTAGTCATTGAATTTTATTTTACTTTGTGAAGACCCTCTATGTTTTATTAGGTTGAACAAGACATTAATTTATAAAATTTAGTTTAAAAATCTCTCTCATGTCTACTTATTGCTTATTACGTAGAATTCAGTAGATTCAGTAGATTCTGGGCAAATACATCTAGAAAAGCACATTAATCAAAATTGTGAGAATATTGCTTAGATTGCTTTGGCTTCTGAACACTTCAGCCATAAATCAAATCAAAACATTTCTAGGGACACAGGCTAACGGTGGGAAGACATTAGGATATTTTTTTACTAGTTTAAAATATAATGATTTGTTTAGAGTCTGTTAAAAAAAGAATGAAAGTATTTCAGCTGTAATTATATCAAACCTATGATTTGTCTTAGTTCAGAATTAATCCACATCACCATAAAAATGGCATCAAGGTGTCATGTTCCTTTAGTAACACCTCTCCACTGAGATGCCTGATGAACAACTGTGCTTCATAGCATGCTATGATCTCTGTCTTCTGGCTCAGATGCTGAAGTGTACAGTGATTAAAACACAGCAGGAATGCCTATTCCTCATTAAAGGCATTACTGAAAGTCATCCAAACTACGAGACTTTGTAGTGGTTCAGAAGACATTACAGCTACATCCATGCTAGAAAACTTGTGTTGAAAAAAGCTATATGACAGAGATTTGATTTGAAATTTCTGCATTGACATAAAGAGAAAATAATCTAAAATGCTCTGAAACATGTTTTAAATTTTGGATTAAATATATGCATTTATTAAATCTCTTAAAAATATATATGTTTGAAAAATATATATATATATACATATTTAATTTTTCTGATATAGATATGTGTATATATATTCAGAAGGTATGAAATATAGGCTCCCTAAATATATTCTGAGTCTGTGAACAAGTCTGTGAACACTCTTAACCTTTTTTTGCTAAAATAAAATGGATTAAACTCTTCAAATACCTTTATGTTAGTTTTAAATCCTTTAATCAGTACTGTGGATTGTCTCTGAACTGTTTCCTATTTATCAACACCTTTCTTGAAGCACATATAACAATTCTAGGCATACAATTCCTGAATAACCAGCATTACCATCAGTCATAAAGCACTGCTGCTATAAGTGTTCTCTCATTTTCATGTGCAAGAGTCTTAGTGCTTTTAAGCATCACCCTGAGTCTGGCAGTCCTAGTGGATGACTGATTATTCACCTCCATCAGACCCCTCTCTCTGTGTATTTGATCTGTTCAAATCTGGACCACTTCCAAGCATTTCTGGGCAGAGTTCAGGTGCTGTGTATGGGCAAGAGGTCATTTTAAATCGGTTTTCTCATCTGGAAAACATATTTTGAAGACTAGGAATCTTTCATTTTGTATATGAACACAATTGTCTACCCAGATGCCCAAGTCCTTTTCAGAGTAGCTCCTTCTTCAGGACTCTTTCATCCCACATTGTCCTTGTTTCTGCATACATGATTTTGTCAATGTTAAAACCCACAGTTTTTGTCTCTGTTGGTGGTGTTAATCAAGCCAGATTGCCCAGCATCATTAGATGGGTAAGCTTTTTTCTGTTCACTTAAAACTCTTCCAACCTTCTGCCATTTGCAGGATTTACTGGAGATCATCTTAAGCTTTCTAGACCATTGACAAAATAGCATGAGATGAAAAATGAAAATCTCTGAGAATTTTGCAGAAACATCCACTCACTGATGATTAGTCATTTGCAATTTGATGCAGAGTTCCCTTAATTAACAGGTCTTAATCCTTTTAACATGTTGATAGCATATTGTTCAAGTTCTTTAATCAAAAGGGCAAGTGATGTGAAATCAAAAACATAATCATACTACATGAACACTATTATCTTTATCAGACAAATATTTAATCTCATCAAAGAAGATATTAAGTTGCTTTGACATGATTCATTTTCCTGAACCCATGTTGATTGGCATCAATTATATTTTCCTTAATTCTTTGTTAATTAAAGTTCCATAAATCAACTCCGGTATCAGCCATTCTACTACTACTCACTAAAAAACCATCTCTACTCCTTTGGAATGACTGAAACATGAAAGAATGGACTGTAATCAAAGGTAGTGAATGATATAAGAAGGAATGAGGAAATGGTGCGTGTTTGTTCCTTTAAAGATGCTGTAACTATAAGCAGTCACCTAAAATCACCATTTCCCCAGATTTAAGTTCCCAATTAATAACTTCATCATTATCATTAGTAATCCCTAAAAACAAACCTGATTGAAGTGAAGGAGTTTTTAAAGTGTAGAGCAATACCCAAATTTTTGGCAATGAGGAAAGTTTTAACTCAAAATACCTCACTGCAGTTATACTGTTATTCAAGTGACCTTATATTCAACTAAGTAGAAAATCACTGAGATTTACATTCAATTTTTATTCACATTTATATTTTGATTTTAGAACAAAATTACACAGTTTTATCTTTTTCTGAATATAACTTTATTTTTAACCAAATTTTCAATTCACATTACTTTTTAGAAATTATTTCTTAGCCAGATATGCCAATTTAGATATAAAATAAATTTTTCTTATGGAAAGATTTCCTGATATTTTTCAGGATTTCTGTTTTCTTCAATAGACACCAGCTGTTTCATTTCAAATTAGGCTTAGTTAAATTGCATTTTCATTTTGTCAAAGACTGGGTAAATGTAAAATTCTGTTCCTTTGGGCAAAGAAGTAGATAAAATAAGCATGGATATCAAACTCCGCTATAACCACAACCCTACAGATGATCAAATGTTGACCTGGAACGACAAAGAATCACAGAGAAATGCTAATTAGTGGTGGAGAAAATGTTAGAGCTATGTGCTGGTTTTGGCTGAAATAAACTAAATTTTCTTCACAGTAGTTGGTACGGTGCCATGTTTTGGATTTGTGACAAAAGCAGCTTCGGTAAGAGAGGGATATTTTAGATATCTCTGAGCAGGGCTTGCGCCATGTCACGGCCTTTCTGCCTCTCATCCCACCAGCAAGGAGGCTGGGCGAGCACCTGGGAAGGGACACACCTGGGACAGCTGATCCCACCCTGAAAGGGTATCCCACACCATATGGCATCATGGTCAGCTTATAAAATGGGGGAAAGAAGGAAGCAGGGAATGTTCAAAGAGATGGGACTTGTCTTCCTGAGTCACCGTTACATGATGGAGCCGTGCTGTCCTGGGGATGGCTGAACACCTGCCTGCCCTTGGGAGATAGCAAATGAATTCCTTGTTTTGTTTTGGTTCTGTGCACTGGTTTTTCTTTACCCATTAAAATGCTTTTATCTCAGCCCACAAGTTTTCTCATTTTTACTCTGATTATCTCCCCCATCCACTGCAGAAGAGTGAGTGAGCGGCTGCATGGGACTGAGCTGTTGACTGGGGTTAAACTATGACAGGCTGGTGGAAAATACAAAGTCAGATGTTCAATTCAGTATTTTACACAATGTGTTCTCATTTATTACTTTTATGAAAAGCAGAATTTGATTAATGAAAGTCTTCTCCTTAAATTCTGACATTTATGCTTCAGGACATCACATCCGAACTGTAAAATGAGATTCCCTAGATCTGATTCACAAATCCTTCAAGTATTATTGATACATATCCTTTCTAAACACACTCAAGATTTAAGTAGTAGTTTTTAGGTGTTAAATAAGACAGAAGAGATTTATCTGATCTTTTTTGCTGTTTGCATTGCTTTCTGAAAAATTTGCATTCAAAATTTAAAGGAAACAAGACCGTATTCTGCTGAAGAATCAGTACTGTGTCAGTACTCATATCATGATGATTCCATTCACAAAGTCATCTGTTCAAATCCCTTCAAAATACCTCAAAGGATTAGAATTTAGTGCATTTAGCTTTCGAAATTCAGAGCAGTAGTTACCTAATAAAAGTCCCCTGCAGTTGATGCAAATCCTTCCATAGACTTCAAAGAATTTTGGAGTAAGTTCTAACATTACAGATGGTGGATAATTCTCAGTAAATGGCACATCAGACACAAGTGGACCCTTTCTCCCTGCAGGAAACATCAATAAGGCCGTTCAAATCCAAAATTATTAATGTTATAATGATTTCTGAATACTTGATTGTGATTTTTTTTTTGACAGCAAAAGGAAATCTTGTCAAAATATATTAACTATTGACTTGCACCTGTCAAACTTAATAAATAAGAGACATGTGCCCCTATTATCCACAGGATAATGGTGGTTCTATTAGCCCTTTAAATAATATAATGAGACAACTGATACCACCCTTCCCTGGCAGTTTGGAATCAGTGTATGAAGGCCATGATGTCACCTTTGAGAATTGCTGAACCTCAATAGGAAGCCCTGAACCTGTGAACAGTCACTTTTTGATGACTGCCTCCATGTTCATACTCTGAGTACAAATTTAATTGATCAAGGATAATAATTCCCTAATTCTGTGAGAAAACTGTGAATCACTGCATTTCAGCAATATGAACACTCAATTTCAGCAATATTAATCACTGAGTTTGAGTCTCTAGAGAGAGGATAAAGGAGTGTGAACAAAATTAAAACAAGGAGGAGGTTTTGAGGTTTTAAGATTTAGCTTCTTCTGATTCAGCTTTAATTGCTATATCTCAAAAATAGAGACAATGCGAAGGAAATGACAAAGGAACTGATTAAGAGTGTTTATTACAACACATACACCTGAGTCTTTAAAGGAGACTGCTATGAAAGGGCTTTGAAATAGAAAGGTGTCTATCTCCAAGTAGTCTATGGAGATAGACAGAGATCTCTGAAACCTATTGGGTGGCCTGAATTTGTACAAAGGGAATTTGTCCCAAAATTATAGGCCTATAGTGATTAACACATGTAGTCTGATATAAAAGTTTGAGACGTGATAACAACTTTTTTTGTCTTTTAACACAGAAATATGAAAATTAACCAGCTTCAATACTTTCCTCACAAAAATGTACTGGATGGATGCCACAGTTATCACATTTATCTTTTCCAAAGAGTTACATTGCATGAAGAAAGCAGGTTTCTAAAATGTGTTTGATCTTTCTGAGTCAGTAAATACTGATACAGAACTACTTTTATTACTCTTTCCTCCAAAATGGTATTTTTAAACTTAAAGAGTCTTACAGACAAAAAATTGCCGGGTTGAGTGCAGAAAGGTATTAAAATGCAATGTATTTTGCAGTCATTCCCAGAAGTAGTTCAAAACTGCTCCATCTTCTCTCCAGAGCCAGGGATCAAAGAAGAATCATTTCAAATGCAATGAACTTTGAGCCATTTCTTCAGGCAGGTGATCGATACTTCGGTGTGTAGTAAATGTTAACATATTCCAGGGCTAGGAATAGAACCAGAAACATAATTTTACTGGACATTCTCCAGACTCATGCTACATACAGAAATAGAAAACAGCCTAAAATGAGATTTATCTCTTTTTAGGTATAATAGAAGTTTTAATAGGTAGAGAAATAAAAGTCTGCATCTTAGGGAAGGTAGTCCTCTCAGTAGAATCAATCAAGTGATGTGCAGTTGTATAGCTCCGTTACAACGAAGGAACTTGTATGCAAAAACAACTAAATTTCAGCTTCTTAAAGGTGATTAGAATAGGGAGAATATTAAGCTAGACATTCACTGATAGAGTGAAAGCATAGGGGTTTACTTTAAAGATTGATATACTATTAGTGTTCCTGTTTACAGCAAGAAATATACATATCTTAACTAGAAAGAATATAGAGTTATAGGAATGGAACTTTATAAGAAAGAGGGGGTGTGACATTTGAAAATCAGAAAAACTTTTAAGCCAAAGCTGCTAGGTGATGCATTTGTGATGCTTGCATGCGTTCTCACTGGAGTTCTACAATTTTTGGTAACAAAAATAATTCAAATGTTTGTACAAAAAAAATTTTCTCCTAAAGTGAGATTCAACAATCAGAATTATCTTTGTTTTGGGCTGTCCTCTAGAGAGCAATGGGACTTTTTGTGTCTGATGTATGTTTTTCTCATTCTTCTACAGAAAGAAACTGACCACTTTCCAAATTTCCAAGTCATCACAACTCTTACTTGGTAAATATTTGATCTAGTTAAAACTAACTGACAGTAATATAAGATACAAATTATTGATTAGAATTGCAGAATGTATTTCAAAGACTTTAGTATATAAACTTCTTATTCTGGTGAAATACTTAAAACTTGCCATATCTGAACCTCTAAAATGTACAGGTACTTGTTATAAACTTTTCATAACACCAACAATTATTTAGCAAAGACTGGAGATTGTTTTACCACAGTATCTGGCAAGGTTGAAATAGCTCCTTTTTAACACTGCTCCATTCATGTGTTGGTATCATAACCTCATGTTGGTACAAAACCTGTTGTTTATTATCTTAGTTTTAAAAGACCATATTAATAATTCATTCTGCTTTATTTGAATGTTATAAGGAAATTAATTCACATTTTCTACTATAATTTACTGACATATAGTCTGTCTTCTTGCATACAACTCACCCTACTTTGCCTTCTCTACAGTTTCTCTTGTGCTGTAACTCATCCTGGGGGACTTATTTGCCAATAGTGCATGGAGAACATTGAGAGGCACTTCATATGCTAGAAAAAAATCACAGCAATCAAAAACCAACAACAATCAAAAACCAAAGTGGTGAAGTATTTTATATTTTTTTATTTTTATTTTTATTTTTATTTTTATTTTCATTGTATTTTTCTTTCTTTCAAGAATTTGTTACTCTCATGATTGTGATGAACATGAAATACTATAAAGAAATGAAAGAATTTGCCTTATAAAAGCTTGTGGAATAATCATAGAAAATTGTTAAATGCAAAGAAAAATTTTGCTGATGCACTAAATCTTTAGTTAAACTTTTAAATGAGACATCAGAATCAGAAGTTTCATCTTTCATGATGGTCACTGATATATATTTTCATGCGAGCTAAATCAGTTTCTAAATTTAAAAACATGAGAAAATAATACTAATGATACTGCTTTATTGTGAGATTCTAAAACAACTTTTGAAAAATGAACAGTGCTCATTTTCTGCTAGAAAACAAATATCAGATTCTGGTAAAACAATGGATATCTGTAAGGTAGTCAGTTCTCTACGCACAAATGATATGCTTACCAGAGCATCTGTTTCCTTCTCAAGAATAACCTTATTGACTAAGAAACATGCCATAGATCATCAAGAGGAAAAATAAAAAGGTACTGGCATGAGTAAAATTGCATTAAAAATAAATTTTAAAAGCTCCACAGGCTTTTAGTTTACCTGAGGATTTGCTCCTAATTTTCTCCTGTAAGATTATCACACTTGCATTTATCTTAAGAATGTTTTGTCCAATCTCTGAGCCACTAACCTATTTGATTCAAAATTGGTTCAAAGAACACTCTAAGCTCAAAATACCCATTTAACTGAAGCCAGTCTACTCATCATCACAATTCTCTTAATCACTATCATCATCATCATCACCACCATCATCTTCTTATTCTCTCTAGCTTATGGATTTCTCCATAAATAAAGTATCTTTTGAGTGTCAGATGTAATTCCCTCTGTCAGAGCCTGTTGCAGTCTCATATCAAACAATCTCAAACTGACTCAAATGTGAAACTTCTCTTAACGTAGGACCTGGAAGCAAGGTGAGGTATTAACTGTTCTGAGAGAGAAGTATTTTCTTGATGAGTAAGTCTTCTGCAGATCAAGGTGCCAGAAAGCTTGTGCAATGATATTTGCAGTTTGTGTAGGCGGTGGTCCATACAGAATTCTCTAGATGACATGATATGGACAAATGTGGCTTTGCAGTGAACTCAGACCAAAGCCACTGTGACCTTTGTGCTGACTGAATTTTGGAAAGACATATTCTCTTGTCTCTCTTCACACGGTTCGACCTCAAATAACCAACTCCTTCATCTTATCCAGCAAATCATTATCCAGGAACTAGTTTCAAATGTGATGAGTCACATGTCTTAAATTCTTATTGGGAATTAAAGGAAATACAAAACTTTAACAAGGAAATAAATGCTTAAAAATTGGCAATTCAAAACTCTTTAAGTCTCAGATTTATGAGGTGTAGCCTTCTTCAATCTTTACTCAGAAGTCAGAGAGGTTCTTTCCTCACTGGCTCATGATTCCAGTTCACTTTAATTTTTTTACAATTTTTGTCATAACAGGGGTAGGTGTGATTTATTGTAAGCACAGAAACTAAACCTTTCCATTCAAAGGGGAATAGTTTCCCTCATGTCCAATGAAATAAGTTGGTTCCATCTCTAGAGGTGATTTGTCACAACCTACCACATGCATACTAACTTTGGGATTAAAATATTGACTGAAAAGTGGTAGAAAATTCATAAAGACATTTCTTTCATTAAATATGCTTGTTTAAGGTTAAGTTAGACTACAATTCCATGAATTATGTGTTTATATTTCTATTTATAATACCTTTATGTCGGTTATAACACTTTTTAGAGCTATAAGAGCTAAATTCCACCACTCAGCCCCATCAGGATAAAAGCCATCTGGCTCCTATATACAACACGAGTTTGATTTTGGCTGATAAATATCACACACAGCTGAGAAGGTCCAGTTAACCAACTGTCTGGTCTCTGGCAGTGGCCACCAGCAGACAGTTGAGGAAGGAAAGCAGAACTCTTCTAAAGCATTTTCCATTCTCCACCTTCAAGACCTGCTGAGTCACAGATGGTGTAACTGTACCTAAAATTTTCCACCTTTTTTTTTTTTGTTTGGTCAATTTTTGATTGATTTTCCAACTTCCGTAAAATTTTTATGTGAACAAAATCATGGGAAAATAAATTCCTCATTTTAACTATGTATGTAATAAGACTTGTGCTTATTTTAAACTTGATAGATTTGGTTCCTTGGTTCTGCAACTGAAGGCACATAAAAAGCACTCTGCTCACTTGTAGCTATCTCTGCACACAATAAAAAATGAATTATCTCACATTAATACCATGTCAGTATCATTACTCCATGCTGTTCTAATATTTTGTGATTTACTCTAAACCCACATGGTTTTCTTAAGTAATACATATTAGATTACCACAAAGCATTGCTGGATTCTGTTATCTTTCTCTGCACTCCAAACCAAATCTTTGCCAGTACTCCAGACTCCTTATTAAATATACTTTTATATTACATCGGATAAGAAGGTCCCTTAGAGTTTTATATCTTAAACAGGTGGCCTTAATTGACCCAGCATGCTGTCTTGCACTACACAGTAAGCTTAATATCTCCTGTGATGGTTTAGTTTGCTCTTTGCTGCTGTAAGGTGTGAAATGTACATTTGCTTACAGGATGGAAAGCCAATGTGTGTGGAGATGAAAGGGGCAAGGTCCTCTCACAAATGTCCAACTTGGCAAGAGTGTTCTTTCTGCTGTTTATATAGCTCCTCCACAAAGCATCCTACATCCCAATCGGTATGAACAGAAGATCCAGCTCTTCCCACGGAATTAAAATATTCATTCCAAGTTAATTGGAAGTGGGTTGTTTTCTTCGTTTTACAGGTTGATTTGGATAAGCAAGCTGCAGGGCTGTGAAATAACAATTTAGTCTCTCATGTCTCAGCTATCAAGAAGAGTGACAGCATCACTGGGGCTCACAGGGGCTCTGGAGTTTGCTCTCAAAATGTTCTCAATATTTGCTCTCTTCTCAGGCACCTCCCAGCCATTTTCTGCTCACGGCAGTTGTCTGAAACAGGAGGGATTTCCTACAAATTCTCAAAGCTAGTTAGATTTGAACCAAAACCTGAACTATTTAGACTGACTCTCTAGAACCTTACAATACCACAAGGAGCTGCTCGTTTGACAGCCTATGCACAGCTTTTCAGCACTTTTTCTTTGTTCATCCCTCCCATAAAACAAAAGAACAGTGGAGTTGGCCTGCTTGAGCAGACTTGACTAGCTTAGCATTTTCCTTCAAATGAGCATCCTCAGATAAGCACCTTAATCCTGCAAACTACTGCTATAATTGAAGTTCCATCACTTAAGACTCTGATGTGTTCTGTACCTTTTCAAATTTAAAAATTCTGGACAACAAGATGCAGCCTTTTGCTCACAGCCTCAGTAAATTAGCAGGTTTCAAATTAAAAAAAAAAAAAATACTTAACAAAATATCCTATCCCTGAAGCATGCCTAAAAGATGCCACTTCCTTAGCACTATTCTTGCAGAACCAGCAGGGGAAAAAAAATGCAATGACTGGGTCAAATGCTGAAGAAAGAATTTGCAGCCTTTTTACAGAAATCTTGCAGCACGGAGACTCAGCACGATGAAAACCATTGAACTTTTTCTATGCCTAACTGGTGTTTTCATTACTGCATTTCTATAGCAATGCTCTCCATCTCTACCTTCATATATGCCAACTGTCCCATTTTCAGCTAGACAATTCTCATTTTTCTTATCTGTTTTTGGCTATCACATGCTTTATCTGTCTGGTTTGTTTTGTTTGCCCATGCACATTACTGCAGCTGAGGCAGTTAACACCCACACTTCTGTGCAACAGGCCTGGATTATTGGAGGGTGCTGTGTTTGGAGCAGGCTGAGCTAAGAAGAGCACAATTTAATCTGTTCAGATTGGAGGTGCAGGGTGTGGCTAGCTTTTCAGTTTTATGGTTGTTAGCACTGTACTAAAGATAGCTTCAAAGCAAAGTAAAACCTCATGGCATACTCTGTGCAAAGCCTTTTTGTAATATAAGTTGAAAAGAAATATTTATGTATTCATACAATGATACTTCCTTGTTGTATAAAACATCAGAGCTCTTTTTAATATATGACATTCTGATGCTTAAGTCTCAAGCAAATCAATCCCTTAAAGCACAAATGAGTACAATCATTTTAGGTGCCCCTTTTCCTTCTATCAAAAATAAATGCTGCATTAAATAGATTTTGGGGACAAAAATAAATGAGATGAGAAGCCTGAAGTACTGATCTCCTCTGATACCTCTCAGCTGCATTCTTGAAGCCAGCTTTTCAAGTGGCTAAATTAAAGACCAGTACTTTTATTATCATCGCCTGTTGAACAAATAGCACATTATGTAATTGCCTCTTTGTGAGAAGGAGAGAGAGATTTCCAGGTTTCCTGTCACAAATAATCCCACTGATTTTTGTGACCCCCCCAGTACAATGATATGAGGATTTTTGATCTTGCTTTCTTCTTTATATGTCCTGATAAGTGAAGAGATCTGACATGAATAACTAGCCTCAAACAGTCTGTGTGGATTTCTTGTATGGAATAGTAACAAAAGTAATAAGAATAAAATTAAAACCAACAAGAATAATAATAGAGAGGACTCTGGTAAATAACCTGTTAGGGCTTTCAGTGGCAGGCATCATAGCAAGAGGATGATTCACACAGCACATATGAACGCTTGTCATCCTTAGGGGCAATCTACAGCAAGTACTATTAATGATTCATAGGGTGGAGTTTCCTGGTAGAGCTACATGTTCCAGCTTAGGAGACTGAATTTAATACTATCTCTAGATCAACAGCATTCAAATAAATGCTGAGCTCACTCAGTCCCAGACAAAAATTCCAAAGGAGTGCCAGTTAGATACATGGCACAAATGAAGGGAATGAATAATTAAAGCCACTGGAAGGAAAAATAAAGGAATCTCAGCTGTGTTTTCATCATAGCCAATATATACTAGTGGCAAATTTGAGACTTGTTATTATAGTTATATCTGGTCAAAAACTCCAGGAACATATCAGAGGCACAATATTCAGGGGACATATGTCCAGCAACACAAGTAGGGAAAAATGGGCCAACCCCACATTTTATTTTAAATGGAGGGTTTTGATGGCATTCCATCAAAATGCCAGCTGTTTGCAGTATCAGTGTGCCTGCTGTCCTGGCAGGCTGCTGGGATGTCATGAACTTACATTTCCTAATCAGATATGCCAATCAGATTTGCTTTAGCCAAGAAGCCCCTCCTGGCCAAAGACCTGACCGACAGGAAGTAGCCACAGAATTGATTTCCAGGGACTGGGGATTGTCTCCTTCCCTGGTTGTTTTCCTGGAGTAGGGAGCCTGAAGTGGAGGCTCAGACCTGTGAGGTTTGACCTGACCTGGTGACACATCTGGGGTTCATTCCAGTAATTACCATAAATCTGCCAGGACTTCTGCTCTTCTGGCTCTGTTAGATCATTACTTGGTCTTCAGAAGGCCCTCAGGACTGTTTCTGGTCCCAAGTTTCTCAGACCAGTTCTATCATCTTGTCAGGCTTTTTTCTTTTCTGAAGGAGAAAAAAAGGTGGAATAGGAAATAGAAAGAAAGAAATTACGCTGCTTTTAAATGAAAGCTTATAAAATTAATTTCTGTAGAAAATGACAGGTTTTTACTGTTTGTATACCAGCCCAGAATAAAAGCTTTGAAAACTACCAAAATATCCTACATATCACCGAATCAGCATTCGACCTACTTCAGTTATAGTCACATGGAGTCATCTCAATAAAAAAGGTCTGTTGTAGAGGGATCTATTATTAGTATATTTTTCCATCTGTCTGTATTTATTCATAATGGAACATGCAGTCATTTTCACATTTTTTAGTAATAAAACATATCAGCATTCTGTGAATTAGTGGCACTATGGTGAGGGATATTTTGCTTTTAAGAGATTGATAGCTCAGGAGACCAGCAGATGAACAGACAGATGAGTAGAATGCTCTCTGCTCTGAAGTTTACAGCAAAAGCATGTAACTCTACTTGTCTACTTTGAAGCCAGACTTCAAAGTAGTCATGTGTTAAAATGTACACAATATGACTATTTACCATATTAATGAGAGAATATGGCAATACTCTGTTATTAGAAAAAAGTATTTGTGTCACTTCTTTTCTTTTGAAGTCAGCTGTTGATTTTAAATCAAGCAGTTAACGTAAGTTCTGTCAGTCCCATTCTGGATGTATGTGGGTCACTGTGTTTGCATTAAGTGTCAGGATGGGAAGCTGCCTTTATGAAAAGTATGCTTTCATGTAGTCAATTTGAAAGATATTCATTCCTCCATTACTCATGTTTCCTCATTCCACCGGAGAATGATGACATTCAAAAGCAGATAGTCGGACGTACAAAGGGTGGCAATTGGAGCCCATCTATCTTGCTTGGAGGAAAATTCAGAGGCCTAATTCATTACAGTTCTTTGAAACTGTAAGATGAAGACACTATAGAATTGCAAAGTAATTTTATTATTAAGGGAGCAGGGGAAAATTTCACCTTTTAAAATTCAAAATAAAACAGAAAAAAATCATCCCCCAGGAAACTGCACTGGCTTAATCTTCTTAGCTCATCATCACTTTTAACCTCAATATATACCTTAACCTCAATTTTCATCACCACTCCCCCCAAATGCCCTCCTGCTATGTTCTTCCTCTTTCTTCATTTGAAGTTTCTCTGTACAGTCTATATTTTGTCACTCTCTTTGGTGCTTAGAAGAGTGGGAAAACTCCCCTACCAGATATTTGTCTAAACCTGTTTTGGCAAAATTCCCAAGAGGAATCCACAGCCTCTCCAGCCAGTTTGTTCAAATTATGCTCACAATAAAACACAGAAATAGAATGGTTTCTCTTATGCCTTAACTGAGCCCTTTTTACTGTAACCACACATTTGGAAATATAACTGTCACTTCATTTTTAATCCACATAGGTGAAAGTTTCTGCGACTTTTGGAATTTCTTCTGTTCAGTTTCATTCCAGAGAGGGGTTATGGTTTTAAATATAATTTCCCACCATTTCGCATCAAGATATTTTAAATTATCCAATTTAAAGTCAAGCTTTATTATTTGCTTCATCTCTTCTGTGCCACTTCAAACGAGTAACAGAAATCACAACCAGCTAAAACAACCTGTGTCTACCCACACAAGTCCAGTTGGCTGAATGTTTGCTTCAGCAATTCCATTTACACCCCTTCTTTGACAACACAGCTATTGGAAAATGACTGGGATTTGCTTGTGCTGCTGAGATAAACTGTACATCACAGAGCTCCCACTCTTTTATATTGCTGCATGCCAGGCTCTGTGCACAAAGCCAGCACACATTTTATTTCCTCCCACTTGAACACACTGTTGTAATTAGGTGCAAGTCGCAGAGAACATTGCTTTATTTCCTTGTCCTTAAAATCACAGATCAGAGCTAGAGCTGCAGAGTAGAAAACTAATTTCTTATTTCATTCTTGTTTTTTTTCTCACTATTCTTGCTGCAAAAAATAGTAAGGAATATATAAAGGAATTGAAATTTTTGAAATGCTATCCAATGGATTTTCTAAATATAGTTTCAAGCGCAAATTATTTTTTCTATTTAACTTTAGTTCTGGTCCACTTGGGCAAAAAGACCGAGAAGACCAGGTAGGGAATCTGAAAACTCAGAAATGGAAGAGAATTGTTACTCTTCTGAGATCAAGAAAGGTAGTCAGAGACTGGCCTGGCAGAATTCTTTTACTACCAGACCATTTTCTGTCATCCCCAGAGACAGGGACAGAAGAGAGCATGGGAATCAGAGCCAGAGCATGAAGCTCTTTAGAGATTGCAGTCTGCACCTTTGCACTTTGGAAATTTTAAATGTTGTTAAAATTTAGCTGACTCCTGAAAAAGCACTGAAAGCAGAAGAATGCTATGGCATCCTAAGCCCTGTACACTTGGAAATTCACATTCTGCTTCTTAGATTTTACTCTATTAAGTAGTCCTATCATAAATGCTTTCTGCTACCTACCATGTCCAGATTTTGACTGATTCCTCCCATTTTCCATATTCCATTCTGAAGACCAACTAGGCTTTCCCAAGCATTCCTAGATAGTCAACACCAGCTCCCTTGGAGAAAAGGAAGTTTATTTAAATTACATATGTCTGAAAAAATTCTGTATGAGTAGCCAGTTAGGGTTTAGTGTTCAGATAGCTTCAGATCTGACTAAATATCTAATATGACAGAATACTAAACTTCAGAAGATGTAATTCAGTTGCTGTCACTGCCCTAGAATTGTTGAGATCTTTAATCCTTCAGATATGAAATTATTCTTGCAGAGCTCACAGCAGGGGATTGCAGAGAAATTCTGTACAGTATTTACTTCTTTAAATGCATATTTTTCCATGCAGTATTAAGAAAAATAGGTGGTGGATGCACAGCAAAAAAACAGCACAGGCTTGATTTCATTTCTTTAGCTAGAATATGGGAGGAGATACAATCTGATATCCCACTCAGATATAATTCTTCCATCACATATCTACAGCTGCAACCTACTAGAGAAAAGATTAAGTGGAAGGAAATTTAAGCCACAGTAGGCCTAGCAAGTCACCTGCTAAAGACTTTGGATGAGAGTCAAGGGGTAAGCTGAATTCCCAGTTAAGTCATTCTGTATTCTTTCTCTGAGAACATCTGTGCTGAGGAGTGGGATGGCAATGCATACATATGGACATTTTAAATTTCTTGTGCTTAGCTAAACATATCTGCAGAATGATGATGCTTTGCAGATTGTACAGATTTATTTGCCTTTTTCTGAAAAGCATGGATATAAATTTTTTCTTGATATGCTATCTCATTTAAACCACTTACCTGCAGTTCTTTGAACATGACCACAACAGATAAATGAATAAAGATGAAAAGGCAAACTTCAACTGTATTACTACACAATCTTATTTCCATTGTTTCCTTGATCAAGCAGCAAGTTCTAGAATCTTTCAATCTGTAGTGGAACAACTAAGAAAAAAACCAAAAGTATGTGAAGGTGTATTTTTTTTCTTGTATTTCATGTATTTTTTTTTTCTTTAGGTAACTTACAATTAAATGTGACAAGAAAATGGAAATCACTCTGAAAATGAAGTAATTTATTTTACTAGGTGATATTGTAGTCAATGGAAGGAGTGGACCACAGACTAGAAAGTGTATTAATTTTTGTCCAAATATAGCTCTAGTCTAGGAGATAAATTGCTGTACAAACCCATGTCTGCCAACAATGGAATAGAAAATTTACCTCTGGCTGTCACTGGTCCTTTCTCTGCCTGTATTCTTAGTGCCATTTTGATGCTTGAATGAAGCATTGCCTCGATGTCTTTAGGGAAGCAGAAATCCCACTTAATTATTATATTGGTTTTAAGTCTTCTTTGTTTTAGCAGAAGAGCTATGAGAAGGCTTCAGAAGTTCAATAAACCTTACTGATTTAAAGATAAGAGTACAGCATCCTCTTTCACTTCCCCTTCCTTATATTCCTGCTAGTACTCTGTCAAATTCAGTCTTTTGTTCTGAAATTTTCAATTTCACACTGAATTCAGGAGACTTTCACAGTAGGAACGTGGAACTGGAGAAGACCATGAGGAACTTATATATAATGTCCTTGAAATCACGGGAAATCTTGTGATTGACACTTGACATCAAGTTCTTGATGTCTAATTTCAGAGAATCCAAATAGTTTCTGCAGTACATGTTCCCATACAGTATCCTTAACGCTATCCATTTAAAAAATATAAAACCTGCAATGAAAGATCAAAAAGAAGAAATACGATTTCCCATGGAAACAGAGCAGGAAGGAACAACAAGGAAGCTCCCAGGGCTAACAAACTTTGGTATGGAAAAATGGCAATGGGTCCAAGGAAAACTATTAGGATCACTTATGTTCCTGTGGAGGACCCAACCAATAAATACCTCCAGTTCCCTTCTACATAAACTAGTCTTGTGCTCAGCTAAATTTTGAATATGCAAGGAAAATATGTTACCTAAGTTTTGAGAAATTGAAATTCTCCTTGTTATCTCTTCACGCCTTACCTCATGTCCCGTTGTGTCATGGCATATCTCTGCCCCAGAGGAAGGCACAAAAGCCACAAAATTTGGAGTTGTGAGGAAGCTTCCTCCCTCCTGAGCCATTAGGGCCCACTGGAAGCCTCAGTGTGTGGGATTAATATAATTTAAGTGCAGAGCAAACAGACAGTGATCCTGTTGCATCCCACCACATCCTCTTTCTGTAGGGCAGGAAGATCATGGCAAAGCTAAAAATGTACCTTTTTTTTGTGAATAGACTCTGAGAAAAAGACCTAGAGAGTCATTCATTCCTTGGGAATGGGGCAGTTATAACATCTGTGCTTATAGAGGCTGCCTTCTGTGGGGTGATAGCACAAAGGTGAATACACAGAGTTCATCCTCTCAGAAGTCAGAGCTGAACATGTAGTAACACATTGGTTTTAAAAAGGAAAGTAAAAATAATTTTCAAGTACCTACTGCACAATATTCAAGTCACTAAAATCTATTTTCAACACAAAAAATACACATTTCTATTCTTCACATGCTACTTAATGTTCCCAAAGCTGCGATTTCCACCAGAATAGAGTGTAAGCCAAGGTTATAGTTTTAGTGATGGGGAAGATCCTTACAAATTTTCACAAGAGGTAAGAGGAAACAGTGCTACAATGTACCATGCACAGTGAAATGTAAAACAAGATAATCAGCTTTGAGTGACACTCTTTTCAACTTTGTATCCATTATTTGTCTTGGATCTATATTTGTCCAAGGGCTAAAATTATCATCAGATGTAAAAAAAGTACTTCTCTTGAACTCAGTGGAACTGTGTCAAATAAAATGTATAAGCATGTCTTTTTCATTTAAGTACAATCAGATCAGATGCTAATAGGATATGTTTTAACACTAAAAGACTTAACCTTTGAATGCCATGTTTAGTAATTAATTTATTGATATTATTATTGGGAAAGAAATACTCAGACATGCTTCAAGGTGTAATTTAGCCAACACAAGGATGTCTAAAACATGTATGAGGCCTATGCCAAAATTTCTTTTGTCAGAATAAACCCATGCAGATAGCTTTGGTTCTTCAAACAAGGAAAAAAAATGGCTCTACTGTGAATAGTTGTTTTGCGTATTTCTTATGGACTGTGATGAAAATAGCTGCTTTGAAAACTGTACCATAACGTCGTTACAAAGATGTTAAAGTGCTCTGCTGAAAACACAGCAAAGAGAACCATGCATTGCTGTTCAGCTAAAAGATGTGGTTGATTCAGATGCTGGCATAGATCACTGTAGAGGAAACAAAGGTTGAAAAGCAGTTGAGAAGGGATAAAGAGTCAATATTGACATGAAACTGATTGGATTGCCTCAACGCAGGTGGTAGATTTCTGGTTGTACACTCTGCTGGGACAGTAGTGCCGCCAGTAACTCAGTCATGGGGGAGATTCCTGGTCCAATTCTGGCCAAGACAAGGCTAATTTTTGCTGCAGCCAGGAGGGGCACAGCCAGGACCTTGGGGTTATTAATATCACCTCACACCATGCCCAGGGGGCTGGAGGGGTGTGTGTCCATTCTGTTTTGCTGGGGGATGTGGTCAGGTAGTGCCGCATTCTGCTGGGTGAGCAATCACCTGTGAATTGTTCACCTGCCTTGGACGCTCTCTTACCAGCGCTGGTACCATCACTTTTCACTGTTCTTTTTCACTGTTTTCTTATCTTATTGTTGTTTCTGGTAAATTGTTCTTATTCCCACCCCTGTCCTTTACTTTTTTGTTCCTCCAATTCTCCTCTTCACTCTGCAGCAAGGCAGGGAAGTGAGTGAGCAGTGACTAGTCTGAGGTGTTTCAGCAGGAAAAATAAATTGGGATACCATACCTAAACTATGACAAGATTTTAACTGCTTCATGATTATTTAACATGGAGAGACAATTCTTGTGCGATTGATGCAGCATTGGACTTTAGTGTAAAAGTAAAAATAAAAGGGGGAAAAATGTAAAAAGGTCAAAAAGTGAAGGCGTCTTCATTTATTTGGAACCAGGTTGTGGGAATGAGATGCCATCAGTTAAGTGAAAATCTTATATATTAGGCAAAAACATTTCTTCAGAACCTATTCTAAGCAACTAGGCCAAATTTTGGATCATATTGACAGATGCACAAGCAGAAATCCAACAGGCTACAAATACTGACAGATCCTGCCACCTCTAAGGAAAGGAAAACCTAAGAATAAGAAAATACTACCCAGTGTAATTATAAATTAATCGTCTGTTCTAAGGAAGTAAAGAAGATTATATAAATACCCCTTGGTGAGCAAGTTCTTTGGTACAATATCAGCAGTAGAAGGAAAAAACCTTTAGCAACAGAAATCTCAAGAGATGTCAGTGGTTTAAGACTATGTCTCCTAGAGGTATTTTTCTACTTGTCATTGAACACCACAGACAGCGCCAGTCGGAAAGTATCCAGGAAAACAGAAATATCTGGTCAGAACCTCAATATCTTAAAGTTCCAATCTTTTGAATAGAACTAGTTTGGACAGTAAATCTATTATTTATAAAATGTATATAAAATAATACATTTTGATACATCATGGCTGAAAATCGGCTTAGAAAGAAATGCTGCATCATGGGTGTTTTGTAAATAAAATATGGTTTTCCTTTCTAAGATAATCAGTTTATTGATGTGGAGGTTTTAATTTCGGCTTTTTTGTTTCATTCTGGGACAGAAATAATTTCTTCTTTCTCAGGAGAATGGAAGTCACTAACAAGGGTGGTCTTCTGCTGCATTGCTATAGAAGTCTATAGTTCTAAGGAATATCAAAAGATCCAATTTATTTTCAAATTTAAATGACAAAAATAGAAAGTATTAGTACAGAATAGTGTTCTTAGATTGTATGTAGCTATGTAATGGAACTAATCAAATAGACAGAGGTATTTATTTAATTAATTGTTATTTATTAGATTATTACAGTTTCCATTCATGTAACAACATTAATTTTCATAAAGCTGTAAAAGCTTGAAGTCCTACTGGGTAAAATCCTGTAAATATAATGCATTAACTTTGTTTTCTGATAGTGTTAACTGTGTAACAGATTTCCAGTGTTCTTCTAACCCCTTAGGGCGCCTAAAGAGCTCCAGGAGACAAAGGTATCTTTCAGTACCTTCTGTTGTTTCTACAAGCATTTAATATTTGATGTAATATACATGCCCTAATAGCATATGAAACACTATAGCCTGGTGTGATCATGGCATATACCAGAGACACAGTGCAGCCTCCTGCTTTTTCCTATTTTGTTTTTCTATTTGGTATGCAAATCCATTCCCTGGTAACCTTATCCATGTGCTGCTTGTTCTGCTCATGCAAATCTTTGTAGATATCCTGGATTCTGATGCCATCTGCATCTGCTTACATTCCTTGCCTTTAACAAAGAATCAGGAGTTAGCTAGACAGATGGCAAAACAAAACTATTATCAGAGATTATTAGGAAAATATGCTATTTTAAAGACTTTAAAAAATGTAATCACCCTTATTCAAGGTTCTCTTAATACAGTAACATATTGTGCAATTACTGTCAGAGTTCCATTGCTTCAGTGCATACAGCATTAGAGCAGGGTGGGAAGGAAAGAGATTTAACTTTTTATAACATTCTCAATGGCCCTGTTTTGTAGCAGTTCTATGATTGAGGGATTGCAGTTATATTCAACTGATTTTGTTTAGTAATAACTGCATCACCTACTTAAAATCTCCTTTTGAGAGATTACCAAATGATACTTAGTTGACACTAACTGAGCATTACTTACTGGATTCCACTTCTGTTAAGAATCTCATTTCCCCACCAGTTGCTGAAAGGAGAATCATCACCCATACGAATTCATGGATTAGTCAACTTGTGGTCAAAAGCCCTGTGTAGGTGAGCAGCTGCAGCTTAACTTTACAGCTGTGAAGAAGTCTTTTAAAACAAATCTTTTGCCATGGAATTCATCTTTAATATTTGATTTCTAAATGGTGTATTTCGAAATCTGCATTAGTCAGCCTTGGACCTCTGAATGGTCATTGAAAAGAAACCAGCATTTCAGATTGACACATCAGATCTATCTCAGATAACTGTATCAAGTAACATGTATCTCAGATAAATGAGTCAATGTGGAAAAGTACCCCATTGCTCTCCACTGATCATAAAAAGTGTCTTTGTACACTTATTCATCTAATATTGGAAACTTTGGTAAAAAATATATGAATGATCCACCTGAAATATCAAAAATTTCAGTACCAAGATGTACATTCTTTCCATGTTTCAAAGAACTAGATGCTTTAAATCCAAGATATACAGGTAAAGGGTTTTCCAGGGATATGGGAAAGATTGGTATGAGGTTCCTCACACCTCATAGACCACTGCATGACTTAAATGTTCATCTCACTTTCTCCTCATATAAGTCACTGTGTTGACTCATTTGATGACTTGGTTTGTACACCAGGACAAAGGTATGCAGCTTTTGCAATTTTTCTTGTCTTGTAATTATAATTCTGAATATGATGGACAACTCATCATTTACAGTGTTTTCATTTTTAGGCAGAAGGCTAATGCATACTTTATGTAAGCACTGCATATCGTGAGCTAACAGCAAGTATTTGTCTAAACTAATAAATGTGAAAGAAAAAACACACCTCAAAGTGCATTCTCCTGAAGTTTTTGACCCATCAAAGATGAAACAAAAAGAATCAAAGATTATATTCTTTGTTGGACTTTTGCTTTTAATATATCCTCATCAATTTAATTATCCAAATTATATAAAATGTTTAGATCAATAGGATAAATTCAGTTCAAATTAATAAAATAATTACCCAAATGAGGTACAGAAGTGAGAAAACAAATTAGAACTTCTGTAAGAACAACAGTAGCCATCTGTTTTTACAGAATAACAGAACAAGTCAGATCCTGTAACTTGACAAGGAAATCACAGAGAGAGGTATCAAGTAATGAGAAGTATTTAAGGTTAGGATATCTGGAAAACTGTGTACAAGTCACCAAGCTGTCAGCTGACAGATACCAGTGCAATTTCACTGCAGTCAAGGACCTCACACTAATTTATCCTAACTAAGAACATCCCATAGTAAATCTAAATTCAGTAATTAAAAATATAATTTAATAGTTTATCGAATTTTCCTCATTTTGTTTCTAAATTATTCTCCTGGTATAGACAAGTTAACAGAAAAAAGTCATTATCACAAGTCTTTTGGAGTTGTAATTAATTTCTTTCCCCCAGCGTATTACTAAACCCATTTTCTCTAATACTTCTTTAGCCTTCTTGCATTTCAAAGGCCTTTCTCATTGTCCTTGTGCTGGCAAATATGCCCCTCTTGGCTCTTTTTACTGTTTACCTTCAATCATTTTCTTAGTTTCTAACCCCCTTTTTTTTTTTTTGCTTCTCTCCTCTTTGCAGAATAATTAATTCTGTTTTGCACATCAGAAATACATTTCAAATCATTTCACTTCCACCTACTTTTTCTTTCTGCTTAGTTAAAGCTCATCAAATATATCCAGTGTTTGTGACCTCAGAAAACAGTACCTCTTCTTAAATGGAGATGATGGGTCTTGCAGGTTGTATTTCAAACCCTGTCAATCCTAGAGAAGTGAAACTAATTGTACAGTAGATACATGTGAACCAGTTACACCTTTGCCTAAATAACTTTCACATAACTTGGTGATTTTAATTCAAGAAAGGATTCAACTGCTACAAGTGCTGAGTTTGTATGGATTTGGCTAGGTTTATATCAGCTTGTTTAAATTAGTACATTTTTTGAATAGGGATGAGGAAGTCCTAAAACTTATTAACAATTTCATTAATTCATATTAGTTCTGGCAATTTCTTATCCATAAATAAATAAATGGCAGTTTTGTGTATTTTTAAGGGCAAAGTTTCATGTGTATTACCCCTACACTTGCAGATAGACATTTCTTTCTATAGAAACCAAATGTTTTTAAATGTCCCTGGCTTTGCTAAATCTGCTATCAGTAATGTAGTTTAGCTTGTTATTTCCTATGGATTTGTAGTTATAAGAGTGAGTGATGGAATAAAACTCCATTATATCAGGAGATATTCAAATACAGTACAAAATTTTCATCTCCCCAAATTTGAACAGAAGGGCCAACATATAGAGAAGTCAGAAATATATGTTTAGTTTCATTTAATTTCATTATTTCTATTAAATGAGCTTAGCAGATCATGTTTAGTGTTCTTCAGAATTAATATGGCTTTGGCAGAAAAGCATCAATGTATTTTAAATTAAAAACACATTTTTTGTGATTGTCTTTAAAATGTATTTAATTGCTACTCCATTTTGTTCTATCATCATTCAGGTGTTACCTCAAGAGCACTAACTCAAAGCTCTTGAGTTAGTTACCATGATGTGAAATCGTATGGCTTTAGAGAACAGAATCATTCTGTTTATCAAAAAGAAGCCTTTTCAAAATTTTCAGGCAGAAAAAAATAATCATGAAAGCACAGAGGTGAGAGATAGAAAAAGACCTATTAAACATATTCTTGCTCTCTATCACTGCAATGTTTTCCCCTACAGTCTTTTACTTTATCTTGTTTAGCTTTAAGTCTCTTAAGGCTTCCTATTCAATTTTCAGTGGGAAACTATTTCAGTGTCAATCTGCACCTCAGGAAATTTTCTCCAATGCTCTGCTTATGTTTATATTACATAAAATGACAGATATAAAATACTTTTTGGTAAGCAACTCACATGTTATTTTCTTAATCGTATTCAGACATTGCTTGAAGAGGTGGTTGAATGGGGAAAAAATATATTCATGAGCATGGTGCCTAACACTGATTAAATTATTCCACATTTGTGTCTCTGTATAAGGGTTTCCATAAAGATAGTGTTCATATTTTGTATTTAGATATTTGTGATTGGAAGCTGGAATATTAGTTGACAGAAAGAAGGTGCAGGGTATGAGACTGAGGAAACCAAGGATCTGCAGTGTGATACACTGTGTGTCATTTTCTGCAGAAATAGTTTTGTGAAGGAGTAGGCCAGACAGAAGAGGCTGATGCAGTAGGAGGCAAGCCCATATGTGTAGCGTACTACAGCAATGCTTCAAGTGCATTAGGAATAGGGTTATAAGGATAAGGAAGCAAATGAACAAAGCTGGAGGGGGGGAAAGGGACATTTTACTGAAGAAAAATTCCCTTTTTATGCTCAAAAACCTAGAAAGTTCAGAATTTTTAAAAAGTAATGTTTTAATCTTTCAATTTCTATGATTCACTTGCCACCTAATTTCTTAACTGAAAGCTGCAGTTTTATGTAAAACTTTGACAATCAAAGCAGTTAACAAAACCTGAAGAATATCTAATTTAGATAACAGGTCATGATGAATTAGCTGTAGCTTTCACTTGATTGGTCAGTACATTAAATACATCTTGATGGCATATATGATCTGGTGAATTACTAAAAAAAAAATCACCCAGAAAAATTGTACTGGTTATAGTAAAACATGCTATAGTTCAGCTGTCCATTGTTTCTTGTGAGCAAACTACCCAGCTCTCAGATTGATAATGTGGCTATGCATTTCTAAAGTTGCATACAATTTTCCATAAATACAAAAAATTCAGGATAGATATAATATGTAACTATAAATCCTTATATGTAGGATGATGATGAAGGTTAATATTCATGCTGTGTGCTGTTACTTTTAGCATCATAGACCATGGCTGTTAGAATAAGGTATGCAGCACAGTGCAAAGGAACCCAATCACAACTTTCTGCAGAAAATATTTAAAGAGGAAAATGTCAAGCTTTTTGTTCTGCTTTCATTCTATTTCTAGGGTTTGTTTAGTTACAAGACAAAATGGACACCTGCTTTGGAAAAAGTCTTTGTGTAATTCTAGAGTGTAGGAATGGAACAGCTGTGTTGACTGTAACGAAAAAAGTAGGACATCCAAGAAAATTTCACATAGATTCATACTTTGCTCTTGATTTGTTTTTTGAAACTCAGGTTTAGAAACTTTAAAGTTCAAATAATCATAATGCTAAATAAAACTGCCATGCTGTGCAATACTGGCGGTTATTAATGTTCAGGAATGTTCAGGCAGGTATTGAAAGTTAAGGAATTCATGAAAAAGGTGCCAGATTTCCTATAAACTACATTAAAAGAACTTTAATTTCAAAGCTGGAAGTATAAATGGGAGTTGTGAGAAAATGAATCAGTGAATCTTACAGCTCCATGTCTAATTGCCTATGCTGAACTGTGACCAATGGGTGAAGCACAGCTGGTGAAAAGCATGAAACAGATTTGTTACCAGTGGTCAGTCATTCAGACATCTAAGGTTGCCATAAATGCAGCAGCCATTTCCAGGTGACTCCCTGAAAACCTGGCATTATTTGTAGACTATAGAGCACAAAGATCACATCACTGCTGATCTCAAAAAATACTAGCAGAAGGAAACCTGGATTTGGAGTAGTCTTGCCTATATCAACTTTAACATACTGTGACTGGGCTGTTATGTATTGCCTTGTACCCTTTCTGCTGTGCTGAATTTGATCTTTTGACATGACTATTGGCAGATATTCCACTGCTCAACAAAGAACTTAATGTACCATTCAAATTTCTATTCAAATTAGGCTGAATTAGAAGATGAAGATGTATTTCTATGGAAAAAAATGTATTGCTGGCCAAAAGCAATAGCTATAGTTGCCCAATGACAGAACTTTACACAGAAAAGTTCTAGATATTCTCTCTTTACTGAGAGGAAAGACAGAAATTAAGCAAAAGACATGAGTTACTTTAAATTTCCAGCTATTTCCCCATAGATGAACACATGCAGTATAAGATTCACAAGTACAATGAATGTTCTACACTCACATATTTTCCTATGGCTTTGTTGGTGTCAAGTATTTTATAAACAGGTCACGTAAAGAATTTCACATATGCACCAGACATCTGGTTCCTCTGAAACTGGAGTGTTCTGAAAGTTGTATTCACCAGGAATTTTACATCAGTCAATTAACTTGCCACTGCTGTCTTAGTAAATGCTCTTAATAAAAGAGTGTGTGCATATTTTTCGTCATGGTCATTTAATTTGTTTCCTTTTTGTTTGGTTGGCTTTTTTAGGCTAAATGCATTTTTTATCATTAAATGTTCTGTTTCCATGAAAGTACATCTGACAGTAAGATTTTCATAGTACTCTTTCTAACAAAAACAAAATTAAGAAACTCACACCAACTCAATACCCACCAAAAAAAAAAAAGGCCACAAAAAACCCCAAAAACCAACAAAAAAGCCCAGAAAACGAAAAAAACCAAACCTTTCAAGTAGATCACACATATTTTGTATCAATTAATGTATGAATTGTTGTTTCATTTTGGAGGAACTTTTGATCACATTCTCTCCTTTATCAAAAAGAAGTTTTCACCATGAATTCTTGAAGGTTAGAAGTTGGACTTCTCACATCACATATTAATCCTCAAAAAATTTAATTACTGAGCAAATCATCCTTTGGTCTGATAAATCTTCAGTATAAATTGAAATAAATCACAACTTAGATATTTAAAGATCAAATTAAATTGAATATTCAATCACATATTTGTAGGTATTTGGGTGACTGTATGAGAGGAGCACTTCCATTTCCTGTCCACAGACTTTTGTGTGTTTCTTTTGCATGAGAAGAGCTGGGAGTGAATGCTAATCCCACAACTTCCTTGACCTCACAGAGCTTTGGCTTCAGCTTCTTAATCTTTCTGCTGCAAAAGCAAAAAGTTCCCTGAGGAGTTGGAATTGAATAGCAGAAGATCTTCTTTGACCTTCAGTGTCTTAGGCCTCAGTAGATACTGTGCCTATTTGTATGTTCTCCCTATATGGAGTAGGATCTGATGATTCAAACTAATTATTTCAGGATTATCATCATATAAATTGACATAATACATTAGTAGAGGTCTGTGTTGCTAATCATTGCTAGTCGTTAATCTCAGTAGAGGAATAGTATTCACCTTAGCATTATTCCTATCATCGATGGAAATGTATTTTTTTTGTACTTCTACCCCTCTGAAAAGTGGTGTGAACATATTTTTTAAATCTCTGTTATGTGTATAAACTAGAAAAGAAATATTACCATTGAATCTCCTCTGTAAGGATGTGTTTGTTGGCTTGCCTGTTCAGAAGAGACTGTCCTTCCAGCCCCTCAAAGTGATTGTGTGTTCCTTATCATCTCTTGCAGTAAAGGAAAAATCTCTTTCTATAGAGCTGCAACATCAAGTTAGAGAATACAAGTTTGTAGATAAATTCTAGTAGATGCATGTATCTTCTCAGATTAGCATCGTTCTCAGTTTCAAACTGAACACTCTGCCTAAAAATGACTAACAAAGCAGCAAATGAAAATCGCTTGAAGAAAATACTCTGTAGCGTGCTCTCTATTGCTTCTGAACTACACCAGGCAGCGGTCTCTCTTCTCTTACTGCACTCTATCTTTCATAATCCCCCTTAGATCAAGTTTTTAAAGGATATTGTGTGTTTAGAAGGAAGGCTTCTAAAATTTAATAAATGTTGCTGGGCTTTTTGTAAATCTAATATCATCTGTTATCTCTACTTCAAAGGGCAGAAAGAAAAGCCACTGTTACCAGCTGGAATCTCTGACTTTTAAAACGAAAAAGTAACTGAGCCCACATTCCTTATACAGGTCAGGGAAACGGGATACTATTGTAGCTCTGGTTAAAAAGCATCAGAGGGGGAACTGAAGAGGCACCAAGTGAATTTTTCCTCAATTTTTTCGTTAACTGTCAAAGTGATTTGTAACAATTCAGACAATGACAGTCTTCCTCATTAAACTAAGCAGTGGATTCAGTCAAAAATACCCTGCCTTTACTATTATTCTCCATGCCATGGTCAGTGTTTTCCAAGTCAAAAGGTATAACTAAAACAAGCTTTGCAGAAAGAAGTAATGCCTTTTAGGAAGCCGACTGGAATGTTACCATACTTACTCTTTCAAATCATTATAGTGACTGCAGCATTTCTATCACTGCTGTGATAGTGAAAGTTACCACACAAAAGATTTCTCCCAAATTAAAGCTATAATGACACACGATGACTGCTTTAGAAAGAGATATTTGAGGTATTTTGTGCATGTAATCTGCCTTTCTGGACTGTATTGAAATGTGAATATGAAAAACATGATTAAGTTTTGCTATTCTAAGGTTCCTTCCAGGTTGCTATTGTAATAGATCCATTTGCACAGCCTTACTCACGCTCTTGTCCAGACAAAGCGATGTGCTGTACTGAACTGACAAAACCACCTCAGTAAATACATTTCCATGGGTCTTAGCAGAGTTTGGATTATAAACCACCTATATCTTCCCTATTGAACTCAGAGCTCCTTTGAGATGATCCTGTGATCATTCATATTTTCAGAGAGTGAAAGGAGAATAGGGGTAATGAAGGTTACATTTCCACATTAATCTTCAAAACATCTCAAGCATCTTCAAACTCTGTGGAGAAACAGGCACATCTGGAAGGTAAGTCTACAGACAGTGTCTAAAAATGCTAGATTCTCCCTCTGGAAGTGTTTCTTTCTATTCCCGTTGGTAATTGGGGAGCATAGAAAACAAGTTCAAAGATTTTAGAGGTTAATTTAAGGGCGAGAAATTCTAACCAAACATAAGTCATCATGTTCTATCCTGACTAATTATTCCTTGCAAAATCTAAATTTTATCATTATTTTTGTTTTTAAGCTATTTTTTAGTGCAAATCAGTCTCACGTTGAAAAGCTTGTCCCACCTTTTGAGGCTCTGCAGTTGATTTTTGAAATGTTCCGTCACCATCAAGAATTTCTCATTTTCAGCTTTTGACTGTTATTCTTTCTTTACACCTTTTCTTACTATAAGAAGTAATTATTTTCCTGCAGTGCACATGAATTTCCACTAGAAAACTTAACTTAGGCTTTCAACTCTCTGCTCTGCATCTAAGCTACCTAAAGAAAAGATAATAGAATCTGTCCAAAACGAGAATGTCAGCCCTTTGATACTATTGAATGATGTGTTTGGCCTTCAGTCTAAGAAGCTTGGACTTTGTTGGTCTGGTTGTTCCTAAGAGGGGCTTGCATCCAAATGCTGACCCCATACAACCTTTCTTAGCTTGTGAATTGACAAGATCGTAGTACATGATTGTATGGTTCCTCTTAATTAATTTGCCATTATATTTCCACAGTTTTGAGATAGAAAGAGATTTTTAGTGCTTCATTCATTTTCTAATATCTGTCCCTTGGCTGCAGTCCTGAAGTTAATGCTCACTAATAATGTGTTCTTTGTCTGCCCAGTTACCAGGGTCACCCTTTCTCAAGAGGTCTTCAGAATGTAGAAATGATTCTTCAGTCACTGATTTTCTTTTTAACAGAGACCTTTTCTATGTTCTTTTTTCCTCTATAGCCTACAGCTCAGATGTTTTGCTCTGCCAATTCTTTATTTGCTGCACAATCCAATTCTTCAGTCATTAGAGAGTGAACTTTGCATTTGATTGTTTTAATAGACAAAGTCACAGTAGAAACTGGTATAAATAATCCTAAACAGAGAGTATTTTAATCTGATTTTAGTTTATACATAATAACCAAAATATTTCTTTTAAGTTACATCACTGACAATTGCAAGGAGATTGAGATGAGTATGGCCTTACAAAAAAGAAATTACAATTAAAACCATTATCCAGAATTAGGTGTTCTGTTTATCACAGTGGAGAAGAGATATAAATATATTATTGTTTTCAGTAGAATACTGATTTTTTTCTTATTTTTTTCAAACAAAACCTAAAAAAACAAGCTACAAAAACTAGAAAATATCTTTTCTATCCACAAACTGAAATATTCTAAGCTTTGTACATAGTTGGAAATAGTTGGAAAATTAAAGGAGTAAAAGCATAAAAAGGAAACAGTTCTTTAGATTCCATCACTAGCCTTTGGGCTGTGTGATGGCAATCTGTGTGGTTTCACTCAATATTGTACTATGATGGAAGAAAAAAGTCTTGAAGCGGGATCTGAAAAAACCTTAGTTATGGTAAAAAATATTATTTTCAATAGGCTGAGGAAGACTGTAACACATTTGTAAAGGAACTGCTTTGCTTTTCAAACATAGTAGATGTATTTATCTTTCTAAAATGGATTTATTTCATCCACCAAACAATTCTGTTCACTTTTAAAAACAGAATATCCACAATGATTTCTGTCTTAAATTCACAGTGTAGCATATCAAAACTTATAAAATAATTATACATTTCCTTGGACATGAGTTATACCTGCCATTTGGTGACAAAGGGCCCAACAAAACTTCATATCTTCAGACAATAATTAAAGGAAAAAGATATAAGGGTTCTGGAGTTCAGCATTACAACTTGATAAGAAAAAAGTACTTCCACATGGCAAGGACTTGAAGTCTTACTCATAGATTTCCTACTGGGATGTATTCAAAAGCCTTCAGAGTACTTCATGGCCTTTAAATTTCAGCTGACCTACATCTCTGCATTAAATGCCCTTGATCTTTAAGAGCTTCCCATTCCATTTTATTATAAAACTCCACCAATCTATCTACTGGACATATCTATCCTTTCCATAAAGTGGCATAATTTAAAATATGCACCAGTAACCTGCTAAACTCATAGAATCACAGATTGAAAGATCTGTTTGGATTGGAACGGTCCTTAAAGATCATCTTGTTCCATGCCATGGCCAGGGAGGAACATCTTCCACTAGACCAGATTGTTCAAAACCCCATCCAATCTGCCCTTGAAGACTTACAGGAATGGGACATCCACAAGTGATCCACAAATTCAAGTAAAATCAAACACACTTTAGAAAGAATTAGGTAATTTTCTATAAATAAATGGGTGAAGCTTGTGTTAGGTAAACATGAAACTGAGTCATGTGTTGAAAATTGCTTCAGGTACTTAGGTGTTTGGCAAGCACTTTGAAATAATTTCAACTATTAATCCAGTTACATTATTGAGATATTTTACATTCCATTCTTAGATAAAAATATACACAGGTATTCAGCCATTCAGAAGCTAGTCGTCTGTTATTTCAAGTTTGATATGATTTATCTACCTTTCTAAAAGTACTAAGAAAGCCTATTTCTTCACATTCTATATTTTCAAGAGAGTTTACGGTTTATGCAGGCTGGTCACAGTTGAGTATAATATATCTATGTGTCAGAAATTGGAACAGGCAGTAGACATTATAGATGAATTGCCAGGAAATTACCCCAGTGTGCTGACTTCCCAAATTCCTTCAAATGACTTAACAGGCTTGACATGGCAGCTCAGTGTTCAGTTTGCTTAGGGGACTTTAGGAGAATCAGTGGTTCCAATCCATTGCTAAGGTTCGAGTTTTTCACATTTACATAGCAATAAGGAGCTTAGGGAATCTGGCAAAGAAAAAAGTATTTAAGGCAGTATTATTGCCAATAACAGTGTTTAAGCTCATGGTACAATTAAAATAAAAAGCCTTTATTTTTCTAAAAACATTAAATGGGCAGATGATACTATTGTTGCTGAATTGTTGATAAGCAGCAGCACCTTTGATCTAATCAGCTTTTGGATCATGGCAGCACTGGCAGCAGCCGACACACTCATTTTTGATGAGACAATGAAGTGTGTAGGGGTGACAGGCTTTATGGCAAAAGGCATCACATATCTTCCACAAATCACTCATTTGTCTAGTTTGGGATGGTATAATTCTGTGACCTATGAAATTAAAAGCAGAAACCTCGATTTTCTCTTTATATAGTTCCTTGCATCATCTAGGATAGAGAATGACTGTCAGGCTCTCATTGCTACATGAAATTAAAGGCATTTTGCAAGTGTAGCATAATTCTGCTGAGATTAGGGAATTCCACTCAAATGTAACACACTGTGATCTAGCATCCTGGAATTTACACAGAAAGCTATGAGGTGGATGCAATAAAATAAATTTTCTTGTTTATAATAAATTTGCCCTTGCTACATTTTCTGCTATTATTTGAAAGAACCTTTAAATTAGCAAAAAGCTGAAGCAAATAAGGGTTGCATAGATCTAGTGAGTGACAGGAAAATGGCCTCCAATGAGAGTCTTATAACAATAATTGAACTTAAGGTATGTCAAACTGTTGTTAATGCTACAACTAAAATATTATATGCATTGTTAGAGCTTGGCTGATTTCCAAAACAACCATTGTCTAAAAATAAAAGTGAACTAAAAATTACTGAAAAATTGTACCACATTAGATAGACCAATAAAGATACCAGGAGGTAATTGTTTTGACTATACCAGTGTCCCTTTTTTACTATGATATAACTGCACAGCAATTAGGTTATTCTTGTAAATGGCATGGTGACTACAGCTGCAAAAAGACATCACTGCCATCTTCTGGTAATAGCTCATCCAGCTTGCCAGCATGTGGGTTTTCATTTATTTATTTCTCTTTTTATAGAACACTACACAGGCAGTCAGGGTATCTTGTTTACAAGGCCAGGGAAATGTATTATGCTTAAGCATTCAGATTTTTTTTGACCAATAATTTCATCCATTTCCAGAATCCCTGCACTGCTATATGACTCCAACTGGTGAAACATTCTTGAGACTTATTTTCATTTGTAGATGAAGATACCACAAGTCCAGAAATTTGCATTTCATAGCATAATCATGTATTATACTTTTATCCCACAGTGTGAGCTCCCTGATGACTGAATGCTTGGAAATAGAAATGCTATGTGTCACGAAGATCAAGTTCAGCTGAAAGTCAATGATGCTGGTATGTTTACCCTCATTTATTTTTGCTGGAGGTCTAAATCTCTTAAGCAGGTTAGAATTAAGTATTTGTTAGTGTGACAAAACTCTGCTTTCTGCTTCCTCCAGAACCTTTAGTGCCTCAGCTTTACTTCTAAGAACTTGGTGGGTCCTGTTTATCACTGATCATCAAACAGAAAAAAATAACAGCAGTCTGTCTTGCTCCAGGAGATGTAGCTCGATTTGTGACATGATCTTTACTCACCTTAGCATCAAACATAATTGCCACTAGTAAGTAATAATGCTGCTATTAATAACTAATTCCAGTCTTACTTGAGATGCATTCCCAATGTCCCCTCCTGGACATGAACTATGTCATGTAATGCAATTGCTTTATAAAACATAATACTCATCCCCCTAACTAAGTATTTGTTTGGAAGCCATTCGTCATAACTTTGGAATTTCCTCAGATAGTAATTTAAAACATAAATTTTTTTTTATTTTTTTTTTCTTCACGCTCTTAAACCTTACCATTGCTCAGTTTATGTCAAAGAAATAAATATACACACACATATTTTTGTGTGTGAATATAGAAATAGGACAGAAGAATATGGACTGCTTTTGAACAGTGATTCACATATGTGAATTGCTGTGTCCTCACATAACAGTAGTATATTTCAGGTCAATTTTTCCATGCAAAGCTTTATTTACAGTCCTGACCGAGGTAGTCAGAGACTGTGGACATTCAGTGGCAAATCCAGCTGGCACTAAGCAACTCAGTAATTTAGCCACTCCAGAGTAGGCAGTGGAGATGAGAACTTGCTGGCCTTGCTGGCTGTGCAGCAAAGGCAGCCAAAGGGGTTTCATTGATTTCTGAAGTTATCCTATTGGTAAGAATAATAAGTTACTCTCACAGTTCTTATGACTTTTCAGCAGCCTTATTTTTTCCTTATTGCTTGCCTCCCTATTAGAATCGGCACAAAAATGTTGCCAAAAAATGTCTGCATACGCAAAAAGTAAATTTTATGTAGATGTTGCTATGATCAGCATGCCTTGAGGCTTGTTTCTGCAATAACAAAGGGCTGGTTCAGCGCTCTGCTGACCACACAGTAGTCTTTGTTTCTGGCCCTCAACTCAACATGCACAGAACAGGGTGAGCAAATGTGGCAGATCCTGCCAAGCATCCCCTACCTTCGCTGGCTTCCTCTTCACTGAACCACAGCCCCACCCCCAGCATCTCTGCCTGACTGGTTTTTCAGAAGGGAAAATATATTTCCCTTGTACTTTCTCTGTATTGCAAGCCTAGCCTCGATTTGCAGTCTATATATTTAAGCATAAATCTTGCATTCAAGTCCTCACAGCCACTGTGAGAGTCATATCACTCTTGGAGATATTTCCCTTTCAAAGCAGCCAGCCTGTCCTCAAGAAGAAGAGATCTGAGATAGTAAATTTTTCTAAATCATTTTTTACTGGAAGCAGAGCTGTTCTCCATAAATGCAGGAGCCAACCATCTCTAAAACCAGAGCTGGATAGTGTGTTTTCACTGTCCATTCATGCCAGTAACAGATGCCTGGCAATCAGGAGCTGCTTGTCAGCTCCCAGACAGGAGGCATAGAAGATACACTTCTGTTAAAAGAGCAGAGAGGCTGTTGGTTAACATAAGCTTTTACTATGAGGCTGGCACACGTTTTCATCCAACGTCACTCAAAACCTTTTCCACCGCAGCGCATCTCCCAGCTGTGAGCCAGCTGGTGATTGTGAGGGAGGAAGAACTGAGGTACAGTAAAATACTTCTCCTGGTAAGCAACTTTGCAAAAATGTAGTTGCAGATTTAAAGAACCTTCCTGAAACACACATCTCTTTGCCTTACCTGCGGGCTTTTTTTCATTTTACCAGTCCACTGCTGATTTGGCAATTTGTTATTTTATGGTGACTTTCTGCACAGGGATTTAAAAGCAAACTGAATAAAGAGATGCAAAGAAAGGATTACAGAATAGGCTTCATTTTGCAATTCATCAGACCAAGCTAGTTTTATGGTTACTAATCACTACTTTCCAGGGCTTCCAGAAAACCATCGTAAAAGTCATGGAAAGCCATTCTTGTCACTCTCCCATGAGCATTAGGTTTAAATCAAATCCAGTCCCATCAATCAACCCTTCAGAAGTATCTTGCTGCTAGTAAGTTTCTGTGCTCATCGAGTGTTTTTGAAAATATATCAAAAACTTAGGTAAACTCTTTTTTTTTTTTTTTTTTTTAAGATTCACTTTGATCCTAAATTTCACAATACAATGCAGTACACTGTAATCAACAGTGGTGTCATAGGGGGAAGAAACTGTAGCATGGAAAAATCATGGCAAAGTAATAGAAGAAGAACAGGAAGGTCCCTTATTCCTAGATTTTTTTCCTGGCTTAGTGACCTTTATAAGGGAATGAAATAAAATGAAATTAAATAAAATGAAATGAAATAAAATTATGGATCAGCAGCACATAGGAAACTATGCAATAGCCATTACACCACAATGCCATTTATGCTAGTCCTTTCTCCACACTTCTTTTTGTAAGCTGTTTCACATCTTTATTCTGCCTAGAAGTTAGCCTGGATTGTGGCACATTCCCAGGAGTTCCTTAAGAAATACAATATCTATTTTTATCATATTAACCTTAATAACTCACTAAAAAAGCTATCTTCCTCCAGTGGTCTTCTGTTTACAACTAGTCCTAGTATATTGGCAGCTGAAATAGTACATAAAAATACTAACATTTCTGGTTTTCTGAGTTATTAATAAATGAAAACAGCAATTGTACCAATGAAGTCTTGGTCTGCAGTTTTTCAGAAATTTTTCAGATTTACTGGCAGTAGTGAAATTAATGTGGATTTGGACTGGTAAACTTCGGCTTTTATTTGTATTCCATTTGTACACTGTGTTAGCTTTATTTCAAAGTTAGCTATCAAATGTTGTTTTTTTACTGCATTAAAGGATCTCTTGGTTTTACTCACAATTTTCAATGAGGAAATTCATAAAAATTGCATAGATATTAAGTATTGCAATATTCAAATATGACATTTGCTTATAAAAGAATCATGAAGCAAGCATAATAAATCAATGTAGAGGGCTTGATGATTCTTCTCGTTCTATATTATCACAAATATTTGAAATACTCTAAACTTTCTTTGTAACCCAGATCATCAGGCTATGTGAATGATTGTAACCCCAGTCTAGAATTTCTCTGCTTCCTTTCAGTCTTTTTTTCTTTCCTGGTTAATTCATACTTAGGTCAGTGCTACAGAGGACATGAAATAAAGCCCAGAGTGGCTGTCCTTCTGTATCACAGTCCAAAAAGGCATTTATGAGATTACTCATATAACAGCACTTGTCATAGTTGTTTGATGAAGCTTAAAATATGCTCTGAATTCCTTCTGAGCTGAGTATCAATCCCCTCAGACCCTGGAAAGAGGAAGATAGAGATATTAGGAAGCCTTTGCAATGACAAGCACTTTAGAAGCCTGCAAAGCTCCTTCTTCAGGTGGTAGTTTCTTTGTTCTATATATTTTAAAACCTAAAAAAAATTGAGATAGATGTTCTCCTGATTCTGCAGGGTAGTAGGACGGGAATTCTCAGGAACCGACTGTGGTTTCCTGCCACTGGGAACCATTGTTTCCTTGTGCTGGCAAGAATTGGAGGAGTCTGATAAAACCATAGTACTGGGTCTTTTTTTTTCTTCCCGTGAAACATTGTTCCATGATTAATAGGATATTTTTCCTTTCAAGTGTGGAACACCAGCACCTTTCCAAAGACTGTTCAAATCTGGCATGTGTGATCCTGTGCTGCTCTACACGTCTGGCTGTAGGAGACATGATGTCAGCTTTAGTAATACCTTCCAGCCATCTTATCTTGCTGCTCTTATATTCTGCACCCAGACATTTGGAATTCCTCATCAACTACTAAAACACAATGTTCAGATTGGAGACCCATTGATCATTTTAACTGCTTGAGTGGCCAGAAGTCACCTTTACTAATCGTTACTGCCTTTAATCATCATCATTGCACTAATTACAGGCTGATATTTTCGAACTTCTCAAAAATGCTGAATGCTTGAAAGTGAAAAGAATACAATGCAAGCAAATTTGATTCTGAAATTTCTTCCTTATTCAGTAAGAACCACAAGAAGTTCTAAGAATGCAAATAAATTTACACCACCCTATAAATGTTTGATGTAACAAGTAGAAACTACAAATTAAAAAAACAGAGCCCCCACTTTTCTTCCACAATTTTTTTCCATAATTAAAAGCCTTCTGATTTTTTTTCAAAATGGAATATCTGGTAATGCTCCCTGTTACAGTTATTTTCTTTTAAAGTACATTTTAGCAACTCTGTCATTTATATAAAAGACATAAAGATTCCAAGCCCCTCCGTACATGTACTTGCATTTTTTCAACTTTTACAAATGTTAAGCAGATTTAGGAAGTGGAAAGTGACTACTGTTTGTTATGAACTGTATTCATAAATCTGCCTTGGATGGACCTAAAGTACATATGAGTAAATGACTAATGGACCTGAATTATTGAACTGTTACTTGCAGTTCATAAATAACAGTTTTCCTTAAAGCTGCCTATATTTTGTATTGTAAGCTTAGGATCTAAAAGCTGTTGCATCAGAGTGAGTTTGGGCTGAGAAGCTTTTTCAGAAACAGCCAGAGCAGGAGATGACATATATTAAAAAGCAAGCAGCATTTCTATGACACAAGGAATAGGCACATTCTTTTTGACATGTTTATCTCTAAAATATAGTTATATGGAATTTACTATGTCTCTTCCATACTTGTCTCACAAGTCCACTGGACCGGAGGACAAACAATTTCAAGGAATATACCTTGATAAGAATAGAAAAGAATATTTCAATATATGCCCCTCTTTTTCCAGTATTCATCTTCAAGAACTAATCAAATAATACATAAACCTCACAAAACTTATTAAAGCTGGGTATTACACACAGGGAACATTTTGCCTACAATTGAAATGCAGTAGCCTCTCCAGTAAGCACTTTTTTTTATATGTATCTTTAAGAAAACTGTGGTATGAAATATATTCTTAACTTGTTTCTTTTTAATAACTTCTTTCCTTCTCTAATAACTTAAACTCATGCTAAAAACAGCCATGTAAAAATTGTTGTAAGGCAGTATAGCTGTTTGTATAGAACCATCCTGTAATCTTTTATCCTGTGTAAGACTGCATAGAGCTTTAGATAACTGTTTGGTTTAGCAAAACTTTTTTCTTCAACTCTGTTTGTTTCTAAAACTGTTTTTCAAGTTGCAGCAAGGCATATTTCTTGATGTTTATTGTTTGACCTTTGATCAGTAGTAGAATTATTTTCAATTAGATCTTATTGTAAAAGGTACAAGCAGTTCTTGCAATGGTGTCACTGATGTTTTTGCCCATTCTTTTTAACTACTGTCAAATAATTTCTGCAAACTCTGAGCATTCCTAGCTTCCATATGAGTAAACAATGCCTATGAGGGCTCTGTTAACAACCAAATTGCAGGAGTAGTTTTGCAAGGGACAATTATATGAACTTCATTCAAGAAATAAGCTGCCACTAGAGCATAAAACCAGCATTTCTGATGGCATTGAAAATTGAATTGAAATCAAAAAATTGAATCTACAGCAGGTCTCTACAACTATTTTCTCCCTTATTTTTCCATACACATCCACCCATTCCAGATTTATTGTCAATGAACTTCCTGATGGTCATTAGCTCCATTTAAAGGTGATGAAACTTGAAAAGTGTTCTTGCACATGTATCCTATTCTCTTCATCCAATACATTTTCTGATTGTCAGATGAAGAAGTTTGTTGCTTTAGGCATGGCTTGCTACTGCCATTTTAAGGTTCATGATTCTGTTACCTTCTGCTAACATGCATTTTTATGAGGAAATAACAAAATGTTTTCCATTTGGTTTATCTTCCTCTCAGATGTTAAGAAAAAGAAATTTACAAGTTTGCTTGCAGATGTTTCTAAAAATATATTTGGTTTCCATCTTTTTGTGGAGGTTTCGCTGGTGGTTCTGATAGTAACTACCAAGAGAGTGAAATATCCATCATGGACATTTGTAAATATTTTAAGCCCTTTTGGGGTAGGGTCCCCTCTTGAGAGTCAAAGAAATATTGTTAGCGTGCTTATGAACAATTTTATGACTGAGCTGATGAAAGAAGCTCTGCATGTGGATTAAAATTTACTTTAGATGTTCCTCTCAGGATAAGAAAAGAATATTCTGAATGTTTTATGAGCTGCTGAGCATGTCCACTTTAGGTTTTGAAAATTTTTACAGAATTGTGTTCTGTCAGAATATTCATTGAAAATTTTCTTTGAGTAATTTGTTAATGTGAGTCAATATTAGTGTTCTTTTGTGCCTGAGGAATAGAGAAATTTTATACAATGTAACACTCCATTAAAAAATATTTTTTAAGAGGAAGATTTTCCTTTTCACTTCTGAATTTATTATTATATCATATAATAATTTTATTTAAAATATAAAATAATTTTTAAGCTTTGTTAGACAACTTTTAACTTATCTATTTTTCCCATCAGAGTTTTGACACTTGACATTATTTCCTCAGCTCACGATGACACCTGCCTGTTTTGTCTCACCAAGCACATAGGCCTGGACAAGATCCCTTTCTAAATACAAGCCTGTCTAAGCAGTGTAGTTGTACCCAGAACATACTAAAGCCCAGAGGACTCCTGTTTGCAGTGTCTCTGCTCTCTCACCCATAAGAGCAGGGTCAGATCAGAAGATCTTTTGTGTGCTATTACCCACAAAAGGGTAATTTAAAGGGGAAAAAGTGATTAATGATAAGAGATATTCAAGATATAGTGCAGTGAAAAGACATGTTCAAAATTGATATTAAGCATGTGATGCTGGTAAAGGCACTATTTGCTTAAATCTTGGCTGTGATTAAATTGCAGCAAAGTTTTCCATCTGAATCAGGCTATAGTGAGTCAGAATTACAAAAAAAGCTATTTTGGCATCATAGTTGATCAGAAGCAAAGTATAACAATTACATTTTTGCACTAAAATTTTTAAATTTACTATTGGATAGCACAGCATACACTTACCAGATAGGAGCTATTAACAAATAAAATATATCAGAATAGCTCAAGTACTGGGATTCAGAAGTGAAGAAGAACTAATCAAAGCCAGATCTTCGGCACTGCACCAATCCCCAGTGACTCAGCTAACAGCTCTGAAAATCATGCATGGAGAAAACCTACCCTCCCATCCTGCAGAAAATAAAAATAAAACAGGACTCTTCTGCAATAATTACTCCAGCGTAGTACCCAGATTTCAATTCCATGGATGCCCCATTTGACAATGACACAAACAAACTATTCACCTGGCTCCATGCTTCTGATTCCCCCTCAGTGTCCTGCATTCATGACAATAAAATTTTTTGACAGTGTAGACATGACATAATTCAAATTTTCTACCCAGTCTTTTTCCTGGGTGCCTTCCCTTTGCAGTCATCAGTATTCTGCCAGATCTGCAACAAAGACAAAAGTAAAAGCCTGCTACTTCTGCTTCTAGTTTTAAGTCAAAGACAATGATGAAATAATTTTTTCCCCCTAGGAACAAATTATTACAGAAGATATCTTTATTTTAAAAAATTAAAGAAAAAAATTATCAGGGAATCTATTTCCTTTGTAATCTTTCTCACACACTCAGAGGTTCCCCAAAGGTTGGAGGTCTCTGTCCCTCAGGAAAGCACAGCAATGCTGCTGGGGACGGAGGGTATTTATGGGAACAAATACCTGGAGAAACACTTGAAGATGCTCAATTATTACTCATAGAAAAAAAATCTGAGCACAGAGGATCTTTTGTGATCAAGTAAGTCAAATGAGGGCATTTTGGCCAAATGTACTTTGTGTTAACCTGTCCATACCGCAGAGTTTAGCTTTTTATTTTTCTAGAAGAGCAGCAGTGTTTGCAAACATGGGGTTTTCATGACTCATTGCCTAAACTATGAAGTATTTTGTCCTCTCCTTAATAGCTTAAGCATATCCCAAACAATTCTCTTTGATTTCAGTCAAAATTCAGATCACAGCTTAGTCTATACAATCTTAATATTTTATAATATTGAATTTTCTTCTGCTATCCATACTCCTCCCAGATTCCCTTTCTCTGTTTAAATTGCTGGCCTGCTTTTCTGGACTGAATAATGCAAGAAACTGAGTGAGAAGAAAAACAATTTTTTTTAGAGCCTTTGTGCATGTTTCTTTTTTAAAGTTTCCTGTTGGCTTATGCACACTGTGTTCCTCTGTATCACATCCTTTTAGAGCCATATGTGGAAGCAATAAACTGTATCCTTGCCTTCAAAGATATAGAGTATTTGTTTAGCCAACTGACTAAGGAAAATACTATGAAGCCATTAAAAAATATGGTTTTATGTGGTCAATTAATCATAGAGAGCAGGCTGCAGTGCACAGTTCAGGAAATATTAGTCAGCGCAGGCAATGGGTAACTGTCAATTACTAATCCCAGGATTTCTTGCCAGGGGAAGGCAGACAGCACATTAGCAACAAAACACACCAAGTCTGCCAGCGCTTTCCATTAAGATCAGATTTCCAGCCCTAGAAATGCTTGCAGATATCAGTGATGATAGCTGATGAAATTCAAAAGGAAAGTTTTCTCCCTTAAACCAAAGATGTGCCCATTAAAGTCACAGCCCGTTTCCCCTCCACATTACCTCAGCGGGCCTCAGTCAGAAATGAAGTGTTTTCATCACCGTGCAAATGTACAACATGCACTGAAGAAAGAAACCTGTTTTGCAAGACTGTGAAGTGCACATGCCTTGAACACTTCACAACCAAAGCACTTGAAGATGATACCTTTTTTCTTCTTTTTAATAAAGAAAGGATTTATGTTTTCATGACAGATACTGTCCTGCATAAGTTATGCCTGAAGATGATTGCACCATCAGGCTAACAAATTTTCCTGTCCTGTGGAGAGAGAGAAAGTTTAAGAGGAAAACAAGACAAGTAATTGTTCAATTATAGCTATAGACAAAAGGTTTAGAAGAAAACAGCCTTTTTCAGACTTGGATGAAATTCACAGAGAGAGCATCTGATCTTAAAATTCTATTATTTTTACAGGTAAAAATAGAAAGAGTTACATTAAATATTGAATATTATTGCATTTTGTTACGTCTGCTTTTTTGGGAACTGAGTTTTATGAGTTTTGAAAGATTTGCAAATATTTGTGAATTTTTTGTCTTCTCAACCTCTAAGATTTGGCAAAACTGATTTTTTTTCTAAGTACCTTATCTGGCAATTGACTGGCAATTTTCAATCTCTGACCTAAACCAACAGCTACATGACAGTAGGAATTGTCCATGTTTTGGAACTGCAGCTCCTTACATGACTGCTTTGGTACCCACCTCCAGGCATGGGCATTCCTTCTGTGCCACATCCCCTCAGAGGGCTGACAAGATGTGCAAAGCCACTGCCTGTAAAACTTCAGCTTTATTTGCTTCAGGAGGTGGAATCTGTTGATGAGTGAATCCAGGAAGAGAAAGCTGGGTCCCACAGTCGAGTCATGAAAGTATAAACCCCAGGGATCAGCTACTGTGCTCGTAAATCTCTATGTGAAGACGTGCACATTACCAAGTCTACAATTCAACTTGATATATAAATGTGATTAATCAGACTAAATAGAGAAGTCTATAAAGTAGCTTGCCTCCACTGTCAACAGAGATATAGTCAATATAATCAGTGGAGTATAAGACACAGTTCATCTCATTTTAAAGATGCTGTCTAAAATTTGCCAAATTAATTAGCCTTTAACTACGCATTATATTTTTTTTTGTTGACATAAAGGCGGACAGCTCAAAAATGGAAAACCAAAGTTCAAACAGAATAACCATAAAATCTAAAAAAGGATACAATCTGGCACCTTGAAAGTATTCGCAGTATTGATAGACATTAACAGTTAATAGTGCTATTAAAAGCAGGTGCTTATTGTAGTTAACACTTTGTTTTTAATTCTCATCTTTCTCTGCCTCAATGGTAATAGGCAGCTTTATTGAAGCACATCAGAGAGTTGGCATTTCATTCACTATCCTTCATACAGGACTCAAAGCTATAATTAAATCCGAAGAATGCCACGAAGAAATAGATCATTCTGTGTCTGGGATTGTATTCAGAAGATTTGTGGTGAATATAAAAAAGGTTATAGGGGTATAGCTGCCCAAGAGCAAGAGATCATCTTCCTTGAACTGAGCCAGGAAGGCCTTATGGAAACAAAGGCTTTATATATATACATCTTTATGTTTTATATCTCCTAAGACTTACAGTTTCTCCAAACTCAGCTGAGGAGAGCAACAAATTGTCATTCTGTTATTTTAACATAGTCTTGTTATTTTTCATTACAGATTGCTTTAAGTGTGGCAACACTGCTGAGTCTGAGCAACGCTGCCTATTCCATGATATATTGGGGTTTTTTGGATGACCTTGTCTGCTCAGCTGCCGTACTTGCTCAGCTGCTGCTGTCACTAAAAAGGACTGTCACTGGTTCCATTATAGAGTGCAGATAGTGTGATAGAAACACACACCAGTAACTCTCCTACAAAGATTTCAAAAGATCTCATCTCTAGTATTATTTTACACTACAAATGAAATTTTACAGATCATTAGTCCAGAATGTGAGCTAGTTGTTTGAAAAAATGAATTAAAAAGTCTAGGATTATTTCATGTAGAAAAGTATAGTCTGCACATGTGCTGTGCTTATTTTCTGTAGATATTCATAAGCACTAGTGTGTCTGCAGACTTGCACTGCATAATTAAAGATTCTGTATGTGGTACTGTGTGGACATTAGTGCTATGCAGCCTAAAAGCTCTGAATTAGCTCTTGAAATAAAATGAATATATGACAGAGTTCTGCAAAACAAATATATGAAAGAGTTCAGCAAAAACAGAAAGCTGCTTAAACACCTGCTGTTGCCAAAATACAGCAAGCTTCTTACCAAGGAATTTCATGTTGTGTTAGACTGTACAATGTCCTTGTACTGAATAAGGTACATAGAGAAGTTATCTTTACAGCATTGAATATCAGCTCTGAATTTCAAAATATTTTCAGATAGAATTAAATATAATTTTATTTCCTTAGAAGGCCTGTTATACATATTGCATAAATTTCTGTTGTGAGAGAGCAAGAGGTCATTTATGGCTTCTAAATTTATATGATATTGCCCACCACATTGAACTCAGTCCTTAATATGTATAAATTATGGAAGTCAATCCAAGTACTGTGTTTGACATCATATACAGTCCTGGCTGTTTATTTACTCATCTTTCCAAAACAAATGAAAGATGTGATTTCCTTTTCCCATTCCCCCTTCTCCCCAGTACACAGACATGAGCTAACTAGGTTTGAGTAGTGAGGACTTCTCCCATTTACCAACAGCAAAGCATTCCTTTTGTCTTCAAAGGTGTACAAAAGCAAATTTTTAGTTCAAGAGGAGGATGAGAACTTCTCTTCAACAGCAAGAAGCCACAAAAAATTATGAGTGCCTTTGACAATATAAACTCATTTAAACACAATCAAAAAATAAAATTATTGTAATTCATCTTCTTTTGTTCTCACTTTCAGTATATTATTGAGGTTGTCCCTACTAAAATGCTGAGGCAATAGCAGAAATATTTTCCTTTAAGATTAAAAATCCCTCGTGTACCATAGCAGAGCATTTAAGAAATAACACATCTTTATATATAGGCAGCTTTCATTAAACAAAAAACCACAGTGAATCCGCACTCTAGCCCTGATTTCTAGGAATGAAGGATATGTGTATGCACGTGTTTTCTGAATAGGACACTTATTAAGATTTTAATTTGCTGTCAAGGACAACTTACCATATCAAGATGAATCTTTTATGATTCATTTACCAAGTGTGACAGAGGCAACTGACATTAATTTAATCTGTGATTGTGAGCATTAGTATTCATAAAGAATCAGGAGCACAAATAGAACCATTTAGTCTTTCTTTCCTTCTGAAGCAATGGGTTTATGTTGTGTAGTGAAGATCATTGACTGGTAGACTTTTAAATAAATGTTGAAATAGAAATACTGAGCTGTAATAGTAATACTTGGAAAGATTTAGTGCTGCTCCTTAGAGATAGATTTGAGTGAAATACTGTAAAAATATATATGCAAGTTTAATATTTACTGCCTTAAAACAATGTTTTACCTCAAAGGTCCTTGTCATTTCTCATTTGGCCCAGGAATTAATTTTTGGGGGGGTTCTAAGATTTAGAATTAATTGGGAAAGGGATGGGAAATAGTTAACATAAAGTAAACGTTCATTTTTATGTGCCCCATATTCTCAAGGACATAAAAGCAAGAAAGACCAAGCACATTTTACCAAATCAATAGTGCATAAAAAAAAAAAAAACCCTTATGTTTCACAAAAGCAAGACAGCATCATTGCATAATACACAGGAAACTACAAGGTGTTTAGTGTTAAATTGGTCATGGGAGCATAGCTAACCTGGATCTGAAAATAAAATTTGTTAGGCTTCCCTAACAACTTTTCCCTAGATGGGAATGCAAAGGGGGCAAAAACATTATCAACAGAAATACCACCTGCATTTCCTATCCGCAGGGCTTTGAACTGAGCTACCTCTGTATGTCAGGGATTTGGGGGGGCAGAATTAAATGCTCTGCCTGTGCATCTGCTCAGCATAAAACCTGACAGCACTCTGGCTGCACCACTCAGAACCACAGCATTGTCCCAAAAGTGCTGAGGCTGGCCTGCCAAAGAGAACATGGAGGGACAGATGTTCTTGCTAATTATGGTATTTGCACATTAATGCAATACATGTGAACTTAAGATTTCTCCTGACTCCTACCAGTGTGATTGAAGAAAAACTGGCAGCAATGGAACTGGTCAAGGAAACAGTATTCAAAGAAAACTGTACAGAGTACCTACTGTGGACTTTCCCCAGAGATCCTGGTCTCTTATAGGCCTTCAAGTTACAAACTAATGCCTGTTACACATGCCTTTGGGTGCCAGCAAATAAGAGATGCAACAATTTAAGCTGCAGAAAATGTAGAAATCCCAGGAATGACTAGAACTTAGAGAATTTAAAGATTTCAACGAGAAACACATTCAACGATATAGTGATTTAATAATTTCATGTTTGATCTAAGGTTAATCTTCTATTCTAGTACCAATTTTTCATTTCAATTTAGACAACCTTCATCAACTGCATGTACTTTTTCAAGTTCTGGCTCACAAAATAGTAGAATGACTTTGAAATTAAGCTGCCTGGGAATACAAATATTGTGAGTTGCTGACTGTATAAAGCCAGCTAATTAAGTAAAATACTGATTCTTTAATTTCCATAGACACAGCCATATGACATTAACAATAACTTAGAGACAGGAGATGGTAGAGGAGACACTGAAGAAATTCCTAAGCTGAAAAGGGAAATATATGTGCTTATTTAAGACAAACTCCTTTAATTGTCTGGTGTACTGAAACAACCAAGAATATAATTCTGTATTTGTCCTCCTTCAAAAGGGAATAATAGAATGATTATATACATTAATGGGTAAGCAGATTCATTCCATAAAAAAAATATTTCACAGATAAATTAAGTGTGCCTAATTTTATCCAGATTACACACACTAATCCTAGACTACAAAATGATAGACTACCTTTTACAGTTCACAGTATATAAGGGGATCTCTTTTTTCCCTATATGCATTCTCATACTCCCTATATATATATAAAAATTTCAGCTAAAACACAAATTTGGATTCACAAAGTAAGAAATATGTCTTTAAAGAAAATGAGCCTAGTTAATTCTTTGTTCTTTTCATGTGTCAATACATAAAATTGTATATTATAACAATATTGGGAATTATTAGGAACTTATGGCTCAAATTCCTGCATGAAATAGAACATAGGGTGAATTACTGAATTAATTCCTGATTATAGCAGACAATAGGAGAAGGAAGTAAGAAGGATCCATCTCAAGAAGAATGTTTTTACCTAAAGGGTTGTCAAGTATCTGAATGGGCTGCTCAGCAAAATGTGTAGTCGCTATCCCTAGTAGTGCTTCAAAAGCAACTTGAGGTGGCAGTTGTTGCTGTGGTTGAGTTGATATGGTGGTGTTTGGTCAAAGATTGGGCTTGATGATCTTGGAGATCCTTTCCAAACTAAATGACTCTATGATTTTATGGTTCTATGATCTTGATTTTATGACATTTCTTTTTAAGCGATGGCTTTTTCGAAATATATCACCACCAAAAGGAGAATTTGCATTATCATTTTGAAGTTACATTTAACAGCTGCAGCAGGATGAACCACCCAGCCCTTTCTTTGCCTTCCTTTCGTCTGTTTCCATTAGTAAACCTCCACAGGACTTGCATGTATAGAAAGCAAGCCAGCAGTGCCCTGCTGTCACACACTGGCAGCATTCATTGCTGAGAGTAGAAAAATTCTAGAGTTTCAATTTAAAACCAGAAGTCACCTTCATATATTTAAAGGTTTACATCTCCTTTTTAAAGATCTATGTCCAGATTGCACTGAAATTAAGATTGAAATGTCCTCTTGAACTGGGACCAAAGCAGCCTGAATAGTAAGATAGCAAAAATGAGAGTGGTTTTCTGCTGCATAACAGCATTAAAGCACATCAAACCACCACAGGATAATGGTAGATTCCTTAAAAAGAATGAAGTAATGCAGTTTGTTAGCCTAAGGTTGATCTAAATTTTAGGCTGGGTTTTGGGATGTAGACTGGTATTTTTATTTGATTTGGAGACATTTTAGCTAAAATAAATTATCCAGTCATAAGCACTGACAACAGATTGGAAATTCTGGTCTGACGTTAATCTGACAGAAATGAAAACAATGCCTCTGCTATGTGAGGAGGGAGTGAAATCTGTCTCACAAATACCTTCAAAAATCCTTCCATTAATGCTTCTACCATTTATGACACAATAGTCATTGAATTTTGAACCTCAGAAATATCTGCCAAGAATTTTGGTTTTAGAGTGTTGCACATAAATGGGAAAGTGACACTGGAAAGCCCAAAACAGTTGGGTGCTTTAATCTGAAGCCTTTTTTCCATCATCCTTATTGCAATGTTCTCTATAAATATTATTCATGGAAAACTGCTTAGTGTAGTGTTCTTCCACTGGTCTTATTTTATCAATATGTGTGCTCCCTTTTCCTGTGAAGCTAAAGCATTCTCTGTCATTCCCAATGTAATATTCCACACCCAATGCAGATCTTCTCCTAGCTCCAAAAAACTGACATTGTAAATTCCTAAAAAAAACCCAACCAAACAAACAAAAATCTAACAAAACAAACAAACAAACAAAACAACAAAAACAAACACTTAAAGACAAAAAGCATAAATATTAACATAGATAAATATGATCTCATAACTTCATAGAGGCTGTGTCAGAACACAAGATTCCACAAGAGTACAGTACCAGTAAAGGGATATAATTTTTAATTCTTTTGATGATTTGTGTTACACACCTGACAGTGACTGAAAATATAGGAAAAAAGCTACAGTGCTGACATACTGAATTGACTGCATAGTTATTAAAAAATAAAGATTTTTCTCAAGCACACCACCTACCTCCAATTTTCCATTGTTGACAGCAACCCTGGCATGCAGTCAGAGGGGAGGGATGAGATACAGCGTGGTCACTTCAGTAGTTCCTTTCTGACACTGCTGTGTTCCAGATTTCTCAAACATACAGACCAAACAATATTCTCTGTAATTTTTGCTTTTCTCTGGGCATGTTCCCTGTCCCTTTACCCAAAGCATAAATAAGTTTCCTCCTAATAAAAAAAATTTAAATGTAGTTTTCTCCTTGGCCATTTTGCCCTTACATAGCTTTTAGTCTAGACATATTCTATAAATGTCTGTTTACTTTGGGCCATGTTATGATGCTCCAGTTCAATAACACTTTACATCAAGAGTGAAATTTTGACACCTTTCTAAAGTTTTTGCAGCTTACTTCACTTTCTCAAGGGTATCAAGGAGGCAATACAAATATTACTGTTGTATGAGGGCAGAGGACCTGGATAACCCTCCCTGATACAAGTTCAGAGGTCCAGACCCTTGTGATTCAGACCCATCAAAATAAGTCACACACATGCTAGTTTTGTGGTATTTACAGAAAAGAGTGCAAATCTGAGGAACCAAAGTCTACGATAAATTATTTAAATAAATCCAGTGTAATTCCAGGCAGTTCGAAATTTGGTAATTAAGTTGTTTAGGGACCACTGTAAGTTTCTAAGAATGAAAATAAGATTATCATCTCATGATGGAAAAATCTCACTCCCCACACATTTCAGACAGCACAGAATCTCGTATTTCCATATTTGCTCCAGATAATAAAGGTTCTGAACATTATCAACTGCTAAATCCTCTCATTGAAGCATCCTCTTATTACAATAGAGAACTGTTGCTACCCACTGCATCAGTCTGCAGCATTTCCAGAAGATGAATTCTGCACCCTGAGTGAGTTCAGATATGTCTGGGCTCACAAGATACCATGCACACAATAAAAGCCACAACTATGATAAAATTGTTGCCACAAGTCTGAGTTCCAAATTTTACTCAGCTCTGGGTGATAGAGAATTACACATGTACATGTGTCCTGATTGTTTTCTTTCTGCACCCACCAGTTTTTGTTAGCTATGTCTGGATTATTTTAGAATGTTTCTCATTTCCCTTTTTATTACCCTCCAGATAACATGCAGTTTTTGTGATTTTGTCTGATAGCTTTGATCTTGATGTTTGAGATTCTTAGGTTAGCAGAAGTCTTAAGCCCATAGTTTGCATATTTAAATTCTTATAAATTTTTACATCTTTACTAATTTTTACATTACTGATTTTTAGATCTGTCTAAACGTGAGGCTTGTCCTGAATATTACGTGTATTCAACTGTTCAAAGGACAGTTGATTTGAATATGTGTATTGTGCAGATTGTAGATTTCTAGCTAATCTTTGGAATTCAATTCCTTAGGCCATACAATCCTGTAATTTTGTTCTTGCTGCTAAAGAATTCTTTGAGTAAGCTGGTTACACATCAATAGTGATGCTTCAGATTTTACCTCCAGGTTTCTGTAAGCATTCACACTGAGAAGAACAATACTACCTGGAATCGAATAGGTTTATTTCTCCTTTTGCAAATTTATATTCTGAAACTCAGCATGAGAGCTGCAAGTATGTTCTCTGTCAGGGTGGGAAAGTGGCCAAAAATTGTTTCAGGCTTGGTAAAATTCAACAAAACTTCCCTTTTGCACAAAAAGCAGTGCAATGTTGGGTGTATATTCATGCACCAGGTACACTGTCAACTCTTCAGAGGAGCACCAAGGCTCAGAAGGCTCTGGCTGCAGTAGGACTGTCCCCAGTCTTATTTTGGGCAGACACTGGCAAAAGCAGCACTGGACAGACAGACCCATGCTGAGCAGGACGTGGGGAAACATGCCAGGTCTGTTCATAAAACAAATGGAAATGGTGTTTTAGTGGAATGACGGTCGTAGACAAAGATAAATATTTCTCAGAAATGAAAAATTAGGAGGAACTGTTGTAAAAGTTTAAAATACCCAAAGTTAAGTTCAAAGATGGAAAGGTGAAACTGGAAGTGGACATAAACTGAAGGGACTATCAGCTTTTTCCACACAAATCACAGGGATCGTATGACACAGCACTGAAGACATATGGGTGTAATAAGGAAACATGATGTAACTGGGGATAACTGAAAGTTGGCCATATTAGGAAACTAACTGGATTATATAAATACACTAGAGCCATTAAGTTTATAGAAAGGATAGTTTATATAATGGGAAATATTTATAGACTTAGATCTCCTGGTTATGCAGAAAGAACCAGACGGAAAGTATTGCAAATGTCAGCTATACCTAACCCTTACACAAAGCAGTGTAAAATTTTGAATCAGTTCAAGATATCCCCAGGCTCAAAGTACAAAAGCATTGCTTCAAAGAATGCTAAAAAAATTGTGCCCTGCTAGTATAAGTTATTTTTAGCACAGTATTTTAATTCTGTAGATCAGTTTATACTTTTATCTGGTAGCTCATTTTATTTTCTCTGAAAATTGTAAGATTTTTATGATAATATATTTTCTTACTTCATACTGAAAAGTGCCTGAACTGTCTTAATTTCATAAACACATACAGCCATAAAATTGTGGAATGGTTTGGGTTGGAAGAAATCCTTACAGTCTGTAGAATTATCCCTTGAACTTCTGTTCATTGTGAATTAAGTTCTTACTCCTTAGGGGCTGAATGTAAGGATTCAGGGGTGATATAGGGTGAAGTAAGTTAATTACTGCATCTTTACATGTAAGTCTGTGTTTATTAGACATTTTTGCCATTCAAAGCAGATCTGCTTCATCAAGAAAATGTTCCCAAAAAATGCATGGAAGTGTTAAAAAAATATGTAGATGTGATGCTTATGGACATGGTTTAGTGGTGGACTTTGCAGTGTCAATGGTTGGATTCAATGATCTTAGACTTCTTTTCCAACTTAAATGGTTCTTTGACTTTATGACCCAGTGTGGCTCAGATGTCTATCCAAAGTCTTAATGAAACCTAAACCCTCAAATGGATTGAACATATAATTTGACCACGATTCAGCAATCGTTCAGAAGTCTACAGAGCTCCCATGAGTACCTCACCTGTCACATAAGCCTTAACCCAGGGCAGGTTTCCTATCCAGCAAGCATGAACTTACATGTGTAAGTCTCACCGAAGCCAGTAGATATTGACCTTCCTGTTGTGATTGCCAAGAACTTAGACATGGAAAAATGTACTTTGTTGATTGTGGTATTAATGTTAACATTGCAACATGTTTCAAAGTGAATGAGTTTAGTGGCACAGAGATAAGGAAAAAAAAGCCTCTCACCTCTCTCACCTCTAGACTAATATTATTAACCTGCTTTGTAGCTGCTATCCACTGTTATATGTATAAAAATGGTCAGTTTCGACACCCTTCCTTGAGGATTCACAGCAAAAAATGTTAAAAGTTCTTCTTACTCTTTTAAAAAGAATCAGCAAACAGGGCAAAATCAGGCTCTAGTGTTAGTGATATTCTCCAGTTCACGACCCTAATGCCTTTACCTCTAAACCTAGAAATAAACTCCACAGATTTGAAAATGGTAGAGATATTCTATTATCTAAGAAGAAAAGTTGTATATTGTATTTTCAGAGAAAACTAGGCAAAAGAATTAATTAGCCAGCTTTTGGTAATATTGGTAATCTTATTTATACTGACAAAAAAGCTTATGATCAAATGAGATACACAGCTTCCTCTTCGTTATTCTAGAACATTGGCTGCAATTCAGGTGCTGAGGGTTTTTTGTCAACAAGTATAACTAGTGCTATGTCCAGTCCTGACAACTGAAAGCAACTAGATGTGCTTTTCAAATTAAAGCAGCACCATTGTTACTGAAAACTTTCTGAGTTCTATATACTTCAGAAAAATATAAGATGGAAGAGGCAAGTTATTTGAGAGTTAGGGTCATCGGCAAATATGGAAAATAATGCCATATATTGGCATCAGTCGTAAGCTTTCTGAAATATCCTAGTGTAGAGAAACTGCCTAGGATAAAGGGTAGAAGTAGCATCTCAAGAGGACTTTTCTTCAGAATAATGTTTGAACGGACTCACTGTATAAAACTAAAAAGGAACCATTACTTATCAATTAAGCTAGTAGCATTATTATTATTATTATTATTATTATTATTATTATTATTATTATTATTATTATTCAGAATTCCTGTGCTAGAATTTAAAATATAAGGCATTTACTGAGAGGAATTTTAGAGAAAATGCTTCAAAAGGCATCTCTGTGAAGGGAATTGCCTACTTTTTTATTCTTGTTTATAAAGACTATTATGATTAGTTCAGGTTGGGATGGAAATGAAGGAATGAAGTTGGGAGGGGGGCTTAACAATTAATTTCCTGCTGATATAATTCTAGCAGCAAGATATAGTCAATCTCAATCACATTTGAGATTGGGTCATCACAGGGCTTTTAAGAAGGCCAGCATATGATTAACATTTGTCCGGGTATTAATAAAATATCCACAAAACCTCCAAAATTTCGTGGACCATCAGTCACATCAACTTAGCTAAATATTTCAAGACAAAATGTGGGACAAATGAGTTGTAAATTGTACATGTTTTGAGTAGTCTTGTAAAAATGAGAAACAGAAACGAAAGTTTCAATGACTGCATGCCAAATTCTGAACAGACTCCTGAGAACCAAATGAGCAAATTCCATCCAAGAACGCCTTTGGTGGCATTAGCTGAGAGAATGACATTATATTAGAGACAGCTGTGAGTGTTGAAGGTTATAACCAAAGAAAAGATAAGGTGAAGAGATCCTAGTTTCCTAGCAGGAAATTAGTGAATCCAAGCGTCTGGGGAAACATGCAATTCAAACCTCTCAGATAATGGCAGTCTTGCTCCGAGCATCTGGCTTTAAAGCCAAGAGAACGTGGCCTTCCTGTCAGAATCTTATTTACACCCACAGCCATCCTGTCATTAGGGGCTTTTGAGACATTTTAAAAGTAATGGAATTAGCATGATCCAAAGAAAACAATCTCCACCCTTTCTTAGTACCAAGTACAGATAATTTTTCTGTGCATGTGTGCTATATTTGTTAACAATCTCTGCTCTTAGCTAAAAAAAACCTCCAACAGTTCTACCCACAGTATGTTTAACATGAAAAATATCCAAGGGGCACATTCCAGGTGTTTCCTGCTGTTGGATACTCTGTTGCTTTGCATCAAAGGATTGATGCAATAGCACCTGAAAATAAGATGTCACACAAGGCAAATGTAACCACCAGGCACCGCAGGGCAAGTGGAGCCCTCAGCTCTCAAAGTGGCTCTTACTCATAAATTACCATTGCCAAATGTCTGCACGCTCCTCGGGTTTCTGGCTGTTGTCAGTAGAAGTGTGGATAATTCAGGGATAAATTCAGTATTGTTTGGCTCAATACTTTGAAGCATTTGATTCCAAAGTACTAAAACGTATCTCCCAAGGCTGAAATAGTTACATCAATTCAAATAAGATTTACAGTGCAGGTCGGCTGGAGATGGAAAGAGTCAAAATCAGATGCCAAGATTAGTTCATTTTGAGAATAAAAAAGCTGTTACATTCCTTCAACCAAGTCTTTCCACAAAAAGTGTCAGCCCTCACTCAAAAAATGAAAAAAAGGATGAATCAAGGGAAAATCCACACAAAAAAAATGAAATGCATTGTAGGGATAGGCAGCAAGGGGAAAGCATAATTAAAAAAATACTACTGAGGGCTCATGTGAGGATTTGTAAAAAAGAAATGCATTTCACCTGAAGACTTTTTTTTACAGTTTGAATAATAAAATTTTGGATTCAAATACATCAATGGCACCAGGATCTAAGAAGAAAATTGAAGATACTTTAATATATTTAAGCAACTGTTGCATCTCATCTCACATCAAAACTGGATTTTTCTATTTTATTTTTTCTTTTAGGTTTTCTCAGTGAAATTGATTTGGATGTATTGTATACACAGAATACAAGCACAAGACAGAAAAGGAACAACTTAATTCTATTCTTCTATATTCTCTGTTTCATTTTATATTAATAATAGCATAAATAATACTCTAAAAGTATACTCGTGAGGCTAGCAGAAACCAGTTCAGATTTCATTGGACCAAGCTGTAAAACGTCCAGCCTTCAGGACTCTATTTTAATTAGCAGTGAATATGGAAGTGTTGTGAGGTGATGGAAGAAAGGAGGAATTCAAGTGAAATAGCAATAACTGTATGTTGTTTTGGGGTTTTAAATGGGTTTTAGAAAAACAACCTTTATTTAAACAAATGTCAGTAGAGGCAGAATGCCATTGTGGCACTGAGGAAAACAGGATTAAAAACAATAAACTTCTCACAGTGCTTGGTTCAGCATGTATTTTGATTCTTGTCCACCAAACTTAAATAAGGGGACTTGATAAGGAAGCATTTGTGGCATATTATATACATTACACGAGAGACAATGTTTTGAAAGAGTACATGTGAAGCGCATTAGGCATGTTATTGTGGGTTTTTCTGCCAAACATAGCTGCAGTGGAAGGAAAACAAACAAACAAGTGTCTACAAGTTTTCAGAGACATTGTTAGCAGCTAGAAAGAGGGATTTAAGCCATAAACAATGGTTTAAGCAAGTGCATGCCATTCTTTTATTTATATTTGTTAGAACCATAACAATATATCAACAGGCACAGGGGAAAAAATTAGCAAATTATTATGGTATGTCCTAGTAAATGTTTCATGTGCATGAGTTCATGGGGGAGGAGATTTCTAACACGACAGCAAAATGAAAAAATATCTTCTCAAACTGGAGTACCCATCCTAGCCTGAAATTGAGTTTGCTGTGTGTTCAGATGACTGAAGAGAAAATAAGTGGTGTTCTTATTTGAAGACTACGAAGGTGAAGAGAGCAGTCAGTCCTCACCAGTCTATACTTACTGGTGGAGCTTTTTTATATTTTTTCACAGTAATCTATAAGCTTTTGTAATTCAACACCTCTGTTTTTCTGCAGCTCTTATTTGCATAAGGAAATATATCAGTTTTATATTGTCTAGTTCTTGCCCCACTTCCCCTGCTTTTCAAGTCCAGCTTTCCTTTTCATTTTTTCCCCAATTATTAAATATTCATTTTCCTGGCAGTCCAAACTCATTGAGAATGGAGTGTAGCATTTGCTGTAGCATTTGGTATATATTTTTCAGCATTTGGATGTAGCAGGTGACGTTATAAAAATAGAGTGTGAATGTGATACACATTTAGTAAGTATAGCTGCAGTGGAAAAATGGCAACATTGTCTTCATGACAGGCACCCAAACCATCTCCATGGATATCTTAATAGGGACATGAAGCGGGACACAAAAGGCCCAGCCCATTAATCTGTCTCTCATCACATCTTTTAAAAGGACACCTAGAGGTTACTGGGGCAGAAGAGGCAGGACTTGTGACATTTCCCTTAGGCTGTTTATTTATCCACACATGACAAAGAACATAAGGCATAAGACACTACTGCTTTTCACTTTAGCTCCCTGCATCAGGTCTGACTTATGCAAAGCTTGTAAGCTAAGAAGAGATACTCCCATCTCATCCTTTTTGCATTAATCCTAGTTAAATTCCTGTCCATTGTCTCCAGTGATTACTGAGTCTGTGTTTCTGCATTCAGAATAACTGTAAACTTTCTTACATACTAAGTGTTAATTTTCTTTAGCTGAAGCAATTCAGAGCAGTCATTGCTTCCCAAAGGAATTACTGCTTCTAAAGAATATGCCAAATTAAAGATAAACCTTGCTGCAGTTTTCTATGTTGGTGCTGTCTAATAAATAACTCAGTGGCTATGCACCTGCCCTGTCAAAAATCGTACATTGGAACTCCCTACGGAAAAATCTTCCTGAATATTTCAGCATCTTGATGTACAACTACCCTTATCCGTCCCACACTATTCCTCTACTGAATAACCCAAGGGATGTTACAGTCTGCCACGCTGGTGGTGTGACTGCTCTGAAATGTGCACTGCTGGGCTGAGAAATCTGTCAGCAGAAGCACTCAGGAAGGATAGCCCTGTGCTAAATGATTCATTACAATAGACTCAGTTAGTTGGTGTGAGCTTCTAAAATAAAATTGTTACAAAACCCTGCTCCCAGCAGACTGGAAAGTGAATGCCAAGTCATACTTTGAAAAAACAAAGAAACGCTCGCCTGATGCCCACACAAATGTAATGTAGTCCATTCTAGGTGAATTTCCTCTAAAGTCTGAAACATTTTAAGACAAATTAGAGTGCTTGGATTTCTTTGGGTTTTTCCTCTTTTTTCAGGCTCTGAGCAAATTTATTTTATGACTTTATCTCATTCCCTGCTGTCTGTCCTGTGTAGCAAGTCATCACCCAGGTACAGACAAGCAAATAGACCTTTGATTCTTGTTCCTTAGTGCATTGTCCACAGCTGAAAATCGGAACTGAGCGGGTTTTATCTCTAAATGAACACTGCTGGGTACTGGAACCTTCACAGACTGGGTATTTCAGTAGAAGTCAACACTGCTGATTCACTAAGACCTTGTAATCTGTTCTTGTTTTCAGCACTGGATTCAAAGAAATATCTCTGCAGCAAAAGCCAAGAGAAGAAGATACAGAATTCCAGGCTTACTGTACAGATAATGAATATCAGAGACCTCTTCTTTCTCCAGAGCTTTTATATTTGGCAAAAAGAAAAATCAATTGACTCCAAATAACCAAAAAAAAAAAAAAAAACCCAAAAAAACCCACCAAAACTTCTTTTCACTTAAACCAATCAATCTAAACCAAATGCCTTCTGATCATTGTTCCTCTTTTTTTTTCTTCTGTTTTTAAAGACATCATAGCCCAAACATATGCCCATGCCCAGCACATATTTGATTGCAAAATTGAAAACTAAATAAGTCTAAAGAAGGAAAACGCTAAGCTTCATCCAAATTATCTGAACACAACTGATACAGCAGTGGGTGAAAATTGGTAACAGCCTCATCTATGGAGACTGCTGGCTCAACGACCTGGAACTTAGACTCCCAATCAGGTAACAGAGAATTCAAATGTTATCAACACATGCACATTCTAAGCTGGTGGCAATTGTGAAAATGTGCAATTTAAGGTTAGCCTTAAAGAGAAGAGGGAAAGAGGGTTGAGTTACTTTTTCGTATTTGCTGCCACTGTTAGTTTTCAAATGTGGAGTTACAGGCACTGAAATGTTACCCACATGCTCTGCAAAGCTCCTGGTCTTTGATTCTTCAGTTATACCCTGATGCCTTGAGAAGTGTTCCCAATAACAAATAGAAAAAATTAGCATAGCTTAGTGTAATGAGTATGGGAAAAAGACAGTTTTGATGCCATTGAAGTTGGAGAGTTTTTTGCCCACTGGGAATGTGTTAGGTAAACAGAAAAGGACAAATAAAGCTGAAAAGTGTCTCCCATCAGTATTCTGCATCTGTGGGAGATGTGTGCAGTGTGACAGCCAACAGTAATGGAATGTGATCACTGACGTGCCACGGGAATAATGAATTCTGTCACTTCCCTTGTTATGCAAGTGCCACAGCTCATTTCTATTCCTTCTGCATTCAGGGGGTATATACCCAGAATCAGTACACAGTAAAAAAAATGAAATTGTGCCTCATGTGGCCAGACCAGACTTTGTGTTTGCATCCTGAAAACTTGATTATACAAACAAATTCTATATATAAAAGGTATCTTTGTGCTTATACACTGATAAAAAGTGTTATTTGGAGGTTAGTTAATATACTTCTGAAATTTTGGGGGTTTTCCTAAAACAAAGCCAATTTTCATTTGTGCTTGGTAGAAAATTTATGTTAAAATATTTCTCAAGTTACTTATATAACCACTGAAATATGAAATACATGTGTATATTAGAACAGAAATGTGTCTCTAATCTGTATTTTGGAAGGAATATGTTTAATGGATAGAAGTCACAACACAAAATTATGATCTATTTATTTAATATTAAGTGTATGCTATGAAAAATATAATTCAGTTGGATTTTAAGTAGAAGGAACATACTTTTCTAAGGAGCCACAAGAGGGAGTAAAGAGTTACCATAAAAAAATTAAAGTTTGTGAAAATGTAAATCCCTGTATGAGCTTGTATCCAGCATGCAGTGAGCAGCAAAGGGACCACAGACAGAAGTGGAAGATGACTCTAGAACTATCAGGGCTACCTTCCTTAAGAACAGCTCCCAGTGCCCTAAGGGGACTTGCAGCACCAAGACATATTAAAAATTCAGCTGATTTTTTCCTCTGTATTCTATTTTCATAAAGTGAGAGAACCAGTATGACTCCACAGAGATGTTTTTTATTCAAGTTTAGCAACAGTTTTTAAAGACATCTTTTTTTGTCTGTCTCTGTAAGGTCACATTTTGTATGCTGGTACATGGAAAAGCTTTTGGTTTGTCTGCACTGAAGCATCATCACAAGGCAACCTATACAACAATTTTTGTACTGAAAACCTGCATTTTTCTGTAGGTATTGGAATGGCCTGTGGCTTCTGATGTGTGCTCATGAAAAGCTGTTTTATGGTAATGCTACTCTGAACTCCCACCACGTCTTCACCCGATGCTGTCCTAATCTCAGCCAGTGATGGGGAATATATATTTACTTTCCAATGCAGATCTACTTTGACCAACATTTTTACCTTTAATACCAGATATGAATGAAAAGGTAACTGATAAAGTTAAATCTATATGAAGTGTCTGTTAGGTAATTATTTTCCATTTCAAATTTATTTCCTTCCCATTTATTATGTGATACGTAGTATAATTAAGATTGAGGGATGATTTAAGCCTTGGTGCAGTCCTGAATGCAATTTGGCTTTTCTGTACTTTTGCTTTAGCATTAAAAGGGTTGTTCTGCCTTTGTTCATAATCACATCGGAAATAAGCTTTTCCATGATAGGAAAATAGGCTAAACTGTTGCCCTGGTGGAGCTGCTAAATCTCTGTGGATGAAACAGCTGTTCTTAGAGCAATTGTTACTCCTAGATCAGCAACCTCTCAAGTCCCAATGACTTTTCTGCAGGCTATGTAATATTTTTTTCTGCTGACTCGCTCTGGGAGCCCAGCTGTGAACGTGTGAGAGAAAGCAATGCTATTGTGTTTCCACTTCCTCCTCATCAAGGAGCGAGAGCTGTGTCAGACCCCACTGGTATGCTGCAGTCTGGGAAGGAAATCAAATTTTCAGCACCAAGGTTTCCTAAGGTGATTATGCAAAGCTTGGCTAAGACTACTCAGGAAAAGGGGGGAAAAAAGGGTATCATCACTGTGTAGAAGGAGCAGATGATTATCATTAATTGAATGCATGTATTTGGCAACAAGGAAAGATAGTACATACTGTGCTCTGACCTACCAGATGGCTTCCCAGAGAGACTCCTCTGAACATACTAATATGCTGGGAACACCAGGCTAAGCAAACACAGAAACAGCTACATATCCTCATAATAAATTTCTCAGCACTCAAAACTTGTCTTAAACACTGTTAAGTCCTAAAATGTGTGTCCTAGCCTGCGTGTTTGCTAAAGGAGTCCTATCCCTGCAGCCTGGAGCACTAAGGCTACCTGTAGGAGTGCTGGTGAGAAGGGGCTGGAAATCAGCCCAGGAAAGAAGCAGATAGATTGCACCAGTGACGTGTTTAAACTGTGGTCAAATCAGTACTAAGAGTGTCACCTAAGCAACCGGTTTATTAGGCACACTGGGGGAGTTTCTAAGATGAGTAACATGGACCTATCTTGGCAAACATGTGACCGTGATTAGTTTTCTCCAACATAAAATGTCCTTCTTTGGGAAGTATTAACAGTATTAACAAGGTGACAAGGTAGTTTATAGAAAGACTTGAGTGCTGGAGGAGGTGACAAAGACCTCTGATTTCTCCTCAGCATGCAAAATAGTATGCTCAAATGAGAAAATTGATGACCAGTGGGGAGGGTGTCTCTTTTAGTCTCTATCCTGCAAAGTTAGTCTTGGCTTACAACTTACGGCCATTGCACTGCATCTAATTCATCATGTCCATCATCTGAGATTAAAGAGATCCGTGAGTCGCAGGCTGGAACCTCAAACCTGAGGATGCTGTTGTGAGAGTTCATGGACTCTTTTGGAGAAGCTTTTGAAACACTTAGAGGAACACGTCTCAAGAGAGACATAAATTTGTACAAGACTATCTTGATAAAGCCTGAGGGTAGACTGTACCTTTTACTTTTTTTTTCTTACCTATAAAATGTGTAATCTTTTTCCTTATCCTAATTGCTTTAATTGATAGAGAGGAAATAGTCTGAAGTGACAAACTTCATGTTTAATGCTTCCAAGCTTGGCCATTCCTGCTGTTCCTCAGACATCTACATGTCAATGCTAAAGTTTTGGGACCTGCCTTTCTCTGGATAGCTGTGTGTTTAGAGAGAACAGGTTGGCTTTCAAAGCCCATCCTTTATTCTTTGTGCCTTAATTCTAAAGTACTTAAAAATGTTTATGAAATAGAGGACTGCCAAGGGAAGATTTTAGAAGAAGTTTTATTATAGCTGTCTAAAATTCACTTCAAATGTGTGCTAGGTTTAACAGAAATATCCCCAGATGTAACTTTGCATCATACTCTCTATATGACTATGGGAGAATTTATAGGCTTTAGAGTTTCAGCTCTATTATTACATAAGAAATATTTTGGAAATATAGGATTACCCATTCTAAATCCAAGATCAATGGTCTTAGAAAATCATAGACACATAAAATTATTTAATTGGAAGGGACCATTTAAAGGCCCTCTAGTCCAACCTCTCTGCCACGGACAGAGATATCTTCAATCAGGTCAGGTTATTCAGAGTCCTGTGCAGTCTGACCTTGAATGTTTCCAGGAATGGGGCATCCACAGCTTCTCTGGGCAACTTGTTCCAGTGTTTTACCCCCTACACTGTAAAACACTTCTTTTATCTGATCTAACCCTTCCCTCTTTCAATTTAAATCCATTCCCCCTTGTCCAGTCACCACATGATCCCGTAGAAAGACCCTCTACAGCTTCCCTGCTGGTAGTGGAAGGTTCTATATTGTCTTCCTGGAGTCTTCTCATGTCCAGGCTGAACAATCCCCGACTCTCTCAGCCTTTCCCAATAGGAGAAGGGATCCATCCCTCTGATCATCTTTGTGGCCCTCCTCTGGACTGTCTCCAACAGGTCAATGTCCTTCCTGTACTGAGGACTCTGGAGCTGGACACAGCATTCCAGGTGAGGTCTCCCGAGAGAAGAGTAGAGGGGCAAAGGTCATCTTCTTATAGATTAAGGAAGAAAGGACAATTTTTTTTTCATATGATCAGTTAGAAAATAATGACTTTAAATAACTCACAAAGATCATGGTTCTAGGGTTTGCCATACAGGCAATCATGTTGGACTAAGCAGAAAGGTTGCCTATTTCACCATTTTAGACAATCCACTTACACGCTTTGCTGTTGTGTGATCAGAAGCAAACTGGATGCATATATTCAATAAAAAAAAATTAGTTCCAAGATAAGCACTGTAAAAGAGTTCCTTTTAGTTTTGTTTGTATTGGTTTTCCTGATGATATTTGCTAGTACTCTAAGTGGAAATGACTTAAATAATTTTGATGTAGTTTTTAACTCAATCAGTGCCTGAAGATTTAAATATAGTGTTTGGAGCACTGTCTTTTAAAAGACAGGCTATTTATTTGTAGTTCTGTACTGTATATATGATACAAAATCACAGGCTGCTGAGATTTGTCACAAGCTTTTGTTCTGTTTTAATGGTGTCTAAAATGGATGGAGAGATACGAGTGTAAAAGGAAACTTAGGAAATCTCCTAGGTAAGAGTCTCTTAAGAGAAATAAAAAGGGCCTAATATGCTCAGCATTACCTAGTCTCTAGTTTATTTTGCACAGAGGACATGCTAAGACATAGGGAGGGAGAGTTATGGATTCTGGTGTATTTTTTACAAGTGCAAGAGATTGCATAGAAGTGTATTGAGTTGAGGCCAACAAGGCCTTTTGCTGTTGTAAGTCTGAGAGGTTGCAAATACAGAAAAGAGAAGCATAATTTGAGTGCTTTTAGGAATAAGGCTAGGCCAATATGATTAATGCCAAATATTCTTGCAAACATTTCCATTGGGGACTTTGGTTCTCATTTTTCCTAAGAAAAAATAAAGATGTACAATCTGATCCAAAAGCAGAATCATTTTTCATAGAAACTGAAATGAGAAAAACATTTTCAGGTACACAGGAAAAGGGAAAAAATCTCAAAATCTTGTAAGCTAAGAAAAAATGTAGTTGCTAAATTTTGCTCAACCTCTGTCTTCAGCTTCTATAGGATGTGAAGGATCTTTTTATCATTTATGTTTGATAAGTATACTAACTTCTCACTTTAATTCTAAGCTTGCCTTATGAATAAAAATAGCTCCAAATTTTTAACTTGCCAGCTTACTTCTGTGTGGTACGATGCAGAACTAATATATCAAAGTACCTAAAAACTCTGCCAAGATAGTTACAATCCAACTGTTACAGGGAATTAACTGTATTGATTAAGGAATTATTTTTCTCAGGAAATAGCACAGGAAACAGCTCTATAAACAGCCAGCAGTGCTCAATGTTTATTGAAATGTTACCAGTGTAATCCCTCTGAATCAGCAGCTGTGACCGTGCCCAAATGCTGAGGGGGATAAGCAGTGATAATGGACATCCATGAAGGACTGCTCATCTCTTAACCTTTGGGTTCCAAAGAGGCTTGGTCATGATAGCCATAAATATGCATATTGCTCCCTGCCACTGGCTCCTGGCCACAGGGTTTAATCCTGTGCACCTCACATTGCAGGGAGAAGCAGGCAAGATAGCAAAATCTGCTAGAATATACACAATACATTTATTTCCTTGTAGCATAAGCTTTGCCAGATCTTTGAGGGTGCTGGAGAACTGCTTCTGCTATACAGGTGCAAAAGGTGACCAACAGATATTTGTCCACAAAACCTCTTCAGGATGTACCCAGTGGGGCTGTTCTGCTTCTACCACAGAAACTGGTTGCCTTTGCACAGAAAGAAAGTTTTAACTCAGCAGATATCTACAACGAATTCCTCTTGGTCTTAAAGTCACTTAATAGCTCTCATGTAAATAAAGTATGTTTTCTGAGAAAAGTAATCCAAATAATAGTGGGGGAAAATACTGTTTAGCAAATATTCCACCTTAATTCAGAATCTGTGGGATTATGGTGACAGAGACTTTTTTGGTGTGGGTAAAACAGTGGTGCCTATATTAAGCGTTGCAAAACAAATTTTAAAAATTTGAAGTCCTGTTTGCCATTGATAATTGATGTAATTACTTGTTATAATCTCATCTTCTCTTTATTTCTAAAACAATAACATATATTGGGTCTAATTATATTTTGAGCCTAAATCTTCACAGTACATAAGAGCATATAATCTGAAAAGCACTATTTTACAGGGACTGTGTGAAGTTATCTGCAGAGAAAAGCACAGTTTTCCTAACAGAATCGCCGTTAAAAGTGCATTCAAAATGTGGAATCAAGCATTGTGCTAAACACACACCGAACGAAAAGAAGAAAAGAAAACAAAAGAAGAAAAAGAAAATAAGAAAAAGAAAAGAAGAATAAAAGGAAAAGAAAAGGAAAAAGGAAAAGGAAAAGGAAAGAAAAGGAAAAGAAAAAAGAAAGAAAAAGAAAAAGAAAGAGAAAAAGAAAAAGAAAAAGAGAAAAAGAAGAAAAAGAAAAAAAAGAGGAAAAGAGAAATAGGTGAAGGCGGCAAGAAACGCCAGACTCGGTACCGCGCGGGGCCACTAGATGGCGCTAAACACCCGCCAATAGCGCCAGGCGCGCGACAAGCGGCGTGACGTCATCTGCCGGAGAGCTGACGTCATCATGAAACACTCCTCTCTCACTCCGATGGTCTCTTTTACCTTTTTATTCTCTTTCAGTTTTTTCTGATTCATATTGATGAAGCTCAGCAGTTTTGAGCTAGTCAAGCTTTGATAAATTCTTTGTCAATACGTTTTGGTATGGATTGTTAGATAAGTAAATTTATGGTATTCATTAAGGTGTAGCACCAAACTAAATCTAAACTAGAAGGAAAATGCTTATAGCTAAAAGTCAATTCTTGGAAATAGTGTTTTTTTCCACCCTGGCCAATAAAGAAGAAATTATTTGTGACTAAAAGTAACTATGAGTTACTCCACGTTTTTGTTTTCTGTACCTTCTGCTGCAGTTTGGTATGGCCAGTCCTAAAGGGCCACCCTGGTTCTGCCTCTCACAGAAATGTTCAGTCATTTTGGAGGATGATTTAAAAGGAAAATTTCATATGGAACAATGAGGTAGCTCCTCCCAGAGACAGTGATCAGCAATTAAGAAGACAACCCAAGCAAGTGCCTTAGGCCAGGTGTGTGAGAACACTCCCACGGCAGATCACAATGTAGAGGCCCCACTTCCTTTCCTAAGGCACAGCAGAAAGCAACAACAGCGGAAAAAAGTTCAAGACAAATTAAAGAAAATGGCTTCACAAGGTGAGACAGATTTGCCACACCGACAAAATCCCTTATGTCTGTGTCTCCTTGTCTGGTGCTTATGAATAAACTCAGACAAGCAGGAAGAGAAGCTTCTCCACTGCAGCTGTGTTTGGCTTTGACATCAGGCAAGGTAACTATGAGAGATTTAAAAGCAGACTATTACATTTATTTTTCCTTTTAGAAGTAGTATGAACTCATTTTAATGCTAAAAAGTTATATGCTGCTATTTTCCTGAAGAAAAATCCGATTCATCTCAAAAAAGGGCAGGTCTTCCTATCAGAAGAATCCAGTGAGAATACTGATTCTGGCAACGGGAATTAAGATGTATTTTATTGAACATATAAAATGACAACATAATGACAATTCCAGCTTTCTAATTCCCCAATAGAAAATAGGCAGATTAACTGTCTCTAGAGCTGACGGATTTTTTTTTTAATATATATTTCCCCCCACCTCTCTCCCAGGAGATGTGGTTGATTGTTCAGCTCGTCCTGTTGACTGAAAGAAAATCCCCTCTGATTTTTATTCCTGGAGAAAGCTCAGAGGAACAAGTACCTGACTGCTAAAGCACTTTGCCAAGTGGCTGGTGTTTAGCTTCCAAACCAGTTACAACCAGGAGCTTCAGATCTCATAAGCATCTCCTGGGACAGCAGCAGAAAGCAGCACAGTAAAAATTGCAAGAAATTTCAAGAATTCTGTGCAAAAAAGACTTTTCAAGACATTTTTTTCCAGCTGATTTAAAACAGTAGATGAAAATAGGAGGTGGTTTACTCCAATCTTTTTGAAAATACTTTTGACAGGTCTGTTACCTTCAAGCCTTTTTAATGGCCTGATACTAAAATACTTCAGAGGTTGCATTCGGTGCTGCAACCAGTTCAGAGTTCAGGGGCATCCTAGGCTTGCCATTGGTGGCAGGAATAGAGTGACAGAAAGCTCAGAATTTTGCCCCTCTCTTCCCATCCACAGGTCTGTGGTCCAATCTCTTCCCTGGTTTGTCCTTGCATTGCTTCTTATCTTAGAACCCTTTCTTCTCTGTAACAACTGCTTCCCCTACTGGTATACAAGCATTGAGAATATGGAGAGAGAGCCAGGGCAGTGTTGTGGTGATATGTGAAAACAAATACAACAAAAGTGCAGACAAAGAATTGCCACCTATATCTTGACTGCAATACACAAGTAAGGAAATAGCCTTAGCTGAGGCACAGGGATTTGAAATGGGAACCTTTGTATTTACTGATACAAAGGATTAGCAGCATCTAGACCCCTTGTGGGACTAAAGCAAGAACAGCTGTAGATTCTTTGCCTTGGTTGTTTAATTGATGTCTCCCTGCCTCTGGTTTATTTGCACAGCAGCAAAGCTTTAAATGAAATGTGTTGCAGCTTCAGCATTTAGTGAAGGCTGAAATCCATTTTCTATTCACCCTGACCTTTGGGTACCACACATTTAGTTATATAAAAATTTTAAACTCTTTCCAACACAGTTTTGTACTGCTATTTTGAGATTCCCGTGCTGAGGGAATGCATAGGATACGTCTGTATTTTTTCCTGTCCCTTAATCTGTTAATAAAACACTTAGGCACACTCTGTCAATATTGTATTGAGACATTTGGGGACCCACAGCCAGCTGCTTGTTGGCTGGATCAATATCAAAGGCAAATCTGGAGCAAGGCAGACTTTGGAGGGCCAGAGGAGACTGCAATATAGAAAGAACCAAAAACAGAGAAATGAGACCACAGAACTGCAGAGCTTTCTTTCAATTAGTCATGTTGAACCACTTAAACATATTTTTTCCTAGCTCTACATACTTTAGTTTTTTCCCTTTCAACAGGACACTGTAGCCAAATTAAATAGAAATTACCATACTTATTAAATGGCAATTAGGGTTTGTTTGCTGCATTGCATTTCTTCCAAATTAATTTACTATTCCTATATTGGTGAACAGTTAAACCATTTGATATGGTTGAATGTGCACATTAATATAATTTAAAGAACACAACGATTACCCATTTTATTACGTCTGTATTGTAATGCTGAATTAATTTATGCCAGTTATAGTTGATTATTATGGTTATTAACATCAGTAAGTGCTCTTTAACAATCATTCGAGATCTAACACTAACTGTCTTGTTAGAGCTAAATTAAATGCTGGAGACTCTCTGCTCACTCTGTAACCCTATCCAGTTTCACTGCAGTTTTCTTCCCTTTACCTAGTAACCTCAGAAGCTGGATTAACTGCAGCAATTATATGCCTCATTAGCAATAGACAATACTAGCTGGCTGCTGGTGGCTATTGTGCCACAGGTGCACACAGCCATTACAGCTGTCTCAGCAGACTGAGGGGGATACAGCAAAACCTCTTCTCTCTGGAGTGTCCAATCCCCAGGAAACAGAAGGTGTTTTAGCCTGCTAATGACAAGGAATGTTGGGGCAATGTTGACATGCCCCATAAAGCTGCAGAACAAGGCAAAATAAAAAAAAAAAATATGACTGCTGCCTCTCTATGACCAATTAAAGAACCATCGTTTATACTTTTTAAAATTTCTATATGAACAAACGGCAATGCCAACAGTTAATACAAAATATGTAGAAACTATATTTTCAATGTTCTTGACTTTTACCTATATTAAATAGCTTCATGTGAATAAATAATTCCAGCTACATAAGATCAATTACACTATTGTTAAAATGAAGGTCTATTTTTAACTAGAAAATCAAAAGTGGTGTCAGAATTTTAAAATCCTACTGAACCTTGCAAAAGTTTCCTTCATTTCAGGAAGGGGTAGAAGTGTTCTGGTCCCTTCTCCAAGTATTTCTTTCCTTCATTTTCCTTAGTGAATTCCTAATGTGAAATAAAAATAAAGCCTGAGAAAATACAAATAAAGAATTTTGATGTAAGACCTTCTGAATAAGGTGCTGCAGTGGGAGATGTTCCAGAGACAAGTGCAGGGCAAAGACAGTTCAGGTGATCCCACAGATTCCTGACACCTTGGTAAGGCAAAACAATAATCTGCTGTTTGTTAAAGACCCTTGAAGCAAACAACTCCTTTGCAACTAGAGAAAAAGTCCAGTGCCTGCAAAAAGAGACTGGATTCTTTACTATTGCAAACTCTAAATAAACTTTGTAGCTGGAGATGCTGAATAAGGATATAGCACTTGGGGGAACACTTGCCATTTTTTAATAAAAGAGACCATTGGAGGAAATATCATACGTACTGTGTTTCACAAAGCCTGACTAATTGGAGCTTCATTGGGGGTTATATGTGGTTGAAACTTCACACAGTGTTTGCATGTCTGATGTGTGCACTATAAAGGTTTCAATCAGTCTCTTCACATCCATATCCCTGGTCCTACTGTTCACTTTACCTGTTTCTGTATATTTCTCTCTGTGTGTATCTGCCCATCTTTAAAGAGGCTCACAGACATGTCCCTGTCAGGAGATCCTGATGAGATAGAAGATGTCACTGTAGGGAGGTGGGCAAAAGGGCACAGAGCAGTGGCAGAGAAAGCAAATTGTAACCACACTATCATTTCAGCCAGATCTCACATTGAAATTATAGGTACAGGCACTTTGTGAGTCTGGCTCAGCTAAATAAGCCTGTAAATTCATGTACTTGGTTGGTTGGTTGGTTGTTTTTGGCTTTTTGGGTGTTTGGTTTTTTTGGGTTTTTTTTTTTTTTATTTTTTTATTTTTTGCCAGTTAAAGAGGAAAAGCTGCAGATCTCTAGAGCAAGGAGTGAACACTAGTGCAATTTACTAAGGACAAGAATGGTTTCTTTGGTGATATCCTCTTTTCCCAGCCTCCCTGTCTAAGATCACACAACCGGAGCACACCCCTGAGATGGCTGGAGAATGAGTCCAGATATTCCTTTCCACTTCAGCCTGAAATCCAATAACTCCGTGCACCAATGTGTTGCAAGAAAAATAAGAAAAAAAATGCACAGAAAGCAGCTGCAGGGAAGCAATGAAGCAATCACCATCTCCAAACTAGAGCAAGAGAGTCTAATCTCATCCCAAATAAAAATTGCTTTATGAACTGCTGTCAAACCCCTAAATAACAGGGGCTACAGTATAATTGGGTTTGACAAGGGGAGCAGCATGTGCCAAAATTAATCAGGATGGTAGGCTGTGTAAAAGAGAATGGCCTAGAAGGTCCAAAGAAATCTTACACTAATTAGAAGCAAGAATATCAATTGATCCTGTATATAGTGTGGAGGCAATTCCTGTGTGGGATAAGAGACCCCCAGAAACTGTGTCTAACCTTGCAAGGAGGAAGATGTGAAAGGATTCACTAGTGTTCTTAATAGCAAGGGTGTGCAGGGTGCCTGAGCCGTTGGGCAGAAATGCTTCAAAAGCTGGAAATATGGTTTGGTAAGAAACAGTAAAATGCTAGTTTAATTCTTACACGTAAAAGTGTAGAGCAAAACACTGAGGCCAACAAAAAAAATAGTAAACATACCTATTAAATATAGAAACTCATTTGATGAGTTATTTGAGCCAGAAGTAAGAAATTGGATAATGAGACAAGAAACCAAGGAGGAGGGGAGAAAAGTTATATGGAAAATACACTGACACCGTGTTTTCATAACAGGATATGGAGTGGTTTTTATTTAAGGCAAAAAAGATTATCAAAGGGAAAACATTCGTGTTTTATGAATTTTGTTAGGGAGAAGTCATGGAAGGTTTGAGACTTAAAGTTTGGATGTACCACCTCCTGCCACTATAAGCACAGAGGAGCCTTTCACTCTGTATGCAGCTTCCAGACTCAGACCTGTCAAAACTGGCAGGTCCACAGGCTGTAGGTTTTATGAGTGTCATTTTTGGACATATCTTGGACTCTCAGTAGATGTGCAAGTACGTGACAAGCCTCCTGTATTGCAGATAAGCCTGGACTGTGCAAGGCAGAACAGCTTTGTCCTTGGTGCACAGGAGAACTCTTCTTTGTTGACACCATGGTGTTTTGTCTGGGATTTTTGAACATCTGGTAGCCTGGGCTGCTAGCCATCCTGAAATCTAGCAGTCTACCATCAAAAAGCTGGCAAGTGTGAAACATTTTTCCTACTCTTCTGTGAGAGTTTTTCTCACAATTCTGTTAAAATAGAGCACTCCTTGCTGGCCTCTGAACATCTGCTCTCAGCTGGAGAGGAGAGGGCACCATACTTCTACTACAGGGCATTTAATTGAGGTATAAAATTCTCTTTTAGAGAAAGTGTGCTGGCAGCTGTTGCTTGGTACCCTCATGACTTGTGTGTTTACATGCATCATATTCACAGACTTCTTTATCCTCTAGTATTTTTTCAGGATTCAAAATATGACTTGGATTCCTCCCGGACCTGATGAAATTACTCTGCAGTGCCCTTCCTCTGAGAAGCTGCCCAGATAACATTTTTATCTAAATATCATATATCTTCCAGATGCTTTAAGAGTGAAAGGTGAAGAAGAAAACTTTGATAGACTCTGGTCACAGTATCTTGTCTTCCAGGTTGTTTTTCCAATGTAATCTATTCCTTTAATATGTGATGAAAAGATACAACCTGATGGGTCAGATTATCAGATTCATAACTGATATCAGTCCACGGAAGTGAGGCCATTTTAGCCCTCTTGTATGGTAGTCTTCTCCTGTTGCTTCTTTCTTTTTGTTCCTTGTTTTACAGCAGCAATTGCAGGCTTCAGCTGAGATAGGGCACTTAATATATTCAGCATAATAGTAATGCATAAAAAAGACTGTCAGTCTTCCCGAAAGTTTGGAGCCATGTTCAGACAGCCCAACTTCCGCCCAAATCCTCATGCCCAATGATTTCAACTGTTTGTTTCTAAGTTCTATTTATTTTTGTTTAGACATCCTCTATAGTTCTCTGGCAGGGCACAGTATAGAAATAAGTTTCCTACTTGGAGATTTAAGTCCTATGCAGCTTTATTTGTGTTCCCACTTTAGTCCAAGGATGCTAAAATTTCCATATGAAAATTGGAATTTTTTTTTTACTCCTGTGTGGGGCAGTGTTTAATGATGTTTCCCTACCAGCTTGCAGGCTTTCTGAACTTCCAANCTTTGAGCAGAGCCTGCCTGGCTGATGCTGCACACTCTGTGTGTCTCACGTGTACATTCGGGCCTTCCTGCAAGCTGCTGCCTGACAGTGTCCTACAGCATTTGGAGACAGCCAGGGAAAGAGAATGAGAGAGACACGTTTAGAAGCAGTTGTATTTAGGGTGTCAGAAATAAAAGCAGCCGTTGAAACCCCTTTGGGGATGGAGGGGTCTGGGATGCAAACTCTGGTTTGCAAGCAGCGGAAACTTCATCCCTTTCTTTCTCTCTCTCTCTCTCTCCATGTAGCACCCTTATATTTCAATGCTAAGTGCTTTTTAAATTCCTCCTGGGGTGACTATTTACATATTATAATGTGAAGTAATGAAGGGAAAGGGATGTTATGCAAAGCAATTGCCTCTTGTCCTCTTCTCCTGAGTGCAAGGGCCAAGCACATTTCCTGCCATCTGTTTAACTCCATCTCCTGATGCTCATAATGAACCTGGCAGTGCTGGACAGATGGAAATCACTGGCAGGCATAGCTGTTTACTTGTAAAGGCAGCCCTAATTTGTTAGACTTGCCAGGCAAGTCCCCAGTGGTCAGATATTTCATAGTGATGGAGGGTTATTAAAAGAGCTCAGGTGAAGAAAGCTCTTCCCAGCATATGTGCCTGAGCTGAAGGCTGAGTTTTGCCACTGTGCCAGAGCAGCAGCAGAGCTCGATGCTGCTATTAGCAGAATTGGGGCCAGGCTCCTGACCTTGTCTGGTGGCAGTTCTCACTCAGTCTCACACTGATCTGGGCTTCGTTAGCTCAACAGCCATCTGCCACAGATCATATTTATCTCAACTTAAGACCTCACTAAAGAACAAGAGAAGAAACGTGATTACGCTTTTGTGTGTTGGCTACAAGGCCATTTGCCTGCTGAAAGGCACATAGGCAGCTATTCCAGTGAAAAAGCCTTTTTTAGAAAATACAAAGATAACTGAATAAAATGTGGATGTCATGAGAACACTCTGGGGGCTGCTGGTCGGTTTATCTTTCTACATAATTCATATATTTTCTTCTCCCTCACCCTTCTCTCTCTGATATAAGAGATATAAATATTCTTGTGTAACTGAAGTTGTTTCATCAATCACAAAAATCAAATGCAGAAAAAGAGGATTAGAGAAATGTGAACCTTAGAGTCATATAATACATGGGATTTAAAGGAGAAATTCTGTTTCTATTACAGGATTATTTTTCTCTTTTTAAATTTTGCCAATTATTTTACAGAAGGCCAATGTTTGACAGTGTCATCAAATCTGGGATAGAGTACAAATAAAAAAAAAAAGACAGGAAGCTTTTGTAGGAAAAATTTGTTTCCTAGAAATTTATATATAATCTCTTATATTCCAGCCAATTGAGCATTTTAAAATAATATGTTAAAATATTTTGAACAAGTTGCACATTTTCTTTAGAAGTGAAGACCAAGTGAATATAGAGATCACTTCAGATTTTTCTGTTTTGAAGTCTGTATTTCACTGTGCAAGCTATGTGGATACATATTTATGCATTCTGCCAACACATTTGACATTCCCTACATTGAACTGTGGCTTCTTTGCTCACAAACACCTCTTGCTCCTCTGGAATTACCATTTTTTGAGGCTGGCTTGAAGCAGGGAATGTGAGGAGGAAAAAGCTCTAACATTCACTTCAAAAAACAAAAATATTGCAAGGAATGTCTGTCAGCCACATGACCACCCCCAGCCTAACTCAGAACGCAGCAGGTGCAATGGGCTGTATGGATAAACTGATGGGTTATTATCCAGTGGTTGTTTGGATAAACTAATCATGAAGGAGCTCTGAATCCACATGATAAAATATGACCTTGACAGAGTTGTTTCATATGGTGGAGAGGGAGAATTCATCATAGCTCTGTTATGAATTACTGACTAAGTATAGCCATTTCCTTCTCTTCTTGTTCTCTTAGGACGTTACGTTGTTTCCTGCAACATCACAATACATGCGTAACGTCAATATATGTCATCCAAACACAACTCTAATATTTTTTTCCTTAAGAAAACTGAGTAAGACTTGAACAGAACAGAGCAGGATAAGTTTAGTTGTGATTGACTCTGAAACAAGCACCCACACAGGTAAAAATATGATTTATTTCTTTTTTAATACAAAGTAAGTCTCCAAATTTTATGGCTGTTCTAAGACATTAAAGTAAGCATTAGACCTGAAGGTTACTATTCATCTAATTTAAAATGGTGAAGATGATACAATTGTAATAGAGATATCATTGGCTATGATTCTGATGACAGAGTTTTTTAATTAAGTATTTGTGACATACAGTAGTTTATGTAACAGCAGAAATGGACTCTGGTTTCTTACCTTTACACCAAATGAGTTCCTCTATAAATCACCTTTAAAACACATACCAAAATCCTTGCTAAAATGACAAATACCCATAATTCCTAGTAAATTTAAGCATCACCTCCCCTTAACTTCCACTCCCTGTCTACTCTAATTTCTGCATGAACTTTCACCTGTCATCTTATATTTATATCATAATTTCAGAAAGTAATGGAGATTAAAGGAGAAATATCAAATAGATAATATTTCCCTTTTTTTTTCCTCAGTATTTTGGCAAATCAGTTATTCCTTTTGGGAAATACAACAGAACAATAAATTCTTGTCCATTTCCATGGTAAGAGAAAGAGCATTTTCAATTTAGCGGAAAGATAAGTCAACTGAAACACACTCTTTCTACTCTGGTAGACACTGTTTTGAAAAAGCAAAGCAGTTTTTTGCACAGAAATAAATTATAAATTCACACATTGTAAGGCATTGATAAAATTCTTCTCTCTTATGATTTTTTGGAGGAAGAAAAAAAAAACACAAACACACAACAAAATAAAATAAAAAATCACTAACCAATTAAAAAAAAAAAACAACAACCAACCATAAAGACCTCAAATTTAAGTTATAGATGTTAGAATTTTGGCATGCCAGAAGTAATACATTTGCTTAACATGTGCACTTTGCCACACTGCCATTTGTTAGTTCAGGATATAGTATAAGGGAGAAACTCCTTTTTGACACCCCAGGCTGCTCTGGCTGTGACAGCTGAACATGTAAAACTCTGCTATTGATTTTGTTCCTTTCAGTGTAAGGATCTTCATGGTGCAAGATGACTAAATGACAAGCTTTTCATTAGGAGTTTATCACAGAAATCAGCCCCAGTGCACCCTTTTTGCAGAAATGCCAATCTAGCAAGGTTACTTCCACTAGTTTTCAACGGAGCCAGGAGGATTTCAAGATACTCTGTATACTGAAACACAACATATTTTGGCCAGCACTGCAGATCTAATCCTTCTGCAAATGTCTGTTTTTCTCCTAAAGGTGTAGAAAAGTTCTTCTTTTTCCATACAATATACTTGATCTGCTAGAAAGTGAAATAGCTTATGGCACTCATGCTTGTTTAATTAAAGAATCATTGATTTTAAATTGGAAAGTATATGAATTTTAGGTTTGCACTAAAGTACAAATATCATATATTATTAAATAACTGTAAGTTTCAATGGTATGTAAAGAAACGATTTCACAGCAGACAATACTCATGTTTCCAAAAGATTAAAAAAAAAAAAGTTTAGCATTAAGATCACTGCAGAAACAAATGAGTGAGTGCCTTCAGGACATTGCTGTATTCGACCTTCAGATGTTATCCCAAGGTCAAGAATCTTTCTATGGCAAATATATAGCTGAGTGTTACAGTTTGAAAGTACAACAAAAAAAAAATACAAACAGTTTTGACAAATATGGAAAAATATCTTTCACATTCTTAAAAAAAAAAAAAAAAAAGTAGAAAAACATGGCCACTGCTGAGTGTTTTCCCGGAGGTGAAACATTTCTGAATGTGGAATAATTGTCTTGCAATTTTCCACATACAGTATGCAGTGAGAGATACTTAAACAGAAACAGATTTTTTCCATTAATAATAGTTACAAATAGGGGATTTTCCTCTTTCTTGCTTTTTATTAGTTACTTCACTGCTTAAAACAATGTCACTGGGGCAAGGACCTGGTTTCAAGCTTCAAGTTAGCTCTATGTCACACAAATGGATACTTTGAAAACATTACTTAAGATTGAGTTGTCAAAAAGAAATGGCCTGTCATTCAAAGTAAAGTACACATTATGAATTACTTCATTAATTTTCTCGCAGTCTGGTCAGATTTATGTTCATATCTCCGTGTGTCAATTTCTCTGTAAAAACAAACACTTTTCTTCATTTCCAAATCAGATTTTGAAAGAGTTCTGCTGAATTTCAGGTATCATCAATATATGCATGTACATATATATGTATATATAAAATATAACTTTTTTTTTTTTTTAGATATTCAGGACATTGAGTTAATAACAGGAAGATAAGAAGGTGGCTCTCTTTGTGAGGTGATGGTATTGGTTTGCACAGCACACATAAATCACTTCTCATGTGACTCTGCAGAGCTTTGCTAGAGTAACACAGCTTGCTAATTTTGGCTAGGGTAGAGTTAATTTTCTTCCCAGTAGCTCGTATGGGGCTGCATTTTGGATTTATGCTGGAAGCAGTGTTGATGATTCAGGCATGTTGTGGTTACTGCTGAGCTGCAGAGTGAACTACACCACTCCTGAGTGACTCTGACCTCTGCTTCTCACCGCACCCCACCAGCGAGGAGGCTGGGGGTGCACGAAAGACTGGGAGGTGACACAGCTGGGGCAGCTGACCCCAACTGACCAAAGGGGTATCCCACACCATATGGCTTTGTGATCACTGTATAGAGCTGAGGGAAGAAGGAGGAAGCAGTGTGGGAAGGGGTATGTGTTCAGAATGTCGGCGTTTGTCATCCTAAGTCACCACTACGTGTGATGGAGCCCTCCTGTCCTGGGGATGGCTGAACAGCTGCCTGCCCATGGGAAATGGTGAATGAATTCCTTCTTTTGCTTTGCTTGTGTACACAGTTTCTGCTTTACTCAGTAAAGTTGTCTTTACCTCAACCCAGGAGTTTTCTCACTTTTACCCTTCCAATTCTCTCCCCTATCCCACCTGGAAGGAGGGAGGGAGGGAGCAGCTGTGTGGGGCTGGGTTAAACCACAACATTCAGTGAAACTGGTCCTTATTAAACAGTAAATCCTAACAAATTTTCAAGATTTGTGAGGGAAATCAATAAACAAGGAAAGGTGTCTATAAATCAAAACATCTTAAGAATTCATTCATTTACGGATTTGTGGCAATATTCAATTGTTTCTGGTATTGCCATAAAATACATTGGTCCAGGAAAAAAAAAAAAAAAAGGAGTACATTAAATGTGGAAAAACTATATTCATAACAACCCAAAAGCTCATAGTATATTTCATTCTTTTGGTGATTAACTTGAGGGGTGCACAATGTCACTTACAGTACTATGTAAATGTGCATCACTGTAACATAGATCTATTCAAACTCCTATTGCTTGAGCAATCACTTAATATAGATAACAAGGATGTGTACTGTTTAAAAATGTATTGTTTGACAATATCTCCATAAATTATGTCTTTTTCTAAAAGGCAAAAGAAGTGCCTAACAATTGTTATTAAATTTAAAATTTGTAAATGTATGTTTATGAAACTACTCATTCAAGACAATACCTTTCTTTATACAAATAGCAAGAAGAACATTTTAAATCATTTCTACATGTGTGTTCTTATTTTTCCATGACTTGTCATTCCTGTTGAAATCTCCACACCCTTTGTCATGTAGCATGGAATATGATAGGACAATTTCCAGACTTTAGTATTAAATGACCAAGGAGGAACCAAATGTTTAAATCTTTTATTTTCGTTTCCATTCTTTTGTTCTCTGCAGGGATTTGAACAACAGAATAGAGCTGGGTGTCCAACCTATAATGTTGTGTATTCACTAAATGTTGTTTTCCTAAGTATTACAAAGGTCAATCAACTGTTCTGTTGGAACACAGGAACTCCTTCACTCCTAGGTATGCTGAAGAGGAAGGCAATAACTCAAAATTTAACCTGAAAACTAGGGAGAAAAGATAGATATATGTATGCAAGACGTCATGAAAACATGGAACCAGAAGGCAGAGAAAGAGAGAAACGTAAGGTAAGTTTTTGGATAAATTTAAGTGACCAGTCATGTCTCAGAGCATACTGACACCTCCTTCTGACTTTGCAGACTGAGTACCCAGTTGTTCATAGTGGTATCTTGCCTTCCTGGAGAGACATACTTACCTTGCAGATGTCCTTTCCCTTAAAAAGAATTTAAGGAAAGGAGTGTTTTAGTTCACGTACAGCACAGCTGCCCTTCAGTATGGCACAGTATCAATTCATGGTATAGGCTCAGGATTTAATTCCTGTATCAGAGGAAAAAAAAAGTTATTTCATACTTGTAGATCTTTTTAATGTTTTTTTTTGGTCACCTTTTCCTGGCTAAGCAATTCCACAAGTCTCTCAGTGTGTACATAATATGATCCAAGATCAAGTTTCCAGCTCTGATTTTGGTATTTATTCTTTATTTTTCATATTTGTCACATCTCCCAGTGACATACTTGGTAGGGCTGTTTTCCAATACAGTGCCATTGCTACTTTAATGAATTATGATAAATTGATGTAACAGTAACAAGCAGGCTTAAGCAATAATTCTTTAAGGAAGTAGGCTCATCTTAGACTGCTTTCTTAAAATGCACCCTCATTACTCAACCCTGGGACTACCTGTAAGGTCATCCCGAGAGCTCCTAAGGTGAATAATGGAAAGATTCTTTCTAAGTAGAATTTATCAAGATCTGCTAAATTTAGGCAACTCTTATCAATTTAGTAGCGCTCTGTGGTTGAATTAGTCTCAAACAATATTATTTGTAAAAAATGCAGGACTCCAGTGTTAGTTGTTCCATAGGCAATGGAAAAAGTTTTCTCCCAGAAGATATTTCATCCTATCTATTTTAGACTTGTATCTAAAGAGGTATGATTCAGCTTTTGGAGATGTTTGTACCTCCATGGTGACTATAGCACAGGTTGCACATTTTAATCACTTTGGTTAGGGTATGCCTAAATTCCTTAGTCAGAGCACCCTAAACACCTACAAAAAAAAAAATCATCGGCCAGTTTCAAGACAATTGATTCACTTTCCCCTAATTTAAGATACATACTTTGTTGTCTTTTTTTTTTCTTTTAATATTTCAACAGAGAATTATTCAGAGGCCAAAACCAAGTGCAGGCAGTTGTCATAACTTGGTCAAATTGATGCAGAGTTTGGAGAGAAGCTTTAATTAGCCTAGCAAAACCTGCTTAAAAGACAGAGAATTTTAAATTTGGTTGAACACTGCAATACCCAAGACCAAGTATCCTGAAAAATGTAACTGTGAAATGAGCCTTTTGAGATCTTGCACGACAGTCAGGGGAACTGGTTCAGATCTACAGTGTTCAATACAGTCACAACAGCTCAGTTTCTCTCAAGAATAAAAAAAATCCAATATTCAAGGATAACATGAATATCATAACGTTGATTATCTGCATCATAAGTGTATTGTAATTTCCTTTGCCAGCATGCTTAGCATAGGAGGAGTAATCTCAAAGGAACAGTGTTCTGTCTGACCATATGCATGAATAGATGGCTGTCAAGATCATGCTGCATTGTCTTCAGGCTGGCATCATGCCAGCCCTCAGGCAGGCAGAAGGAAGATATATGTGGAAAGAGGTAGTCAAATTGCTTCCCTATGGCTGCTTTATAAACATACATATGTTAAACACATTTATTAGGGCAATCAGCAGCAGCAAGTGCAAGGGCCCTTCTTCTCCCTCATGAGGGATAGTTGTTGCTTACATAGGAGTGAGAAGTTGGAAGCTGGCCCAGAAATCTGGAAAGCATATTATGCTGGATTCCCCATGGAGGATCACTTTGCTGCCAACATATCTTGCTCTGGGGTTTCAACACGCCATCAATCTGGAACCTGGCAGCCACCATTCCCCAGCTCACCTCGGCTCATGCAGCGAGCAGACACAGTGCAACTATTTGTCTCAGATTGCAGCCCAGCTACCCATGGAAGGGAAGGAGGAGGACGGGAAACAAAACCCCTCCGGTGGGGCTGCGGTCAGGGCTGCGCAGCTGCAGCAGTTGCCTGTTGCAGAAACACGGCCCTTTGAATGACACGCTCGCTGCTCTTGGCGGGACCACAAGCCATGGCAAGTGTTGCTGCTTGCACTGAGATACAGCCCTGAGCAAGGAGGAAGAGGAGGAGGACGAAGAAGAGCCTGGCTAGAGCTTTCAGACAAAGTGCTGTCAATTACTTTCTCAGCGTAAGCTGTGCTAACAGATTTAAGACTCCAGAGAATTTTACAAATCTCAATTAAATCTCAAATAACTTCGCTTATGAATGCAGCTGTTGTTCAGAGAGCATTGTACTCCTTGTGGGAAGGAAGTTACTGATCTCTTATCCTGGAGACCTTGACAAATGTGAAGGGAATATCAGAGATCCCCATTACATTGGCCAGGGACAGTAGATGGAGTCAGCACATTCCCAGCATGTCCAGCCCTGCCCACATTCACATAGTGGGGCGCCTCTTACAGCCCTCAGTGGAGGTCAGCTTGCCTGTTTTGCCCTTTCTCCCCTCCTCCTTGCTCTATTTCCATGACATATTCCCAGGGGCATTAAAAAGATCTTAAGGTAACAAGGAGACTAGGATTCTAAGTCTAAGAGCCAGCAGAATCAAATTCTTGATTTTCCTTCTCTTCCCCAGCAGCTGCTGATTACACTCCTCATTTTAGTTGTGTTTACGACTTCTGTTTGACTCCTCCTGAGACTGAAGCCCCTGGCAGTATAATTAGTTCACTGAAGAATTGCTATCCAGCCATTAGTACAGTTGCAAATACTTGTTTTAGTTTTAGTCCCAGCCACTCAATTAATGCATTAACATGCACTGAAATTTTTCTCTAGCTCAAGGCAAGTCATTACAGTTGTCGTCTCCTTGCAATAAACCTGTTCCGTCTCTCACTTCATAGCAAATGTAGACTTTGAAAATTTTGCACAGAAATAGGCACTGGCTGTGCAATGCAGTTATGGGAGTAACCAAAGTTTGTACTTTAAATTAATCTAAAACAAAGAGTGGGAAGCGGTGTATTGGATGGCAAGTGCTGTTCCACCTAAGAAACACCAAGTTACTTTTATATCTTTCTAGCCTACTTAGATTTTCACACTTTAGTTTCACACTTTGAATTGGAGTGTGAAGCTGGAGGCAAACCTGTGCTGGAGGCTTAAGGCAAGGCAACACACAGGCAGAGCTCAGTCCTCTGACCGTTCTTCAAGACAGATGGGTGCAAGGTAGCTTCAGTTTGAAGCTCATCCAGTTGCATTAACTCATGCTGTGATTGAGCTAATTAGTTCTACTAAAATCTTGACTCTGACAGTGCCCAGCTGGGGAGGCATGGCCTGAGAAAGGTGGATCCAGCTCAACCCCCAAAGCTCTATAGTGATTCAAATGAACTTTTTTCTATTTTCTTTTTTCTTCTTTCTTTTCTATAAAATGCAAGCCTGGGAATCAGATCTGTAGTGGGGCACATTGATTTGAATCTGGTGTCTGCTGCAATAAACAGGCTGCTCCCAGAGAGTAATCAGGCCTTATCTTTTCCTCTTTCCAAAAGAGAAAAAGCTAAATGAAAAGAATAACTTCCTGACGTGTGACTGACTAAAGGTATAAAAAGTGAGGGAGGAGGTTTTTCCCTATTTTGTTACTAGATATCAGCAGTGAATTACCTAATATTGATATATGTGTGGTCTGTAGCCATAGGCTGTGTCTGACATTTTAAAATGGTCTCATTTTAAAACATATGCTGTGGACAGGAGTCGTCTCACGTAACATATGGCTTACAGGAACACAGGAAAATAGTGGGTTTGCATGAGAATTCTGTGTGAAAATCAGGAACTGCCTTTACTTCCCACACTACCTTGAGTATTTTTTAGGTAACTCCTTTGTTCTGTTCAATAGTTCAAGCTAAAACCAGTTTGTGCAACACACAAAAAATAAAGTTTTCTTCACTTCATCAGTTGCCAGCATATCTAGATACTTCTTGTGCCTATTGTCACTTACAAATATGTGAAGGAAAATTAATTTTGGAAATACAGTATAATGCAGATCATTTAAGTCCCTTGGTTTCTATCTTTTTCTCTGCCTAAGTGTATACATGCAGATCCAGGCAATTTGTGGGTAACAGAAGTGGAAAAAGAGAACTTTAAGTAAAATTTGAGTTTGCTTCCTACAATTGCATCTGGGATTCATGTCTGAATTATAAAAATGTTTTTTACCCCAATTGAAAAGTTTTATGTTTTGGTTCCAGGAGGTGTGTAATTTGGATTATCGATCTTTTATTTTTATTTAGGAAATAAGCATTATTTATTTAAAAAAATCTAAAGAATGAGAAGATGCAAGGAAGACCTTAGAAAGTAGCCCTGGCTGTATTTGTAAACTTTAAAAAGGCCTGTCTTTGGATTTGAGAATTTTGAATTAGAAATGAAAGGTTTATAATGGAACTGGGTGACTACAGTGCAAGTCTTGCAGTAGTGATTATTCTTAATTTATTTCTTATTCAGAACAAAATGAGTTTCTTGTAATGAGATCTGTGGGAATTTCAAAATTCAATTTCTGTTAAGCTTATGCCAGATGAAACCTATAAAATTTGAAGTTTAAAATTAGAGGATAAAAATGCTCCTGTAGAGGCTGAACTTTTGTCTTGAAATTAGTGTGTGAGGTAAGCCAAAAAAAATTTAAATTTTGTATGTACCTAATAATATGCAGGAGTAATGAGTCTTCAGTTAAAGATAAATTTTATTTCCCCAAGCAATTCCAAAGGTAAAAATCATCCCTCTAAAAGAAACAGATGCTTGAAAAGAAGCAAATGCCCTTGAAATGTACAGAAGACGCATCTTACCTTAGATGGAGGCTATTTTCTCTTTGAAACAAAGAATTAAGGAATAGTAAAACTAAAAACCCAGGCCCTTCATTGCTGTAATTTCTTGCAATTTCGCAAAATTTAGGTCATCTATGTTCATTTACAGCAAGAAATGTTGTTTTATGTGATATTTTAAATAATCCCCGTGATACTGGAATTTAGAAGAATCCACAGGTTCTTTTGGTCCTTAAAATAGTTTGCCCTTAAACCTCAAAATCATTTCATGTCAGAAAGGCTTATAAAAAAGACTATTATTCATCTTTTGTATAGGAATTTTATGTCTATTTTTTAAAAGGAATACTGAAATGGAAGCCTAATTATAACTGACTTAATGTTGGCATGTTCTATTTTACAGCTTGTAAAAACTCCAGAAGATAGTGTTAATAAGAAACAGCTGTTGATTTCTTTTTTATACGTTTTTCATGCCATCAGAAACCTACTTTTCAAACTTTTTTATATATAGCTTTCACACATTTGATGGAGTTGCTTTTGAAAGTTATTCCTGAAGCATATTTTAGAAGTTTCAGGCTCTGGGATTCGCTTCCAGACCCTAAATAAGCATCCAGCTTGTCTAGGCTGACTTCACATAAGCAAGCAGTGATGTACCACTGAGGAGTGTGTGTAAAATACTAAACTATCTGTCATTTTCAAATTTCTCCCCAAATCTACGTATCTCATATTGAAGAGTCTTTTTGAGATGTCTTTGTTTTCTACATACCTTTTTAGTTTTTCTTCTCACAGAGCTATTACAGAAAAAGCAGTAATTTTTTTTAGTTTCTTTCTTATATAGACATCAAAAAGCTCCCTCTGTCTCAGCATCTGCCTCATTGCTAGTGACCAGTTCACTCTCTTTTTCATCCCTTAGATGAGAGAAGAGTGGCTCCCTCCAAGCTCCTGGGAGGCCTCCTTGTCTCTGTGGCTTCAACTTTACATTACAAATAAGCTCAAACCTTCCACTGCCAAAAATCTTTCTGTTCTTCTTTCCTTCCTGGCTGTTCCTTTCTTCACCTCTTCCTGCCAGAGGAAATTAACAGTAATCCAGTTCCTGTTCTTTATATGTTCCACTGCATCATTTTTTTCCCAAACTGATCAGGTTTTCATATCCAAACTGCACAACTGATGCTGAATTCAGACTTCCATTTACGCTTTGGTGACTTTGACAAAAACTCTTCCAAAAGCCTTGTTGGATCGCAATATCCTTAATGTCCTTCTGCTTGGCGTCTCCATCTATGATTCAAATGGTTCTCACTATGGGAACCTTGAATGCTTTAATTCCTCCCTTCACCTTTCACTACAAACTGCTGCACAGGACTCTGGTTATGGACTCCTTTTCCTGCTTCACACCTCCTTGAATGATTTCATACACAAATTCAATTTCCATCTCTGCTGCTCTGTAGAGACACATCTCTTGTTTGGACTGCTCCTGTTCAGTGCAGTCTCAGACTGTGTCTGATGCCTCCTCACAGCTATTTAGTTATATTTAGTTATGAACTCAGGCACAGAAGGCTAAAAATGTGCAAAATGTCCAAGCCCTCACTTGGACTCATTTCTGCTTGATTATGCTAAACAGTAATGAACCATCCTGCAAGTCTGGGAAAATTCTCCAGTAAGTTTTCCACTAGATCCTCTTACCAGGGTATGCTTAATTCTCAAAGACTTGTTTCTAAATAATTTCTCGAAGATGCAGCATTTCATATCCTCTCATTTCCACCCAGACTTCTATTCATTCACTTCTCAGTTACCTTAGAGTTTTCCTCAAGCTATGCCTCTGCATACCAATCCAGGATGACTTTGCAAAGATGATTTTCCTGGTGTGCTGCTTTGTTTCCATCCCCCCCTTTTGATTTTTACATCTACCAGACTCCCAGCCTGTTTTGTGTCAGACATGAGCCATTTGTCCTCAAGTCCTCATAAAATACCAGCATCCTAAAAATATGTTTCAAGCTTTAACCACAAAAGACATTGTTCTGGCTTTGCAGCTTCGTTCAATTTTTTTGAAACTTCTTCCAAATCATCCGTCCTACCTTGTTGTATTTGCTGTTTTAGTGTAATGACTTATATAGAAGTTGTACAAGCATCACTGAGGTCACAAGCTGACAGATTTTTAATGTTGTGCATACATTTTTCCTAAGCACTCTTTCTGAATCACCTATATCTCAGAGAAGGGGAGAGAAATAAAGCACCCATGTTGACTGGAGCAGTTTACATGTGTTTAGTCCAGAGCAGAAATACCACATTTCCTTCTAGGTTGGGTTTATACAACCAGATACAAATATGTCAGCATACATTCAAATGGCATAAACATTGTAATCATATGCAATTACATATGAAAACACTTCCTTTCAAATTATCTAGAAAGGGAAGTGCCTGCACACAGACATTCAGTTACTTTGATTTTGCTATGGACACAGGGATTCTGGCAAATCTCGCACCTGAATTTCCTGACTTAGTTAAGTGCCTACAATTAGGAGAACATCTTGGATCTTACAGATTTCTGTGGAACTGGTATCAAATATTATTTTCCATTGCTTTTTGTGAAACAAATAAAATATTTCTAAACAACTGAATATTCAGTTGTGCTTCCTTTTTTCCGTAGACAGAAGTTGCTGCATACAGGACCGTCCTGTGTTGCTTGAGTTTTAATCAGATGTGTTTCAGTGTCCACCTGGTGCTGCTTTTCCATAATAATTATGTTCATGTTGGGTTTTATGAATATCTGCATCTGTACAGCATTTTCTCTCTCTTTCTCTCTTTGTATAAAACCACAATACTACTTTTTTGCCTAGAAATTTTGGCTTCAGCTGAAGTGAAATTTATATGATAAGTCTAAATCTTTCAACATTCAATTAACTTTATCATTTATTATTGTGAGTTTAAAAAAAAACTTGGAAAACAGCTTTTCTTTCTTAATGGATAAAAGTCTCCTAGTATACATGTAGGCGTATATTTAGGAGTCTCCTGGTCTTGATAACTGATGTAACTTCAGGTATCAAATATTCAAACATTAGGACAATGCTTGAAGATACCAAACCTAATTATTTTCTTCCCTCTTCATCCCAACGCCTGTTTTTACTTCTGTTTTTCATACTGCACATGCTTGTATATATTTATTTTAAATGTCATTTTGGAAAATGAAAGTTCTAGGGTGCTTCTTTTAATTTTCCACAGTCTTTATGCTGCTAGACTAGAGATAAGGAAATTTAAAAAGATACATAACCAATCTTTTTCAGAAGGAAAGAATTTTTTTTTTCTGTGTATATATGTTGTCCTTTTTGGTTCAATTGCATGTCTGCAATTTCAGTCTCAACTAGAAGTGCTGAATTACCCCAAGAGAAGAGAGCTTGCTTTGCAGTCATGACTAAAAGGGCTGAATTATCCCTGGAGAAGAAAGCTCACTTTTGTCAGGATTCCAGTCCAATTTTGCAAACACGAAAGGAGATAATCACTCAAATGTGCATTTGTGCTTACTGGAATAGAGTCCAAACTCTGAACCTTTTGAGGTTTGCCCGTCTGTATTACCGGCCTTATTAGTTAAAACTGTACATAGCAGTTTGAGAAAGCATTTTTATGTCCTCTGGCTAGGAGTACCTCAGTTAGCACACACTCATATGACTAAGTACTGAAGTTGCAGGATTGCAACTTTAGTGATTTTTTTTTTTTTGTTAGACATTCAGCTCTTCCAGTAAACAGTGGGGTGTTTTTTTGGTTTTGTTTTTCTTTTCCTTTTTTTATTTTTTTGTGTTTTTTTTTTTTTTAATGGTTCTCTGCCTCATATGGCCATGAATGCAAAACCAAGATTGTGGTTATTATAGGAAATGTGTGTTCCAAATATTATAAATCTCTTAAATTCTGTTTTTGCACTCTACTTTCCTAATAATTAGTCAGGCTCACAGTTCAGTAAAGGCCACTTCAGTCAGTCAGCCAATAAGACTACAGCCCTATGTTTCCTGGAAATGGGTGACTAAAGGGTAAATCACCATCAGAGGGAAATATACAGCTGCACACAAGATCAATCATAAGACCAAAATACCTATAGTTCTAAAACTATAAGAAATTAAATAAAGAGTGTTTTTTGGATATGATTTTGGGGTCTTTGTTATGATAGCAATCTTCATTTGAAACCAGTTTTCATTATTCAGGGCAGGGATGAATATAATTTTATTATTTGGATTGTTACTCAGCGTATGATAATTCACCTATTAACACAGCAGCAGAAGAAAGTTAATTGTGACCTGGGCAAGGGAACTTAAACATCTTCAAAGTTTGTGACTCACAGAACTGGGAGAGCAGCTATGGAAATTATTAATCATTTTTTGGTTTACATTAATCCCTAAGGCTGGACAGACACCTAATAAGGTTGAGTTTCTGCCTTGATGGCAGGCATTGTGTTATTCTCATGCGTTTCTAGGTATAGGAGTCAAGATCTAAGAAGGCCTTGCTTTAAAAAATATTTCCTTTGATATTTTTTTTTTCAGTGGAAAATAATTCTGGCCTTATCTTATGGAAGTAGAATATCCCATATGTTAATTACTCCTTTCCAGACATTTGGGCTTGCCAAATCACTGCCAGCCCCAAAAATGTGTCTTAGAACTCTTAACACATCCACCCAGAAATGCAGCTTTCATTTTTCTGTCTTGTATCTGGTTCAGATGGAGAGGTTGCCTTGGTTTTGTTTCTGACTAGGAAGTCACAGTTTGAAATCCAAGCTAACTAATTCTGACATGAAAGATTAACTGGACATCTTATATCTTTCAGACCATGGGCCTATATGAAGTTTTATAAAATTTATGCCAGGTACTTGACCAGTCATTTAATGTGGCAGCACCTAAAGGTCTCTATAATGTCACATGCTGTGACATCCAGGAGTTTTGCCTAAATATGTAAGAATATTTTGGTTTTGTACGTTTGGGATTATCTGTTAGCATAAGACCATTCACAGGTTACTCTTTAGGTGACCGCACAAATACAACAGCAGCACTTCAAATTCCCCAAAAGTTTACTCTTCTATTTGGTTTTAGCTTCTAAAGATCATTCTGAATTTCAGAGATTTCTTTGCCAGTAGGAAAAAAGTGTCTAAAGTTATTTTGCCAAAAAAATATTTATATTTTTCTGTGGTAATGGAGACACCTGGTATTTCTAGCAGAAAGAAAATAATAATAACAACCACTGACTGTGGCGCTGACCGATGGTGTTAAGCAGCACCAAGGAGCTGTAGCCATTCTCAGGTGCAGAGACAGTGAAAAATCAAAGAGAAGTTTTCCAGTCTGACCAAAAGCACTCTTACAAATGTCTAAGTCAAGGTTTAGCAATCATACTTGCCTTCAATCAAAAACCCCCCACAGTAGTTCTATACTATACATTTCCAACTAATTGTGTTTTTTTTTCTTTTCTTGCATAGAAAATAGAGATACTTTATCAATGAAAAGTTGACATATATTTACTGATTTACATTGTTGTAAGATAAGTAAGCAATCTATCTTTTTTAAGACTGATAAATATTAAAAAATTTAAAAAGACTGTTTTGAATTACATTTTTATTTTGCACTTTGTCCCTAGAGCCACTGATTTGCATAGTTTTGTCTCTTCTTGAATTGGGATTTTTTTTAAGGCTGGGGCAGAGGGGAGTGATAGTCCATGTTTCAAGAAGGGTTAGTGTTTACACTGGCGCTTTTTTGTTTTAAAATAAAGTTAAATTATATGCACTTATCCTATTTTATTCAAAATTATTTAGAGTTAATTTATAAACTTGAGAGTGGGTACTTTTAACTTTTTATTTATTTTTTTCTAAATAAAAATTTCAAAATAATGAAAGAGCTGAAAACTTAGAATAAGATCCAGTAAAATCCTAAGAAATGTTTGAATAGAGACTGGTTAAAATAAATATGAATTATATTTCATTACTCTTTTTGGTTAGGTTTTTTCAGCCTTAGAAATAAATTTACTTTATATTCACAAACAATTTAAACTTGTGTGATGTCTAAAACATAATAGATTTTTGTTTTAAAAAGTGAGGAGTATCATGAAATTACACAGTTCCAAGAAATGATTGCTTAAGAGAAACACTATAAACTCATGACAAACCCAGAAGAGTTAGCAGCAATACATACGAGTTCGCTTAATAAATCACCTAAGCACCTCATTGCTTAAACCAACAGAAGACTTCTGTCTTTTCCTTGCACATAACTCAGAAGGCTTAGAATAAATTAGAACTGATTTCATACACAAAGTATCATTTAACACTGAAAGGCAGCAACCATGATTTCTGTATGGAGAGTCAGAAAATGTTCATATGAGGAGGTTTTTGACCTTTTTACAAAGAAATGAAAGAAAAAGAAAACTACTCTTTTATAGTTGTAAGATTTGCAGTGGAAGACCAAAGTCGTCATCTGGCTTTCAGTATTTAAACAGTAAGTTTCTCAAACAGTAGATGTTTATGCAAAAAACCTTTTTAAATTCAAGAAGAGCATTAACTTCTAGGAGAACTGTTAAAGAAGATAAGAGTGTACCAAATCCTTGCTCTTAAGCCTGCTTTGAGCTGCATGTGGGCACAGTTTCCATTCCATAGTGAAGGAGTTTGGCCTATATTTTTTAAAGCATGCAAATGATTGTGGGAGAGTCAGTATAATATTTGGCAAGTTTCCCATGGACACAGAAACAACTGAGGCAGAGGCTTTCAAGATAATTTTCAGTATAAAACACTAAAATCAAGCCAGTCTGCTGATTTATGCTCATTTTTACTGCTGCAATAAACTTATACAACTTGTTCCTATTGCGGAATTGAGCAGTGTGTGGCTTATTTTTCTGTCTTGTAAAAAAGTGATGAAGAAAACAAAGCTTTCTTCTGAGAGACACAAGTGATGACAATGATGCCCGTACAGCAAATGTGACACTGGTAATGTTGCATAGGTAGACACTAAATCATAGCCTGGTCAGCTGGTGCTCTTCCATTTTTTAACGTAACAGCACAGTCTCCAGAAGAATAAGCCAAGGAGCATGTGAACATTAGTCTTTAGTGATTTTCTATCTATTGTAGTAAATACTTTGAGCTGCTACGATACTTTAAAGTACTACCGAAACGTTTAAAACCAGTTTCAGCTCAAGTTGTGTGATTGCTTTAACATACCTCTCAGAGGAAGAGCTCGAGGCCCCTAAAGTCAGAAGGGCTTGGTTGCTCAGTGTGCAAACAGAAAATTGGAGGTCTGGCGGAAACAGGACGGAGTGGAAAGGATGGGTGCCCCGATGCTCCCAGCACTGGGGCGCCTGTGGCCAGCACAGCCGCTCCGAAGGCCAGCCTGGGGGCACAGCTGTGCTGGCCCAGGGGAGGCACAGCCTCCTCTGCTTCCCAGCTGTGCGGGGCTTTGCGCCGAAAACCCGATCCGCTGCCCACATTTCTTTATTCTGACAGTTTGAGGGGTGGGGGGAAACAATAGAATACAAACGGAGAGCGCAAGCCCCGGCTGAGACGGGGGCAGTGTGAGTGAAATGAACACATAAGTGAAAGCACAGAGGGGAAAAGAGCTGTCGGTGTTTCCCTGAGCCCGCGATTAAAACCGAGGGCCGCTTCCCCGCCCGCGTGTCGCGGCCGGCTCGCCACCGGGGCCGCTCAGCCCCGCTCCCCCGCGGGCTGTTCC
>VXBQ01016354.1:540980-577288 GCA_013400175.1 Phainopepla nitens
GCAAACAGAATCCGTCTCATAAATACTGATAGAATCTCGCTTATTTGGCAGCGTCTGGCGGCGCTCATGTGTTCTGCTGTAGATAGCGAAGCAGAACACGGGCCCGGTCTGAAGACACTGCATGTCTAAACTTTGTGTTTAAAATCAACAACGACACAGGGGGGAGAAATAAAACCAACAAAACTCCCCCAAACTAAGATTTATTATGATAGAACGGCTTGGTGGAAAAGAAATCAAATTTGCCACACACTTGAACATTTGTCCAGCACAACAATCCAATACATGTGACCCTATATTTTTTTTTTAAAGCTGAAATATTTGCCAGATATTCTATTCCTTAGGTGTCTTAACTATGTTAGTCCTACGGATATAATCATATACAAGACTTGTTTAACCTAAAACTCTTACATAGCAGTTTATGAAAACAGTAAGAGCCAGCCAGTTGAAGATGATAAATTGTCCAAGTTAGTATGTTCTAGGAAATATCTCCAAACACTGAAGCAGCTCCACTTTGCTCAGAGAGATATTTAGACTGGATATGCTAACCTGCTCCTCATCTAAACATATGGTTCATTGCCAAGGTATCCCAATATTTCCAGCATAACAACAAAGCTTACAAAATCACTACTCTTGCTTGTATTGATTGTGTTATGTTATTGGAGCCTTATGATTTTTTAATGGAATGAAAATCCTTCATCTTCAAGCAATTTCATGGAACTGGCACATGTCATGCCAACCAGAGCCATTTATGCCATTAATGCTGCTCGTGCAGTCCTTCTAGAGGCAGGGGATGTATTCGGGGTAGATCAGCCAGAGAAGCTGCAGCCTCTGTCCTAGATACAGCTGCTGTGACTTTGTCAGCATTTTCTAAAAGTCTAAGTCAAGCCAAATTCTAATGCTGGAAAAAGTTTAAAATTAGACAAAGTAAGACCTCCTGTCCACAGTAACATCCTCCTTGAAAATCCAGTATAAGAAGTAGTCCTTATTCTGAAGACTAGTGTGTACCTCCTGCTTTGATAAGTAAGACTGACATCATTACTGAAAAAAGGTCTCCAGTGTAATATCTAGTATGTTTATAGCAGTCAATCATAAGATTTCACCAACATAAAGGGCTTATAAGCAGTGTCTTTGCATGTTAAATGTAAAAATTTTTCAACAAGAGCACATTCACACTGGAAATAGTTTCTTTGTCTGTTACAATAAATAAAGAGTTGATTCTCCTATGGCATGAGAAATGTTCATGCTTTCATAGAAATTTTTTCTGAGAGGGTCTGTACTACAAAAATGAAATATTCATTCTTACTAACCAGCCACTCTGGCTCACTTTTGTCTCTGCTGCTGATTCCAGATCTCTCCATGTTTATTAAATTCAATGAATTTAACATTTACGTTGCATCTGAGTCTTCTTATTTCTCTTCCTGATAATATCGCTTCATTTCCATTGCTTTGTGAGGTCTGCTCATCACTATGGATAATTTCATTTCAAATCCTTTACAAATAGATTTTTCTTTTTTTGAATTTTACTATCCTGTTGAGATCCTTTTTTTATTTTTTATTTTTTTTACTGAAACATCTACTGCTTTACATGCAATAAATCTTCTTTAGGGCAATTTCTGGCAGTACTCTTTAATTTAGTGTCTATGTGCTAAATAAAGCATTAAACTTCAGACTAATCCAAATTGAAAAATTAAAATTAGCAGATCTGGTATTCATATATCATTTAGAATAATTTAAAAAGCCACTCCTTTCCCACACTTTCAAATCATCGAATCTCAGTCTATTTTTCTCAAGAGATTAGCAAACATTAGCAAATCACAGTGAACTTCATTTCATTTTTGAATTTATAAAGAAACCTGAAACCAGAGGAACCATGAGCAGTTTCTTGTTTCCCTGTGAATGCCTGTGAATGAGTGAGGTCTACAAATGCTGTGTGGTGACTCAGAGCCATGCCAAGGGTTCTGACTAGGTACCCTACTGCTGCATTTGGCCCCCCAACTTCTGCTTTCACACATTTCCCACAGGCTCTGTACAGCACAGACAATGTACAGAGGGTCCTGCACAGTCCTCCACTCATCACCTCTCTCCACCTTTTCCCGACATTTTACAGCAGGCTTCGAGTCATGATCTGAGGGCACAGAAATACCTGACCACAAGGCTGAAAGCATTTGAGGAAGTACCCATGGAAAAGACAAACAAATCAGTCAGGAATAAATGGTTCAAATTATTGGCAAATGACAGCATCAGTCTTTAAATATAATCTATCACATAAAGCGTTGCTCCCAGAGACATTAGAGAAAAATCTTTACACAGAAAATGCAGATGCAACTGTTTTAAAGGAACAATTGTTATGAGAGTAGAGGAAGGCAAAAAAAATATCAAGCGCTCCTTTCTTAAGTGACAAGTGAATTCATAGCTAAGCATCTGCTCAGAGGAAAACACTGAGGTCAGATCTTGGCCTTGGATTTAAAGTGGGCCCAGGGAGCTATATAACTACTTTACTAGCAACAAATATGTGTCTAGTGACAATATCTTCTGCCTTGTTTCTCTCTTTTTTTTGTTTTTCCCTTCAGAGTAGAAAGTTTTCATCTGTTTCGCATTAGAACCAGGATGAGGCTTAGGTCAGTCAAGAAAAAACCCTCTGAGAATAACAGAGGGTTTGGCAGTGAAAGATCCCCAAATCTACATATGTGCACCCCAACTAAAGTGGAAGAGGGAAGAAAAAAGTGTAATTTTTATATCAATCTGTCTTGTTGCTTTAATAAAAAATAAACTAAAAATAAAGCTCTTCATTGTCATATGAGTCATCTTTACAAATATGTTTCTGTATTTAGAAATAAATATAGAACTCTTTATTTTAATATAAAAGTCACAGGACTTGTTTTGTAAAAGAGGGGGAGATACTCCAGGAATGGGAAACACTCAACAAACAATCGCACGTCTGAATGACCTGACAGGAGACTTACATTCTGTGTGGGAATATCCATTTGGAAAGAGATCCTGGAGTGAGTGGATGGCTGGAGTTGTTTTGGCAGGGAATGGTACAGTCAGTATCTCAGCTGCTGCAAATCTTTATTGCTCCACAACACGGATTTCCATCAGCTGTGCAACTGGCCCAGGACCTCTCACAGGAATGGTGTTACTTCACCGGTGGATGCGCTGGGTGCACTAATGATATTCCTGGCAGGCTGATCCATGCACTGATAGGGCTGTGACCTGGAGAGGGCAGCATGTCTGTCATTCTACCGACAATAAATAAGCCATAGTGGAAATGAAAAACAGAAACCAAGGCCTGGGGTCAGGCAACAGAATTGTCTGGTGAAACTTACTGAAGCCTGAACTGCTGAAGAATTCGGAGCTAAATTTGGAATACAGCACTTTGCTAGAGGCATGAAAATCTCTGTCTGTTCACTGTTTTATTGACATGCAAATGCATTTCAATGGTTTTAATGTAAATTTAGCAAAAAAAACCATAGAGGATTTGTTGATATGATTCTAGATGATTGCTTTAATTTCCAGTGCTGTTTTTTAGTAGCTTTGCTACTTACCTGGTTTATTATTTTTGCTGGTTTTTTGTTTGTTTGTTTGTTTGTTTGTTTTTTCCCCCCTCTCTTTTTTTCACTATGAAAATCAAAATGCTGTTCTGGACAAACACTAACTTCAATACTTTTTGCTAAAGAGAAACATGGTTATGCATTTTTCTGTTCTTTTCTTCTCAAGCATTTTCAGCAGAAATCAAAAAGAGGAAAAGAGAAGACTTCTTCGCGTATGATGAAACTAATATTATCAAACCAGTTTTGCAACACATGTCATACAGGAATGTATTGGGGTTTTCCCTAAAAGATCAAGAGCCTGATAATGTTTACTTGCTTTCAGGTTCCAGTACAAACTCAGCCAATCATTCTCCAAAAGCCCCTAAAATTTGGCGATTTAGCTAACTGTGGGCAAGACAGAACCAAGTTCTGAGGGGAGAGAGGATGAATCTTTTCTGTTTCATTGTGAGCGTAGTTTTGGTGGTGGCAGTGAAAGAGACTGAAATATTTAGTCTTAATTTTACTTTGAAGATTTGGATTTTCTTTTGTAAAGGAGTTGAACCTGAATAGACTATCTTTAGTATTCTCTTTCCAAAGGATTGTACAGAGAAGACATCTGAGTCCTGGGTGCCATCCAGTGGGTACCAGAAGTTTGTGGATGAGGAAGGGAAGCCAGGAAGAAGTGCTATCCCCTGATGACTTGGATAAGGTATACCAGCAGAAATCTAGAGTCAGCTGTTTCCAGGTCTATGTCAGCATCAGCCTTCCATTGGAATGTATTTGTCACAAACTCACAGAAAAGAATCTATCAAGACCAGGGTAAGGAAGCAAAGCCTCCAGGGTCAGACTTGGTTATCTCTTATGTGCATGTTTATCTCCATCCCCTTTCAGAAATACACACACTAAAAGCTGGATTACATGCTCTAAAATGACCTCAAAAGGCATACCAAGATTGTTTTCTGGTGTAGAAAACAAGATATAATTGCACAGGACTGTACTACCATTCCGGTACTTTTTCAATACAAAATTTGCTCTTACTGTACTAAGACAAGCATGGAAATCTATAATTATTCCTCTTACCCTCTGATATTTTGAACACTGCATAATAATAAACCAAAAGCAATGCAGGTGGCAAATCACAGATGTAGTGTCTCTTTGTGGGAGTGTAAAGTTTCATAAACCATAGTAGGTGTCTAACTATGTTAACACCCCTTAAAAGACAGAGTCCTTGGAGCTGCAAAGCAAAGCAAAATGATACTATGGAAGAACTTTCATCCTGTGTCAAAACCAGCAATTCAACAGTACCCAAGATATTTTGATACAACATTCATTGATTTCTTTTGAAAGGTGATTAATACATCTGCCTCGTTAGTGTCAATGTAGATCTATAGGACTTAACAATTTTTAAAAGCATTTACACTTCTGAAAAGATTTTTTTGGTACCCAAGCTCATACAACTTCATTGCCCATAATTAAGTGAATTTTATAGTAATATTCTGACCCTTCATATAAATAATAAAATTAAGTAATATCTGAATGTTTATCACAAATTAACAAGAATTTATTTCAACAAGATTTTTTAAATGTTACACTGCTGTTAAATTCTTATCTTGCTACAAGAAAAAGTATGCATTTGGTAGCTGGATTTTAAAAGCACTACTTTGCATTCAAGACTAGTCATTAAAAGTCTTCAGCTTTTCTTTATATTCTTAACTTAGGACAGATCAGTGTCATATTAGGTACATCACAGAAGAGCTCTTTCTGAGGGCTAAGCAAGGAGAGTGGATCTCATTTGCAAATTTTATTTGTCAATAACAGGTAAGCAAGTCTGTAAATATGTTCACTTGAACCCAACAATAGAAAATATTTGCAAGTCATGGCACACTTATCAGCAAAACTTGAAATGTGTCCACAAACATTTTTTTGTTGTTTTGTTTATTGGCAATACAGTATCAAATGCTGCTTCTGACAGATAAAAAAATGACATGTATAATACCTCTGTGTAAGAAATTCATAAAAGCTGAAGTATTTTTAACTGAAGAATAAATATGTTAAAAACTAATATGGATTACAATTAAATCTAAAGGGTCGTTTTGAATGCACCAATGGGACAAAAACATGGCTGCGATGAAGAATATTTCTTCTGAGTAGGAAGTATTTTGCACAGATTGTTGCTTTAAATAATTTTCAAGGTTTAAAATAGAAAAGGGGGAAAGTCCGTGAAACACAGTTAATTTTTAGAGCTATTTTGCTAATCTGCTGTATTTCCCTCTACAACATCTGCATTCACAGTATAAACTGCATGTGGTTCAGTGTAGTTGTTACCAGGTCTGACACATTGTTGGTGTTTGTGGTATCATACTACAAGTTACCAAATATGGAAGTTTTTTAAGCATATTGCCTCATGCCTAACTGAATATGGCAGAAATCAACATTTTCATTGATCCATTTTAAGCAAAAATAATACACTTTACATGTTAAAATAAAAAAGAATCACATGAAAAAAAGTCTCACTGTCATTAAATCTAATGTGAATAATAATTTCCTTCCGGGCACTAACATTCTCAAAAGGTCCGTTGTTGTTTCTTAAGGTGACCTGAAAGTATTTGTCATGGCTTTTTCTATGAGACCTAAAACAATAACTTCAGAGACAGATTGAATGAGAGGCCTAGTCAAGAAAGCTGTCTTTCTTGGAAAAATACAGGTTTTCTTCTTCATTTGAAGAAAATCAAAATTACATCTCCATGTAACAAAAATGTTTCTGAAGGGAAAGCCAAAATCTACCTAAATTGTTAAAAAGAAAAAAAAAATCTGCGGTGTTTATTCCACTATTGATGTAGAGTATAAATTAAGGCCTCAGAAGAAGAGGGAAAGTGCATCTTTCAATTCGGCAGCCTTGGCATCAGAAGAAAGTGCTATATTGTTCTTCACACAAACCGTCCCCATTAGAGCTCAAGATGTTCTTTTCCTTTTAATCCTCATTTGTACCCCTTAGCCATTTGTTTGGAATTAAATTAGCTGCAATTTGGAAAATGTGGATGAAAGGTAGTGCATTGAGTAGATATCACATGTTTCCTGAATAGTGCCTGTTCTGCCTCTTTCACAGCCATTCATTGTGCCTGAAAGGGTGTAGTGTGTGAATTGTTGGACTGTCACTCTGCAGTGAAGTCTAGTAGCCAGTATTACCATGGAAACAGCAGGAAAAAGACAATTAACAAAATGGTTCTGATTTTCCTTATTTCTTGGGGGAAGGGGTGTTCATTAGTGATTTTTTTGTTTTCTTTTGTCATTTTACCAAAAGAAACACAGAGGTAAGGGAGGAATATTCTTGTTAAATTAGATATTGTCATCACTGCAGGCCTAGTAATGCAACAGAAATGTGTGTTTGTGCAATAAAATGTGAGCTCTTAAGTGTTGTCTAGTCTTATTCCTCCCTTTCCCATCACAGAAAAGAGGTCTCAAAATATTCTTAGGTGAGCGACTGTTAATGAGCAGAGCCTGTGAGTTTAACCCTCACACATTCATTGGACTTTTAATTAGTCCCTCTCAGAATCACTCCTATGACAGAAACACAATATACGCCTGAGAGGGGTTTAAACCAAAAGGGGGCTCTCTTTAGATTTTTAGCAATAGTTTAAAATCAAGTAAGTTGGAGGGAAGGGCTGCGGGCTGCTGTAAAAGGCAGATTTTCTGCCTGAAGGACATTCCAGTGCAAGGATCCAGCTATAATTTCAAGTCAGTCAAGTTCACATTCTGCATCCAGAAGTGCATCAAACAAAGGGGAGAAACACAGGCTCTTAAATATACCTCTGCCTATAAAATTATTATTTCCCCCTAACAGTTTTATTAGCCTTCACAAATTGTAATTAAAGGAAAAAAAAAAACCCTGATGTAAATTCTATGCTAACTTTTTATGTCAAACATTCCCAAAAGACTGAACTCCAGGTTGTGCTCATGTTGCACGGATACAAGGGCTTCAGAAACAAAAAGAACTCTCCTCCCTGCTTATGCAGATGCAGTGAAAATCAGTACCAGCCTCATTTTATTGATTCTTTCCATTGTAAGAGCAATAAACATAGCAGAAAAACTGATGGAGAACATTGTGATTAGACAAAATCTACTTCTTTATGCTTAGTGGCAACAAAATTTCTTGTGCTACTGGTAGGTTTCTCTACTAATATACTAAAAAAGGACACTTGGTTGTGTACAGTGTTTGCTAAACACACCCTGGTAAATCTGTTTTGTAATATATCATGTCTGTTTTTGGAACAGATCTGTCCTGTATTGTGCATTTGAATAGCACCTATGCCTTTGGGAACAAGGACTACTGGGTCTCTAGACTGCACTGAGCAGTTATTAAACTGTAAGAATAGCTGGCTTGGTTTTTTTTTTAAGGAAGAGGCTGCTGTGAAGTCATACATTTGCTCCCTGAATAGCAATACGGAAAAGAAATTTACCTGCTTTGTTGTCCACCAAAGTGAATTATTTACAAGAGCGTGTTGTATTTGAGTAAAGGTGAACAGTGCAGAAATTAAATGACAGAACACATACTAAGGACATAGTGTAGAGATTTGGGATGAGTTAAAAGCAGAAAGGAGAATAACAAGTGAAAAGAAATTAGATGGAAAGTCCTGGTCACTGTTTGTCTGTCCTAGGTAAATACAACAGACCTCTGAAACAAACCACTGGAACACTGGAGGACAAACCTAAGGAACAGAAGCTGAAGGCATGCCCTGTCTCAAAGGATATACTCCAGCAGCATCCATGTTGATGCCTGATAGGGGAAAAGCAGGAAAAGAAAGTTGTAAGAACAAAAGTTGAAGCAGCCCACCAGGTTATCTTATTAATATAATACTGTATAGCCTCAGACTTAAATATGTGAAGTAGGAAGATGAAAGGAAGTCATGGACATTTCTTTAAAGTATAGCAGTGAACTTATGTAATGTTTTGCATTACTAACTTACAGGAGAATCAACACCCATGTAACTGTAAGTGGAATTTAGCACTGAAGAAATACTTGTTTCTGGTTTTGTTTTTTTAATGTCTGAATAAGGAATTTATTGTAGTCCTTGAGCTCTGACCTAGCAGCCTCATAGCAATATTGTTAATACCAGTCATGAAATAGGCTGTTGTTGATGAAATCAATGAGGAATCTTGGGTTTAGAATATAACACAGATGTCAGCAGAAACCCAAGACATGCAAAGAAGCTCAAACTCTTAAGAGATAAACCATCCTGTGATAAGATTTTTTTTCCCCACTTCCCTTCACTGTCATTATGATTCCAACAATGCTCCATTCACTCCACAAACTGTTTTAGTTTAATTATTGGTTGAGGTAATTAGTGTTTTCATTGGGCTCAGCATGTTCTGTGCTTTACTTAGTCCTTAGCATTAACACTAATGCACTTGGAATCCAATACTTTGTAGGTTTTGCTGGGGTTTAACTTCTTCAGGAGTGAAGCACAGGCTTCACCATCTTAAAGATCACACTATCCAAATCATAAGAAAGGAGAGAAACAGCACCAGGTAAAAATATGAAGAGTTGTCATAAGCTCACTTTAGCTCCAGTCAAACAAACCATGTTTGTTTGTTTGCGAAGTATGCAGAGTAATTAGGGGAAAAGTAATTAATGAACTTCTCTGCAGCCAGTTATGCCAAACTACATCCACATTTTGTGCCTACTTGAATTGTGGACTCAAATATGCAAAGCATTCACAGACAACTGTTATTTGGACATGTGTGAAAACACATATTATTTAATCTGGTATGCATGTGTGTAGCTATTCTCATAACTAAATGTTGAAATTTATATGAGACTGCTTAAGGCTGATTTTGTGAAAAGAGCCTTTAGGATTTTGATAATTCTACTTTGGCATATGTAAACCTTTCTTTACATCATGGTCTTGATAGCCTTGATTTTTATTTTTTTTAAACATTATTTTGATCGCCAATGAACTCTCAATTCTCATCAGCAACATGCTGTCTGAAAGAAATGTTTAGGTAGTTTAGATATCTTAAAATAATTGTTTAAAAAGTTCTGGAAACAAAAAGATATCTATATTAGTACCTGGAAATATTATCAGGAGGAGTAAAACAGCAAGAACCTTCAGTCTGCTATCATAGCCTTCCATACACATGCTGGAGATAAAATTTATGTTAGTTTTGACAACAGTTTTATCAACAATCTTCAGGAAACTCTTACCCTTCAAGTAAGTATCCTCTGCTGGAGGAAAAGCTCAACCAGTCACTTGGTTCTTGTCAATAAAAGATTGAAATTTTGACAGTTTTCAAAGGAAACCGTAAACTTAAATGTGACTTAAAATAATTGTTTTATCCTTTTGTTTTTCAATTTTTTTCTCCCAAGAGCACTGCCCGTAAAACACTTCCTGACATTCTCTTCCCTGCCCTGAGAGTATGTTCCCTGAGAACATTGCAAATTTCCATGGAAATCTGTGCAGTGGTACTAGTCATAATAGATGATCTCTTACAATGCTAATTTGCTCATTTTTATTGTGAGTGGAGCAGCCCATTTGCTTCCACTGAGGAGGCACAGTGTGATTGCTACAGCACTGTCAACTTGGTCATGAAGGAACATGTTCCTTCCACTTGGCATGTTGTAGAGCAGACACCTCCCAGGCCTAGCCATGGATGTGTGGGAAAGATCTTCATTAGTATTTAAAACGAAGTTCTCATGGGCATTAAGGCCATTTTTCACTACACAGACAGAGGAAACTGTCATGATGAGTGATATTTTAAAGCTCCTTCGTAATGCTAGAAGTAGCCATAATGCGAATGAGAGGTATTCCCCAAGGGTATGGATGCAACATCAAACACTTACAGAAATCTGGCCTAGATCCAGGAGAGGAGATGATTTTAGAAGGATCACAAAGGTAGATTTTATGTGTCAGTAGGACATATGTAGGATTCTATGCCAGCAGAAATCCAAAGACTTGCTGTCACAATCCTCCCCATGGAAAAAAAAACAAAAAGGAAAAAGAAAAAAAATAGAGAGCTAATTGGAATTTTTGTAAAAGTAGATCATATTCTTTATTTTTCTGGAGACATTGTACTAAGAGAAAGCATTATCTGTCAAATGTGCTTCCACTATCCTGCAGGTTTCTATTCTCTCAAAGAGCAATGGCACTCTGAAGCAAAATTCCTATGTAATTATATATTCATTTAAAGCAAAGCTGCCTCAACAACAGCTGAGTTCTCCATAATTGTTTGATGTCATGAAAAACAAACTCTCCAAAGAATAATGAATCAGCATCTGTTCTTTCCTCCTCTTCCCCTCCTGGTTCTTCTGGCAGCTGAGGACTTCATTTGGGGCTTTTCATAAATATTGGGCCAACTTTACCCTGGGTGTAATTTCATTCGAGTGAGTGCTGCAGCACAGGGCTTGAATCTGGTCTCATTATTTTAAACCAATGTTTAACTGTGCCACAAACAGTAATGCAAAAAAAAAAATAGTCTGCAAAACTGTTATGGATCCATTCTTCAACCTCCAGCTAGTCAAAATCTTGCTTTGAACAGCCGTGATAAAATCCACAAGATACTTAGATTTTATATAACACTGTATTTAAAGAGTTAGTATTTATTCAATGCTACATTTATAGAGATGAAAAATTTCTTATCCAAGCATAAAATCTTTGAAAAATTAAATTTTTAGATCAACATTTGAACCATGATGTAATGTCTAACTGGAAATTAGTATAAGTAGATTAACAGAGTTCTGTTGAAAGTACAGAAGACATAGGCAATGACCAAAATTCAAACAATTTAGTATGGAAGTATTTCTCTGTTTTAAAGTTTTGTTAGTAGTTATTCGGGGAAAAAAATAAATCTTTGCATACTGACATAAAATGAAAAGGAAAACTCTATAAAGTTACTTTTTTACTTCATCTGGACCTGTACAAGAAAGCACTTTTCATGATATGAAAAAATATGTCTTCAGTCAGGTTTTATATATTCCAGTGTTGGAAACTTTGCAGTTCTCTGCAGATCCTTTCCAGTCTTTCCAAGCTTTTTACCATTTGGATTTTTTCTGACACCTACTATGTCTGTTTCTTGATATATTTTGAGCACATTTTTTCCTATGATAGCCCTCCTAGGCTATTATTTTCCATTGTACAACAGTTTTGAAGGCTATTGTCCTCACTTCTTCATGCTGGAACTATTCCTCCACAAATCTCATATCAGTTCATGATTGACAGTCTTCTCTCCTGAAGTAATTAAATTAACACCTGATTCTTCATTCCATACTGTGTAGTCAATTATTCCTAAATTGGGCATTTTCTACAGGGCTCTATTCCATTTCATTCTCTTTTTCTTCAGTCTGCTATTGCCATTTTGAATTCCAGTCTATTTTTTCCAGTGTATGTTAGCAGGCCTCTCAATTTAATGACACTTGTGGGCTTACCAGAGGTTTCTGTCTACTTAGGTCATTAATAAAGGTCCCAGTAGAAACAAATCTGGACAGACTCCAGCAGAACAGCTAATTGTTTGCTTTTGCTTGACAGTGAATCACTGATAGATATTCTCTAAACCAAAAATCCTGACTTTGTCCCCTCAGTCATGTGTATCTCAAGACCTGCTTTTCAGAATTGCTGACAATTTCTAGAAGCTTTAAACACCTTGATGTGTTTCACCTTCTAAAATCAAGATCTGTGCCTTTACTCTGGTAGTTATGTGTTCCATATTAATTACTACACAAAGTCTATCAAGCATAAAAGCTCATACTTTTTATTTATTTCTTTGAGTACAATGTTCCATTTCTTCACACAATTGAACTGCACCAGTGCTTTATGTCCTTTAAAGAGGAGGACTGTGTTTGCAGAGATTTACTCCCTTTTTTTTTTCAGGGTTCCTGTAGCCCAGTAGAGGACTTTGGGTATGGACTTTTATCCTATTTATTGCTTTTAATTGATAGAGAAAATTAATGACCTTTCTAGGTACATTAACGTAGAGTGAACATTTTTCAACAATTGCTTATTGTGCAATAGAGGACTTTTTCAGCACATGGCCAGACCTCCACAAGAGAGAAGAGCGAAAGAAAAAGGAGACAGCAACAATATGATTATGAATATATCGACAATTTGTAAATGAAAAGCTCTGAATTTTTTTTCCTCTTTTTTTTTTTTTTTTTTTTAATCCCCTGAAGTGTAGTGCACATGGGCATTTCTAAGTAGATCTGGGCAGGCCTGCAGTTAAATCCAAACTCAGACAAGCCAAAGACCTGGCTTTTCTCCATAAGCAAAAATACAAGCCAAGCTGCCAAAGTTGGCTGCCCATTTAAAAAACAAAGACAAAAACAAAACAAACAAACAAACAAACCCCAAAGCAACAACAACAAAACCCCAAACCAAAACAAAATTCTATGTAAAGGCAAATAAATTGAATGTGACGAGGAGGAAATCATACCAAAAGATTGTCTTTATTCACGGATGTGAAGCCAATGCAAAGCTTGTAATTCAACAGGATCTCAAATTAAGCTTCCTTTAAACCAAGTCTAAGTTTAAGTTCTGTAAATTTATATAATTAAAGTAGTATAACAGGAACTTTAATGTCAACACAATCAGGTCCCAGGAACAAGTAAATCAGCTCTTTATTGGAATAAACAGTTCTTACACAGCATAGAATTACACCTTTTACAGAAGAGGAAGTTAGAGAGACATAGAAGGATGAAAGAGGAGCCTGTTAGAGACCTGATAATTAAAAGGGTCTTTTTCAAACACAAACAGAAGATTATGATCGAGTTAAAGAAATAGCAGTGCTTATATATGCACTTATTATCAAGAAAGGTTCTTGTATTTAAGTAAAACAATGCTTATGAAGAAAAATAAGATGGGCTATGCACAGAAATATTTTCAAAGCAAAATGTTGTTCATAGATTTCCATAAAAAATTGTGGCTGTTTAGAAGTGTCCCTTTTAAATTATCATGGACTGAATCAGAGACTAGAACTGAAATGTAGCCACATTCTGAAAGATGATGGCAGTAGAGGCTGCTGTTGTTTATGCGTGCTGTTCACATTTACTCTGCAAATGTATAGTTCAGTTTAATTAGCATGTGATTGAAAAGTGTTGACGTCTTATGTTCTGTGTTGCTAAAGGGATTTCTTCAAACTGGGGAATATGTAAATTCCTTGAAGAATTGTTTATACCACCAGAATGGCTTTTAAGTAATTTTGATGACAGGAATTAAACTAGGCAGTCAGCATAGTTATTTTGAGGATTTAATATAGTTGTGAACAGAAGAGTGTAAATAACTTTTGCAAGGAGCTGAAGCAGACTGTGAAAACAGCTGTACACATTTTTTATTCTTTAATTTTCTTTTAGTTTATAGAACAGGAGAATTTACTTGCAGCTTTTGTCCTTTCTTATTTCTGGCAGCTTAAAGTAAGATGAATAAATGTAAAAAAACCAACCTCTCCTTCGAAGCTCTGAATATAATTTAAAACAGAAAAGATTTTAAAATTTCTGTGTGATTCTTCTCTGGGCTATAAAAACAGTAAATGTCTGTAGCTTCATTTGTTTCACAAAGTATATTTCTGATTCGCTGTGGTTTTATAGGAATAAAATATGGATTAAACTGTAAAGAACACTTCTTTGAAGACTGCATATTTTAATTGTCTGTATGGCAAAGGCAAAATATTGTCAAAGGCTTGCATAGTTCAGAAAATTCTAGAAATATATAGACATCAAAATTTCCACTCCACAGAAAGGCTTGCCGCTTCAGAATCAATTTTATTTTGAACCAGAGTGAAAAAAATTTAAAATTTTAGAATGCCTTGGTCTTTGGGCTTATGTTAAAAAAAAAACAACAAAAGAGTTCTTGAAGAATAAAAAACATTAAAAAAAAATCTTGTCATGAGAATGTCAAATATTTTACTATTTATTTTCAAATTGGAAATGAAATAATCATTGAAGTGTTCTTTAGTTATGCCGTAATGTACATATGTTGTTAGTCATGAGCAGTATGGGAGCATGGAAGAGCCACCGGCAGCAGCTGCTGCCATTAAGGTAAACTGCAGAGTTTGGGGAGGTTAGTGGCAAGCCTTCCTCTCTTGTGAGGGTGACTTCTTTACTTGTCCACAACACTGACCCTCCAAAGTCCCAAAATATCTCAGTGGAAGCTTGTACCTTTTTAGGCAGAAGATTATGTTCTGATAAAGATTAATCTCAACTGTTCATCTAACTTGGGCCTGTTAAAGATTCGAGTCAAGAGGTCTAAGACAGGTTCCTAAGCTTCCTTAGAACAATGCAGAATCATTTATCTGTTGTAGGCAAATGCTTATGACGGAAAGGATTTCTTTTTTTCACATTAGATCTGTCTGCTGAGAGATTTGGATCAATAGATGCTGTACTTTTATGCGGGTAAAGCTAGGTGAATTTAAACTCCCTTTAAATGTCAGAATAAACCACGCAGAACAGAAAATTCCTTTTTGGTGTGTTAGCCAGATAATAATCCTTTGAATCCACTGTGTTCATTGTGTCACATCGCACTAATTGGTGATGGTGTTAAACAAAAAATTATTTTTCCTCAAAACCAAACTTAACCTATGTCACCAAACTATGCATTATACTAGCTAAGTACTGTATTTGCCAGGCCTTGCTCTTTTCTTTGGAATACCTCTGAATGTCCTTCTGCTTATCAGGTAAAGTTCCTGCCACAGAGGTACAGTGGCAGTGAGGTGCACTGGGAGAGAGCTGAGTTCTATCCCCACCATTTTCTCCCATTTTTCCATCAATAGAAACACTGTTGGATATTCTTCAATAATTCTTCTCATCAGTCTTGTGGGTTTAGATAAAACTTCAGTAAAACTACAACTAGCACTACTCCCTCTGAAAAAAGGACAGTTCAAAGAAGGAGTGGAAAAAAATTAACACCAGGATGTCTTATTATCAGAACATAAATCAGACAGTGATAAAGGAGAGGGGAAAAGATATGGGAATGTAAGGGAAGCAGAAAAGACTTCATAATGGATTAGCTTCCTCAACTAGTTCTAGAAAATATGCACCCAGAAAACCAAGGATATCCAGCCCTGCAAAATCAATAAAAACTTTTATTGACTTAAGTGGTGCCACATCACAGTCTCTTTTTATCCTTAAACCTTGGAGAGATACCAGGATAAGACAACTGCCTAACCACATGAAAGAAATCTCTGCTCTACCAAGTCTAAGATTAATTTAAAATTAAGGAATTTTGGCAAACACTTAAGTTACCCTGTATCTCTTATCTGACAGGCATATAATGAATGGCCTAGCAGGTGAAAAATAACTGTTCCAGGTTGAAAATCTATCCAAGTGCAGACAGCATTATGTTATCATTTTATCAATTTCTTAGAAACACAGATAGACACAAGCAACCAGTCACAATAGAAACAATAAGAAACAAAAATAATACTTTTTGTATTTGCAGCTACATTTCCTTTTTTTCACATTGAAGATTACTCTTTATGGACTGCGACACCATTCTTAGAAGCAATAAAATCCTGTCTGACATTTTACGGACATTAGCTTGGCTTCTAAGGGCATTTCTTAAAACTGGAAGCTTTGTATGGCCAGTTCCTGGGGTTAATACTTCATATAAAATATACAGAATAATTCCTGATCTTTTCAATACATATTGAATTCATGAGGTTTAGAAAGTGAGGGAGGAAAGAAATCCTACCATTAATCTTCAGTGTTGATCATTGTGACATGTCAGGTTTTTGGTAGATGAAAGTCCAGAGATGCTTTAAGAAGCAGGTTGACTTTTACTATTATATTGAAGAAAGATAATCTTCTGTCTTTGGCATCAGCCAGCATAATCAGGTGGTTCTGCTTTTCTTTATCTATTCTAAGACATAAACTATGTCTGCTAGAGAACATAGTCACCCATACACTGGTTCCCAAAAGGAATGGAAATTCAGTGATATTTCAGTGTGCTGCAGGGATTGGCTTGATCTTGGCTGCCTTATTAACTTAAGCAGGACTCATATGTAGGACTGAACAAACCACAATTTCTTTTACTACTACAGAAATATTCAGCCGAAATACTTGTTCCCCTTGCATAGAAGTAAATAAAATTTAAATTTAGAGTCTTACCATAATATCAGCTTTTGTACCTGTACAACAGGAACAGATGGAGTATGGGAAAAATTTGAAGTGTTAATTGATTTTGTTTGAATCCTGTTACCCTCTGTTTGGTGTGAATTGCTGAGTTGTCAAAACACTAAGTTATATAAGGAATGGAGCAGAAAATAAACAAAAATTTAATTCTCTTGATATCAGAGGTGTATCTCCAGCTAATATACTATGTTCACACTAGTTATCCCATCTCAGACTGCTAAAAAATAAGCAGAATAAAAAAAAAAGAAGACCAATAAAAATTAAAGAAAAACCTAGTTTTCAGAAAATAAAACTTAGTTTTGTTTTTCTTAAGAAAGAGATTAAAAATTACAGAATTTCTGTGACAGGAAATGTGTGGAGTTCAAATATTTAAGTGCATTTAAATAGGTCGAGAAAACAAATGTACAGGAATATGAGCAGTATCTTAGGGTTTGAAAATTACCCCCAAAACAATAAAAGGAGTGTTTATCTTTGTGCTTCACAAATGTAACTATTTGAAATTAAGATCTAATGTGGGGGAAGAGATAATGTGCTGTTCCTGTGAAGTTGTGTTACCTTCCTCAGAAGCACATGGCATAGAGAGTTTATGTGGATAAGGTTTAGGAATGATGGAGTAAGGTCCTGTATAGGAATTAATGTATTTACATGTACCTATGAAAATATCAGTAAGACAAAATAAGGCGCATGGGAAACTCCTAAAACCTCTGATTGCATCCTATGGATCATGTATTTGATCACATATAGTTCAGATTATAATCTGAAATGAAATATGGTCTCTCCACAAAATTACATGGAGTTTTCTCCTGTCAAACACTCACACACTGAAGGCAGGAAGAATAAAGAAAGTAATAATTAACCAGGCTGAGATTAAATTCCTCTTCATGTCAAACTTCAGTGCAATGCATTGTTCCTTTAACTAAATGTTAGAAACCAGATTTTAGGTCACAATTTAGCCCAAAATTATTTCTCTAATTAAAAATACAGTTTCCCTTCAGGAAACTGACCTTCTGTCTGAAGTTATTTTACCTCCATAATAATACTTTTGACCTGTAATAAAAATATAAATGTTTTCTTGCGCCATAAGCAAATCATGAAGCACTTAAGGTAAAAATCAATAATTGTGTTTGAGAAAAACCACTTTTTCTTTTGTATTTATCAGTGTAGAATAGAAAAATACTGCAATGACTGGGCAAATATATGGATTAAAAACCCACTGTCAGAACCACTTCAACATTTACTGCACAATATAAAGCAGAAATGTTTGCAAGATAGCAAATCAGATGATTGTACCTTTGCAAAACTGACCCAAGAAACAAGCACAATCAGCTGAACCTTATGCATATAAATTTTTAAGGGGTAAATTAGAACAGCTTCAGGAATTTTTGTTGGTTGTGTTGTTGTTTGAAATATTTATTATTGTTTGCAGGCATGTAAATATCAGAAGTATCTGGGGTTTTGTAATAGTTTTTGAATAACCCCTTTCCATTGTGAGATCTTTCAGTATTGTACATTTTAACTCAAATTAACAAAGATGATGAAATCTGCTGGCAATTTGCTTGTTACCATGAGTGAGATTATATGTTTTAATCAACTTTTGTCCAAATTAAGTTTTGGACATCTAGTTTTGGTGGTTTTTTCCTTTTTAAAATGCAAAGTGAGTAACTTGTGGATCCCAATTGATTGAGGACACTGATTGGTCCATAGAAATCTGTGGAAAAAAGAACCATTACAAAGCAACAAGTATTTATCAATTTTTGTGGAGTTTAATCCTAGTCCTGCATGTAGAAAAAATGCATTCATTCAATGGTAAGGACTGTTCATTTTTTCCCTGTTTGTATCTTTTATTCTTCAATCTTTTTCTTTGTGATATATTTGTACATTGCTTGCACTCCATAGTGATATCCAGACCTTGAATCTGCTGATGAAGAACAGTGTACATGGTTGAAATAATCCTGGAAGCAGCTGGAATTGCTTAAGGCATTTCATGGCTAAATACACAATAAATACTCAAAAACTTTCTACTACAGTGACATTCTGAAAGAGAAGAAAGTGAAGAACCCAGGGAAGCAGATCTTCATCTAATGAGCTGGTGCTGGAAATACACGTTAGGTAATTTGCTCTTTATTAGCATTTGTCCTGCTACCTCTCTCCCACAACAGCCACAGCTATTTTAAGCTTCACTCACTTTCTCTAGTGGCAGATCTACCCTGGACTTAGGGAAAGCAAGCTACATTGGCCTCACAACTCACATACCATGACTCAAGGTACATATAAGGGATTCCCTTGCTTTATCAAAACGTGAGAAATGTATTTATTTTCCATAGGAAGAAGGATAAACTGTGCAATCTGTAGCCTTATTTAAGAGTGTTGCAACCGTCTGGCATTGTGATAAGATAAGTAAATTAAAAAGCTTTTTTTTTTTTTTTTTTTTTTGTAATGGCCTTGTAAAATCACCTGGTTTAGAATTTTCCTCCTTAAACATCCATTCACATAATGGCATTTTATAAAATGTCATAACACTTTGTTTAGTATCTGTAATATATTGCTGGATGAGAAAGAATCATTATCGTTACAATTTTCAGTGATATAGGGGCTTGGCTTTTATGTTAATTCTGACAATCATGTATTTCAAAATATTTAATCACAACTCTTATTGCTTATGGTGACAGTGGTTAAAACTATCCTTTTAGGAAAATGCTGAGACTTGGCAATAATAGCTTTTAAAAGAAACTTTCCTGGCTGCAGACAGACAAGAGTGTGTCAAATTCATCTGTATTGATAATGAGCTACTTGTTTGATTGGAGTGACCACAGAAATGAATTTGGCCCAGAGTGATGGAGAACAGTCATTTGCTCCCTTCCTGACAATAGAATGTCTGACCAAAAGAAAGAAAACCTTCCCCTTTTATGGTCTAGTCTGGAAATCTGCACAGATTTCAATAAATACTCAAGTATCCCTCATTTTACTATTCTCTTTTCTCTGCCCCATGCAAACACTGAAATATCAAGCAGAACAACTGTCCAATAACCAGTAGCTAAATGAGAATTGTTCCCTGTCCTTACTGCTAAAAATGGTCTTCACTTTTTCTTTCCGATCTGAAGGATGAAAGTGTGCAGAACAAATCCCTGTGAAATCTGGTTTTTAATCTGGTTTTATATCTGCCAGGTGACTGAGAGCATGTTTTCTCAGTTTGGGAAGATGAGTCAACTAATGTACTTTGTTCAGACACTGATTCCTATCCCAGATATTACATAAGGGTCATTGCACTCTTACATAAATAATCCTTACATTCTGAAGCACTGTGTGGAAATTGTAAGGCACAGGACATTTTTAATGTTTGAAAGCATATCTGAATATTCGTACAGTGTACATGTTGATTTTCTCTCCTGAGCATTCAGACAACACAATACAACAGGTACACAACAAAATTTTATTATAGGCAATCTGATCTGTAACTTGATTATAGCAAATCTTCTTTTCAAAATTTTAAAGGATTATTTTTGTGGTTTTGTTTTTGTTTTCATTTTTGGGGTTTTGGTTGGTTGGTTGGTTTGATTTGGTTGGGGGTTTGGGGGGGGTTTTTTGTTTGTTTTTTTGGGTTTGGTTTTTTTTTTGGTTGCTTGGTTTGGTTTGGTTGGGTTTTTTTGGTTTGGTTTTTTTTTTTTTTTTAATGTAAAGCCTTAAACCCTATTAATTATTTATTGCAACTATTTTTTATATAATTACTAATGCATCCTATGTGTGCCTCATCAGCACTGATTTCATAAAGGTAATTTTAAAATTAGTGAAACAGAAGGCAACAGCAGGTTTTGGATAGCCTGAGAAAACAACATACCTGCTGGATTACAATGCAAAGAGAAAAGTGGTAAAACAGGTTTGCCAAGAGAGAGTAACTGAGAAAAGCTTCTGCATGTATCTGAAGGAAATGGAAAATCAAAGATCATTTAATCCCATAGAAAGTCAGATTTCCTGTCTTTGATATTGTCCCTTTTAATAGGAGATATTAAGAAAAACAAAGGAAACAAAATTCTGTAGTTCTTTTGAAGTTGAAAGAGGAGGTTATATTGTTTAGTAAAATGCCAGCCAGGTATTTTTCTCCGCTTCTGAGCTTTGGCTCTCATCCAAAACATGACAAACCAAGCAAATGAAAATGTGGATGTGCCTTATCACTTTTGCTTCCTGTTTCATAAGAAACTCTACATTATATTGGTGAGAGAGAAGGATGTAAATCAAGCAAAATAATCTATGGTGAAATATACCTTTTCCATCATAATCTGCAAATTTTTTTGTTGTATAAATGTTGCAACTGAACTGCTCTTGGAGGTTTAGAAAATAGTTTAGCAAAAAGCAAATGCTCTTCAGACTCCACAAAGTTACCATAACTGTAAAGTTTGATCCTCCTTCTATTGAAAGAATGGGAAACATCACCTGAATTTCAATAGAAACAGAGCCACGCCTTCACTGACATGAACTGTAAGGCACTTTCCTAAAACTCTAATAATTACACTAGTGATATCCAGGGAGATCTTCAGCATTTGCCTTGATAGTGGGGATGTAAGAGAAGAAAGCTGGGTTTCAAAGGAAGTGCAGGTATTTTAAATCCTACAAAAGACATGTTTTAATATTTCAAAAGCTCAGGGAAAAAAAAAAAAAGGAAACACTTTATCCAAAAAAGAGAGATGCATGCTGATTTTAATGTCCTGATCACTGTGCCAGTCAATATTTGAGAATTATATCCTTCTAGAAACTCTGTCACCTGCACCAAAAGGATTTGCATGGCTTCCTGCCAAGGATGCCAAGTTGCTGATTTCCTGTAGAAAAGCTGTGTCCAAACTGAAAACCAGGGAAAGCTTGAACATGAAAATATGGAAGTCTTCAGTTGTACAATCCTAGTAGATGATTTCTGGACCTCCTGCTTGGTAAATTAATTCAGCCGTGATTGAAGAAGGAGTACAAGGCATTTAGAGTAGTGAGCACAGTGCTGCCGTCTACATAAAGCATATCAGTAATTCTTAGAGAAATTAATCAGTAAGGGGAGAAATTATCAATAATTGAAACATTAATTTCTAAAAGAATAAAAGTAACTAATATTCTTATATTTCATTTTAAAGTGAAAGAAAAATAACCCTGAGAGGGTAACCTCAAGGGAGATAAAACCAGACAATTTCCAAGCAAATAATTATCATTAAATTGCAATATTGTAAAGAAAAAATTTGCATTTTATTTGGTTTGAATGTATAGCATATACACTTCATGATTAATAGTCACTTTTGGTAAAAAAGAATAAAGCAGTACAAAATATTAGCTGAGTGCCCAGTGCCTCAGGAAGAGAAAATGAAAAGAGATTGACTAAGATTTACATTATAATATCTATAATGAAAAGTAATAAAAAAGTAATACCATCATTTAGGCTTCTTTTGCTCTAACTTCTGAATATTCTTATTTTTTCAGATGACCAGAGCTGCAAAAAGGACTTGAGCAAGTCTTCCATGGAGGGCTTTGCAGCAGACTTGCTGCTGATGCACAAAGCAGGCATTTAGTGATTTACACATTGCCTTTACATATGTCTGCTCTGCAGTCATTGAAACCTCAGTGGCTTAGATACTGAGAGGAACAAAAATGTGAGAAGTGGACTTCAGCATAAACTTTGTTTGAGATCTGGGGTATATATTTGGCAACTAAAACACAAGCTGTTTAAATCTCTTAATTACAGTATAGCCATGTCCTGGGGTAAAAATACACTGCATTCACAAACTGGAATCTGCAGCAAAATGACTGTGAATCTACTGTCTATTTGATACTGAAAGGGCCAGCTACTATGAGTGAACACTGGGAAGATCCTCTCACCTAATTTTAAATGTCTAAATTTAATCCCCTTAGACTCCCTCCACAGCCTAGGCACATCCAGAGGTGTATCACTTCACTGCTTGCACTTGCCTGCATTGCAATGGACTGAATCACACTCTGCAGGTATTTATGTTTTCCCCCACAATCAAGAGGAAAATCCTGGGAGTCTTGTTTCAGCCTTGGCTATCTCAGGGCAAAATAGCCCAACACAGTACAACAGCATAAAGCTTTGACAAGAGGAGTGTTCAGTAACAGCTGAATACTGGAAACTGGTGAATTTGGTTTTGGACTAAGGGTCAAGAAACTGTACAAAAGGCTTCAAATTATATTGTCCAAAAAAATGCATCTATTCAGTTACACATTTCATTTGTCATGATGTGTATGTAAGTGAAATCCCATTCCTTTTCCTACAGCAATTACTTCCTCTTCTGAGGGTTAAATATCTTATAATCACAGTGCAAATTGTCCAAGAAAGATGGTGACATGTTTTACTTTTTCAGCTTCCAAAGTACCTGGAATGTAATCAACTTAATGCCAGTACAGTCTTACAGGATTATATCATTGATAGATTTGGCAACTAAGGCATAAAAAGTTTTATCTAGGAACAAACAGATCTGATTCAGATCAGAACTGCAGATGTTAAAAAAAAATTAGAGCAGAAAAAAACATGGAATGCATCTTTCCAGTGAGGTGACAACAAGCAGGAGATTGCAAATATTGGCTTTCAGTTCCAAGAGGTGATGAGTTTCAAGTTTAGAATCTCTGTGTAAAGAGCAGGAGATGCTCTAGGAAGCAAATGCAAAGAGATACAGACCAGTCTGAGGACTTGTATGTACTTCAGACTTGAGGAAAGACTGCATATTCAAAAGCTGGTTTGTTTTTCCTAGATATAGAAAACAATCTAGTAAAAAGATAGTTCTTTCACTTGCAAATATTGCCTGTCCTGAAAATTTGTACATATGCTACAAGGTGTTAGTTTTTGTAGTCATTGAGGGCTCAGTCACCTCACCTAACATTAGCCAGCAGAGATAGAGATCTAGGTATCTGCTGTAAATTGGTGTTTGTCCTAAACAAAACCTGACAAAGTGGGGGAAAAAAACAAAGATGATGACTTCCTATTTCTGGATATTAAATTCCTGACTTCCTCTAGTAAAACGCTATATCTACTCAATGATTTACACAGAGATCAGTCTATTATGCTGTTTCCATGAAAATACAGGCCAATCATAAAGTTTGAAAAAACCTTCATCTTTTTTTTTGACTTCACAATCTTAGCCACATATGCTCAGATATACTTATGAAACAATTCAGTCTCTAGTTTTATATAGTAGTATGCATGTTCTAGTCTAAAATAAGTACAAGATATATCAAAACATGTAATGATAGGGTTACAGCTACAGCAAGAGCCAAAACTAAGTAGTAAAGAGATACACATCATAACAGTTTCAGGCAGAAAAAAGAGAAAAATATTCCCAATTTAGTTCATTACTAAACCCCTCCAGCTGGTTTTCTTGGCGAGGAGTAGCAGAAGAAAAGATACATGGAGGATGCAGCTTAAATTGACAATCTTGAAAATGTAAATCTGCTTGCAAAAAAATGTATAAACCCTATAGAAAAAACCTGGATTCTGCCAAGTAATTCATTATTTTAATGACTTCCTGCTCTAATGCACTTCCTCTCTTTTCCTTCGTGCAAACTGCTCTAATCCCTGTTAAGGATTTAGCCTTACAATGGAGCTTTTATAACTTTCTGGATCCTTGTCATGTTGGCAAATGGGTCATTCCCTTTATGTCAGGACAAGAAGAAGGTGAAGAACAGTTGTCCTGTGGGATAAGGAAAAGTTCAAAGCAGAACTGGCCAGGTATTGCTCTGAAATACAGAGTGAGTTGGTTTATTTTCCCTTAGGAGCTGAAATGCTGGCGGGTAGCAGGCATGGAGAAAACCTGAACATGTTTCAGTGCTATCTATTCCAGCAGATGTCACTAAGAGGCAATGCTGTTTATAGAACAGCCAAATTGGAGACGAGCAGGTATTTTTAAATCACAAAAGTATGGAAAAGCTTTTCCTAGCTATCAAAGTAATGTTTCAACACTGAAACATTTTTTAGCTCCCAAATAGGACTTTACTTTGGATCCAGGTCTGGAAATAAACTCCTGGTTTCCACTACATTTCAAAGGTTATGGTAATATATACTCTTTACAGGAAACTGCATGGAGATCAGGAGACAAGCTGAGTGCCATTGCTAATGAAATAGTGAAAGTTTAAAAGAAATAAAGGTGTCTTAATCTCCATAAACTGTGTATTTCTAAAGAAGGAAATTTCAAGAATTATTGAATGCTGCAAATATTTAAAATTCTTAAAGACGTATATTGTTGTTGTTAAGATTAAAAAAAAAACAAATATTTGGAGTATACAAGGAGAAGAAAATAATGGATTCCCAAGTGAATATCAAGCTTGTGTAACCTCTCTAAGACAAGGAACACCTCTGGTGTTGGCTGTGCAGCATCCAGCCCACTGAAGTCTCATCCCATGACAGTTACTCTGGTGTTGCTGTGATATCTATCAACAGGGTCAATTGCAAACAGAAGATGGACCATGATGTCAGGTCATGGATTAATCCCCACATGGTTTTAATAAGAACAAAGCATAGGCTACACTTGCATTTGCTGTTGTCCAGTCTAGTCTCCTTAGCAGGCACGGGTTTTGCATGAGTTGTTCATGTGTTTTAGTTCATGGACAGAGTTTAAAGGTCAGAGATGGGAGCAAGGAACATAGGAAGAAAGAGAGCAAAAGGGTTCCAAGACAAAGCTAATATTTTCCTCTCCAAAGTAGGGGAGGCTTCAGCCCCAGCAGCACAGCCAGATGCTGAGAGGTCTGAAACAGAAGCACCCAGCTAATGGTGCGAGAACAGCGTGAACAGATGGTGCTACAGCACTGTCACATTGCCTGCATCTACACCCACCACCACCTGCTAGCTAATCCCCTTCCATCATTCAGCTCCCTAGCAACAAATTATTACATTCTCACCTTTTATTTGTTTTTATATTGCATCAAGCCCATCTCTGCTCAGTCTGGGTTTATACTACAGAACTTTGTGTTGTTTTAGGATTACTGACTTTCTACAGCTGTGAGAGGAAAGGCAGGCCCTCAGCTTCATTATAATATATGTAACCTAATGTACAATAATCTTCTGCCCCTTTAAAGACATACAAGAAAACATATATTAGAAGGAAAACAGAAGAAATGTTATAAGCATGCTATGCAAGATTAATAAGCTTATGTCCTATTTGTGCTTTCTGTAGCCTCACAGCACTTTAATTAGAAACTCCAAAAACCCTAAAGATGCCTTGAAGAACACAAATTCAGTTGCTTGGATTTTTTTTTTTTTAACATGGGTATGGTCCTGAGAAACATCTGTGTCTCATCAAGAATTTGTCTTCATAAGGAGGTCCTTAGTATGCCCATAATTGTGGGTTATGAATGTCCAAATTCTGAAGACTGCAAATGTCAGCAGTCTGTAAAAGCACCACAGCCTCTCAATTTTAGAAAGGTCAGTAGGACCCTGTTACAGTCAAATGTTCTCTGCAGGCTTCATAATTCAAACTTCTATTATTCTTTGCTCTCTATTCCTCTTCCCTATTCCTTTACCAAACACCCTGTTATGAATAAAAGGATCCTCATTTCAGTGGAACGCAGCTACCCCTTGGATGGAAGAAATCAGTTCAGGGCCAGTAGCACTACAGTACACAACTATTTCCAGCAGCCAAAATCTGCCCTTGGACACAAGTCAGTGGAAACTTGCATATTCAGTGGTAGACTCTGGCCCCAGAAGGAGAAGCAAAGAGTAACAAGAGTAACTAGAGCACCTGAAACTGCCAAAGGGATTTAGGTTGGCAGAATGCATTTAACCCAATTTGGCACGTGGTCAGGATATGAGAAGTGAATAGCTCATTGCTTAAAAGAGCTGGTTCTTTGTTTAATAAACATGTTTGTCATATTGGCTTCATATCTTATCTGCCAGCTCCAAAACAAAAAGAAAACTTTGTTTCCATAATGTTAGCACGTAAGAACTCTCGTTGTTTCGGCTCATTGCATCTCATGACCTCAATGAATCTACCAGATGCAGTTTCTCCTTGAGGGCTCCCTGCTTAGTACCCTGGCCTTCAGACCTGGCATTCCTGTGGCAGTGTTGGTACAATATGGGTAAGATGGAAGAACAAGATGTCAGGAACAAAGAGGCGCCTCTGATTCTGCCAAGCCACTGGAGAAGCACATCCTTGCAGAAGAGACTGCCCGACACTCCAAACCTGGACAACATATTGCATAGTGACAGAAAAGGACTGGAAATATTCATATGGTCCAAACTGCAGCCTTGAGAATAACATAAACACTACCAAAATCCTGTTAAATTGCATAGAATTGGCTTTTTTTGCTTAATAATTTCATTATTCTATAATAATCAAGCCATATATTAATCCCCATTTTCATTATTCTGCTTCTCCTCTCTGCAAAGCAGCCATTATGCTCCTCATTCATTTTAAGTCTCTACCATGCCAGTACATTCACTAGTGTATCTGCTTACAGCTGTGCATAGTCCCACTGATGTCAGAGAAAGATTATAAATAGTAAATATGGAATTGGTTGACCAGGGTCTTCTGAGAATGCCTAGTATTTGGCTTCTGAAATATTTATAACTGTTCATAACTTCTAATAAGGATGTTAGACTTTCTAAACTGAGCAAATTTTTCCTAGTGCATGAATATATGTTTCTTTATTCTTCTCTGAAGCAGATTTTTAATTTTTTTTTTTTGTAATGACTGTATGTTTTCAATTTGAAGAACTATAGAGTCACTTCTAGGAAATTTATTAAAAGTTCATATCATTCAAAAATCATGCTTCTTGCCTGTAAGTAGTCTTTCTGAAGCAATCTGTGTCTTTAGTGGAAGATGGTCTCCAAAAATCCTCAACTTTAAAAGTGATGAGCTTAGATTAAGCTGCGAAAGGTAACTCTTAGAGGCAACTCACCTACTTGACTCTCAAGAAGGTGAAGGCAGCCCAGTAATAAAACCCTGACCTTTTCCAGGGTGCTGGGTGCAAGCTTTCCCACTTTTCTCTGTACTTAGAACCAGTGTGTAGTTCTTCCCATGTACACAATACAGAATTGAGATGACTTGCTCATTTTGTGAAAACAGCACACCTATATATAACCTATAGGTTTCCCTGGTAACAGAAAGCAAAATTTAACGCCTCCATTTTAAAAGTGAAAGACTCAGTTCCCAATTTTATTTTTAAATTGCTATATGTGAGGAAATATTTGGCCAATTTGAATTGTTTTTTCTGAAATGTTCCCTAGACAAAACTTAAAATTTTGATGGCAAAGAAACTTTATTCCTGAATTTAAAAGAGACATCATTGTAAATTGTTTAAGAACCATAATAGTGTGATATTTTAGTACTTAATACAGAAAAAATAAAACAACTGACAAAAACACACAGCTGGATAATTCTAAATATGTATGCTTTTAACTTCATAGATAAATTCCTAGATCTACAGCCACAAATGTTGAAATTCCACCTCTGTTTTTTAAGTTTTCAAGATAGTATTTTAAGACTAAATCCATGTTAGAGACCAGTTCAGAATGTTACATTTTTCCTTACCAAGGACCTATCTTGACCACATTGTTCCTTCCAATACTTGGACCTGATATATGCTATTTAAAAAGCAAATAAAGAGCATGAACTTGTCTGGGAATATTTCAGCCTACAGCTCAGCAAAAAACCTTTATCTGAAACCAATGAACTTCTCAGGACCATTGAGAATTGACCAGAGGGGCCAATTAGCTGTTGCAGTCTCACTGATTCTGTGTCAATAATTTATAAATTTAGAGAGCAGGCAGGGTTTTGCTGCTGGTTTAAAACTGAAGTGCTGGTTCTTACAAAGTCTATGCCACTCAACTAAACTCCATGGATCGGCACATATATAAACCCACTGAAGCTCTAACACAAATAGGTACGTCATGTTTTCAAACATATCCTTTCTTTCCAAAATCAAAATTTAGTTCAACATTGAAAAAACATTAATTAGATATACATATTTTTTAGAAAGTGAAATAGCTACTTTGTTTCTTTTCTCTTTCCAAACAGTTTGGAAAAAACACAGATCAGTTTTACACAAAAGGCAGGCACCTAAAGAATCTGCTTGCTGCCTCACAGCAGCAACAGGCAACATCTTAAGGCATTTTTGCTCCCCTTCATATCACACCCTGTGGCTTTTCTGACTATCTAAGAAATAAATTCATGTCTGATGCCATAGACTGCCTTTGTATTGGCTAATTGAGAGTGATGGAGAATGTTTCATTGGCCATAGAATATGACAGTGGTAGGTGACTTTGTCCAGAAAGACAGAAGGCAAGTATCACAGGTACCAGAGCCTTCATGCTTCCACTGAATTCACTTATTTCTACCTCTTGCTGAACAGAATGTTAATCCACTTTTTTCCCAAAATTGAGGCAGATTACAGTACATTCTAGGGTGCAAAATCTGCCATTACCTAGCTTGGTTGATTTACTCATTCATTTGGCAGAGGTCACTAAGGATATCTAAACCAAATATTTTTAGACTCTGTTGCACAGAAAATTTGTTTTTTGGCTTCAGAGCTGGCTGGGCACATGCTGTTGCTCTTTCCAGCTGCTGCTGAAATCTGTAAATTCACTTTTTTGCCAGGGTATGTGTAAAAGCCCATCAGTCTTCCATGCTGATCACTTGAAAACAAATTAAAGTGTATTCATGCATTCCAAACATTGATCTTACATATGGACAATATATTTTTTTACCACTATTCAGGGTGCTCTACAGTGACAAATTGGACAGAGGTCCACCCTTACATCCATGAATTAATTAAAAAAAAAATCCAAAAGTCTCATGTAAGAATTATGGTAAATAAGTTCCCAGAATAAAATGTATTAATATTACATATGTGTGTATCTTAAAAAGATGCTGCAAGAAGCAGTTTTCAGGGGGCCCAGGCAAGAGTGTGCCCACAGACATGCTGTTGATGGGGTCCAGTCAGTACAGTATAGTTGTGTTCTGAGAGATTTTTGATTTAATATTAGCCAAGAAATCTTGGGTTCCTCTAAATATGTGAGACAATAAAAACTGATTTAGTTTGAAGGTACAGTAGTCCTCTTCTGAACTACTGTATCTGGATATCTCTGGTGAAATATCTCTGGTTATTATGCACAAGTTTAGGATGAGGCCTGGCTAAACTCATTTTCATGAGGTGTAAAAATAATGTATTTAGTTCAGTGCACCACTGAAATCCTAGCATTGCTGACTCCACAAAGATTCAATTCATATTTCAGAGTGAGAAGATAAATTTGCTTTAAAAAAGAGTAGTTGGCCTTTTTTTAAGAGAGTTTGATAGTTTTAAGGCTATGTCTTTTTCCATCAAAATCAAATGTTAACTTGGAACCGTACAAGAGACTGTAAATGAAATTTAGTGAATACCATTTTATGATCCATCCTGATGCATGTAATTGCCATAGGTAGAAAATACATCTGCGGTGAAGAACTGGAAAATTGGAACATTATGGAGTTTCCACCAGGCTCCCTTGTTAGTGAATCTAAACTAATCTTTAGTGAATTCCTGAGAAAGCATGGAGAGGTTTCTTCTCCTAAAAAAAAGTGCTGTGCAAGTGAAAATGGAGCCAGAACAGACACTGCTGCCTTGCTTTAAGGGTTTAGAGATGTTATTTAATTTGATTTCTGCAGAGAAAAAACTAAACAGTGATGGCAGCCAATTCTCTCTGGAGTATCTGGTAATCTATATTATGTAAACTTAATACAGAATGTAAAACAAAAGTCTCTCAATGAAAAGTTGTTCCATACTGCCGGTCAGACTGAGTTATCTGGAGAGATTCACAACACATAACACTTGAGTTAAACTATGGCTAAGGCTACCCTCCTGTAAAAGCAGTATAGTGTACCCATACGTGATATGATTTAAATTAACCAGTCAAAAAACTGCAGCCAGTCAGCTTTGGCAGGACAAAGCTTAGTGAGGTTTAATCAACCTAGGTGTTTATCCAGATTTCTTGGACAGATTTTCAGGCTTGACTAATGCCATCCTACTAACTTCTTTTAACCCTTCTTTGATCAAGCTACACCGTGGAGTGTCCCAGATGACTTTTGATATTGTATGTCATGAGTAAGGGCTCCAGAAGGACAGAAATGGGATCAAGGCCTCTCACCACAGAAGCTGGACAGGAGGCCAGAGAAGGCAGATCTCCCCTTTTCATCAGCCCCTCTCCTGCAGCACAGTGGGACACTGTGGTGACACCCAAATGCCCAGGCCCACGCAGGCAGGACAATCCTCTCTGGTATGAAACCACCAGAATCTAGACAGGGTCACACATCACAGAAGCACTGTGACCCTAATGGTCTACCAGTTCTACCATATATGAAGGATAACTGGAAGCTTTAAAGACTGCAGTCAGCAAAACAAACTGTACCTAATTAGAGTGCCAGGGGCTGGATGTTTCTAACCCTGATTCCACATTAAAATCTCTCATGGATTCACAGGGCTTTGTTGTGATTGCCTGTCTGTACCACAAAACTGTTGGAGAGATAACTGTTTCAGCATACTCGTTCAAAGACACGAGACCTATAATTTTACACCAAATTGGCTCTAATTGCCAGCAAAAGCACTGCCTGTGCTGAGGCATTCTCTAAGGTCTTGTCTTCACTGCACAGAAACTCAGACCCTCCCACTGTCCACAAAGTAAAACCCTGTGACCTAGGGCTTTAAATATGGACTAATTTATTTGGCTAGGATTACCTGCTGAGAAAACCATTGAGCACTAATGATCTGTCCTTTCCTCTTCCCAGCACTGAAAAGCAGGCTGGGGAGCATGGAGACAGATTCCAAGTAGAATGTGTAGAATGAAAGAAGTGGAGGGAGTTGTCTACAAAGCCACAGGGAGAAATTAAGATAATGGAGAAAGGCACCAAAATACAAGCTGCTGGTAGAAGTTGCTGAGAGGAAGCTATTCTTAGGTACCAAAAGGTATATTTGCAGTTTTAAAATAACTTTTCCAACTGCAGGATGGAAGAACAGCCCACTGGTCAGACCATTAGAAAGCCTGGATTCAAGTAGCTGTTCTGGCACAGATTTTCCTGAGGCAGTCGGTTGGCTTCTTTTATGCCTCCAAGACATAGGCTACATTGCCTTTTTTCACCCATCTGCAAAATTGGGAAGGACAGTTCTTCACTGCTTCACAGAAAACACTCAAGACTTTAAATTGCTCTAACTTTTTGGTAATAGGAGCTGTAGAAGCACCTAATCCAACATGGTTTTTTTTTTCCTTATTAATAAATATAATTTATTGTAAGAAAGCTGCTTTTTCATTTCCTATTGATGAATTTCCAAAGGGAAGAAACCTCAATGCTCATTAATACCTGCAGAGTACAAGTTTTAGTCATCAACAGTTTGTTTGAAAGTGAAACTGCAATAATATGAAATTATTTATGAATATAAGGAAATTACAGAAAATTCTTTTTAATATGGAACACCCAAAGTTCAGATTCTGGACGTAAGAAATTGCTGATGACAAAACATGCTGCTCTTCATGGCAGCTTTCCAATGCTGCCTTCTCCATGTCAGTTACTGAGGGTCACTCTCTTCAAGGTTTTCTAGAATTATCAAGAATTCTCAAAGAGAAATGAGAATTGTTTGACAATGGCATTATTTATGCTCCTAGTCGTCTTGTATGAGCACAGAAAGGTCTCAGTTCCAATCAACAGATAAGAGAATGAACAAAGGATGTAAGGATTAACATGATGTTTACTTTGGGACAGTTTGAAGTGTCAGAGAAATATGTGCAACAAAGCAGGGGTGTGACTGGGAATATGAAACAATTGATCACACTGTGGGTTTTGGTTGGGTTGTTTTAATCTAAAAAATGATCATATGCCACCCAGGTCACATAAATCCTCATTTCATGTTTCATTTTCTTAGCTGTTTGAAGACTTAGTACAGACCTGGAAAGAGCACTAGGCTAGTTATTATACTTGAACTGTTGTGAAGCATCAGATAGAAATGTAGGTAAAATACTGGAAGAGGTATTTAGTTCTCTTGAAAACCATTTAGACATTTGAGTCTGTTTATTTATCAAGAGAGAATAAAACATTGCTTTCTGGAATGGAATGAAAAATAATGGCTAATTGAATAATATGTTAAAGTGTCTCTTAAATGGGGGATCTGTATTAGGGTTCACTGAGCATGCAGAACAGAGAGAACAGAATTTCCTGTTTTGGTTTTGCTTGCAGCTACTGGTGTCAGCCAATTTCCAATAGTCAGTGGCTGTGTGTTGATTGACTTGAAGGAGACTTGGATCAGGCCCTTGGCATCTAAATGAATGGGGTACATCAATAGTCAATTTTGCCCTTATGCTGTTGGAAAATGAATTATGCCATTTAACTTTAATAGCTCTGAAGTAGTTTGACAGCCTCAGATGAAAAAGAAGTATATAAATGCCGAGACAGAAGTATGAAGTGAAAACTTAGTCAGGATTTCTGCTTTCTTTGTGCTACTGATCATTTCTATCAGGCAGTTAGTGACCCATTATGTCATTCTAAACCACTATTTATCTTTGCATGATTATGAAAATGACAATCCTTAAGGTAACTTATTTATAACAAAACATTAAATAATGTTTCTTCCTTCTAGATGGCCTTGTTCTTCAATTACCATTCCTATATTATAAATGTATACAAGAAAAATGGGAATAAATGAGAAAACAGTCAGTTTTCACTTGTTTTTCACCTCTAAACTAAAATGAGACAAGAAAACAGCAGAAATCTGATTAAGTTTATTTCACTTTTCAAAAAACCCTCAACTGATTTCTAGTCAAAAAAGAACCATTATATAACTAAAAGGACAGGAGTATTAACATGGCCAGTTGTAGAAGAAACAACTTTCCTGATTCTGCATTTCTCATTCTGCATGTCTTGACATTAGGCAAGAAGACATATCTTCCCCGAAATCCATAGGTTGAAGACCAGATTAGTTACTGAGGCAGCCGATGCTTCACGCCCTGGAAGGAAATTCTGTGCTCCCTGGAGTACATTTCTGCAGTCAGATATAGGTGAGTTTCCTCAGTTTTAGCTTCAAGTGCGTCCTAAAGCATTGCAGGTGCTAGCTGGGAACACAAGGTTCTTCTCAAGATACAAAAAAAGCAAACTCCTGTGTGCACTCTTAGCTAAGACAGTGGGACCCTGTCCTTCCTCTCAAAATTAATACTTGAAATTAATCTCTGAAACAAGACATTATGACCATACCCTACTCACTTTTCTTTCACTTAGATTCCTCGACTTTCAGCTTCATGGACAACCCAGAAAGGTGGGATCAGATTTTTACTGGTTATTCCCTGATATTACTCACACTTAGTTTAAGCAGGATCTGTCTAAGCTACAGCACAAAACTAAACTTCAGACCCTGAGATCCAACCCAGCCTGGACAGGCTGGATCAGTGGGCCTGAGGCAATTATACAAGGTTAAATAAGGTGAAGTGATGGGTCGTACACTTGGGTAACAACCCTAGGCAGGGGGAAGAGTGGCTGGAAAACTGCCCAGCAGAGAAGCTCTCTGGTTGACAACCAGGTAAACATGAGCCAGGGTGTGCCCAGGTGGCCAAAAAGGTCAGTGGCATTCTGGCTTGTACCAGCAGGACCTGGCTTGTGGTCAGCAGGACCGGGGCAATGATGGTCCCCTTATACTTTGCACTGGTGAGGCCACACCCTAAGTCCTGTGTCCAGTTTTGGGCTCTCCTGAGGTGCTGGAGCATGTCCAGAGAAGGGCAATGAAGTTGGTGAAGGGTCTCAAACATAAATGCTATGAGGCGTGGCCAGGGGAGCTGAAGTTGTTTAGCCTGAAGAAAAGGAGGCTGCTGAGACATCGTCATTCTCTACAACTTCTTGGAAGGAGGTTGCAGCAAGATGAGGCAGCAAGTAGTGACTGGACAAGAGAAGATGGCCTCAAGTTGTGTCAGGGGAAGTTCAGGCTGGATATTAGGAAAAAAAAAAATTACTAAAACGATGGCTAAGCATTGGAACAGGCTTCCTAGGGAAGTGCGGGGGGTCACTATCTCTGGAAGTCAAAACCAGTCAAACTTGTCAAAAGCCAAGTAGACATGGCACTTCTTGATATGGTTTTGTTGACATGGTGGTATTTGAACACAGTCGGACTCAATGATCTTAGAGGTCTTTGAGGTGAATTGGAATTTGTCTAAGTGTGGAACTATAAAATATATTTCCACCTGATCTTAAGCCATATAGACATTAAGTCTATCTATGTGTGCTCTGAGTATTTTTATTATCATAGAAGTTAAAATAAACAATTATTCAAAAATATCCCAGATTATTTTTAGCTTTACCATGCTGCAAATTTTATTTTTAATAACTTGTTCATTCCTACTGATTATGCAGACATTGACCTTTAAAGATTGCTTCTATATGAAGTAAATTCTAAGGGTTATTTTATACAAAAAACAAAAAAAAAAAAAAAAACAACTTATCATGAACATTTTCCCTTTCCATTTCTCCCTCCTTCACCCACTGGACTGCAGAGAAGATTACCCCCTTAACAGAAAGAAAAAGCATGTGTCAACCTTCCTCACCTACATAGCCTTTAGGCAAAATGCATCACTTTTTTGGGACTGTCAAGGACTGAATAAATCAGAGATAACTGGGTTAAAATGTCAGCACCCACTGGGACCAAAATAAACCTACCATATTTTTTCATCCAAGTGAAATCCTATCTGCAGTACCACCAGCACTTCATCCATTCATTCATTCAGGAAGACAACTCAAAATTCTTAATGATTAATTTAATTTAAAAAAAAAAAAAGGAAAGAAAAGAAAAAAACCACAAAAATAGTTGGATTTTTTCCCCTCTCATTGTAATAAGCCTGTGAAAGTCATCTTGTGCAAAAGGTCAGATAAGCATGATGTGAAAAATGGTGCTAAAAGGCTTTCAAACTTTGTTTATTAATAGATACAACCTTTTCACCTTTGCTACATCTGTCACCACTAGGTAAATATAATTTATCTTTCTGGTCACCTGACTTCTTGCTATGAGTACAGAGAAATGCTACAAAAAAACCCCTCTGAACAGTCACAAATCCATTATAAAAATGCAAGAGAAGAATTGCCTGAACCCTTCTAAAAAAACATAACCTAACATGGAGTGACTAAAGACACTGAGGGTAGCCCCTGGCTTTAAAAGCATTCACTAGGCCATTGATCATTGAAGACAACATGCAGTGACCTCACACAAACACAATGTAAACTCCCAAACTCATTGATGGCATTCCTAGCACTCTGTCTGAATGTATATTGCCTCTCTGTAAACTGTTTGACATAAGCAGTGAAAAATGGAAACAGAAAAGAGCCTCTTCAGTATGATGAGCATACCACAAAATGCAGCTGGATGCAAGTGAATTAACTTGTAGCTTACTTTGATGTTCAAAGAAGTCTCAGGCCAAGATGTGTGTTAATGGAATTTTTCATAAGATTCATGGAAATATATTTTTCCTTCTGAATAGTCCAAAAATATGCTAGAGCATAAAAACTACCTTAGTCTATTTTGAGAAGATGAAGAAAAGAAATGAAAAAAAAATATATACTGTATTAATACACATTTTTCATAAAGAATGCTATGGCTATGTTAGTCAAATCATGCACTCAGAAAGCCATGTGGGTGTATATATGTGTCCCTCCTTTTTTCCTTCCTTCCTTCCTTCCTTCCTTCCTTCCTTCCTTCCA
>VXBQ01016354.1:577308-726711 GCA_013400175.1 Phainopepla nitens
GTGTCTATTTTTTTCCTTCCTTCCTTTCTTCCTTCCTTCCTTCCTTCCTTCCTTCCTTCCTTCCTTCCTCCCTCCCTCCCTTCCTTCCTCCTTTCCTGTTTCCTTTGAGCACCAAGAATGTACAAGTGTTTGCTGCACACTTACTTTCACTAAGTGTGCAGCAAACACTAAATTAATGCATCTGCTTTATACTCTAAAATTATATAAATTCATTGTAAGGCACATATGAAAATGTAAATGCACAGAACTATAGCAGGAAGCTGAAGAAAGCAGTAGAATTATATCAGTTAGCGTGTTAACTGTTTAAACAATTGTGGGATTTAAAAAAAAAGTTTTAATATGTTTGATATTTAAAATATCAAAGCTCAGATTATTGTGGATGAAAAGCTTGAGGACTTTTGTTTCTTTTTTTTTTTTTAAAGGAGAGTGCTACAAATTTTATAGAAAATTTATTATTGATATTTAGGTATTGTGCTCCTGCGATGAGTTAGTGGACAGGAAACAGATGCAAGTGGAAAGTTCTCCCTTCTGTTTTTAAGCCATTCATAATAGCAATAGGTAAATTCTTTCCCTGTACTCAAAAAAAGGAATAAATCAAAGACAAATAACTACAAGAAAGACAGAGAGGAATATTTACAAGGGCCTACAGTGACATGACAATGGGGAATGGATTCAAACTGAAAGTAGATATAGATTAGATATTAGAAAAAAATTCTTTACTGTGAGGGTGGTGAGGCACTGGAACACGTTGCCCAGAGAAGTTATGGTTGTTGCATCCCTGGAAGTGTTCAAGGCCAAGTTGGATGGGACTTGGAACAATCTGGTGAAGGGGGATTCTGTCCACGACAGAGTTGGAACCAGATGATATTTAAGGTCCCTTTCAACCCAGGCCATTCTGTGATACTCTGGTTCTAAGATACAATTGTATGAATGAAATTGTATCTGAATGTGGTTTTCATCCTGCTTCTAAAAAGGCATTGTACCTTTCTTGGGAGCTGATTGCAAAGCTGCATTACAGCTCATTGCTAATCAGCTGTGAGACCCTACTAATTGATTACTGCTAATGTAGAATGCTATCACTGTGCACACTACAAGGACATCTCAAGACTTCACACAATTCCAACTGAAGTGTCAAAATAGAGCCAAACAACAAAACGTATCACTGCCTTCCTGTGCAGTGAAAATTAAAAAATATCGAAGCATCTCATAGCTTACAGGTTTTCAGCAAAGTTAGTGCCTTTAAGCCAGGAGAAAATACCAAGTTTTGTATTTCCATTTCCTACAGAAAATCATAGATATAAGAAACTGTAAGAAACACATCTGGCAAGTACAGTCATATCTATGAGAACTGCTAAAAAGCAAGTACATAGAGTATTGACTTATAATTTGTGGGCATGTAGGACACGGAGTCCAAATCCCTCCTGCAGTTTCATATTGTTGTCATCTCCTTTTTCACCTGTCACCTGAGAGCTCAATCTAAAACCTGAAGTTGATAGGAGTGGCTGTTAGTGGACCTTGAGTAACCCTTGTAGTACAGAGTGTGATGCCTTGTTTGCTCCATGGAGCCACTGGCTTTGCCCTGAAGTGGAACATCCCTTGTGCTACTCTGGTGGTTCAACAGCTCCTTTTGGAGCATTTTCTAGGCTTTCAGGTGAGGGTTTTCCCTCTAGTTGGATCCAGGTTTATATAAACAAGTTTGTTTGTTTTTTTCCCTATGGAAGCCTAATATGGTTCAAGTAGGGCAACTAATCATTTTGACCTTTTAGTTTAAGCTTAGTAGTTTCGTTACAAAAAAGTTACAATGAGAATCTGGGCAGGTAAAACCCCTCTGATTTAAATTTCAATCCCTTGTCTCCTGCTGGAATTGGACCCATCCACTGCTTCCAAAACCTCTTCTTTCCTAGAAGGACAGAGGATTTCATCCTCTTCCAAATATCAACCTTTTGCAAATCTATCTGGTCTATTTTAACTACATTTTCATGGCCTATATCTCCCATTCTAACTCATCCTAGGAACTCTAGTCATTACCTAAAGTGCAAATGGCTAGAACTTCTCATTGGGCTAGCTCAGCTCCTTTAGCTCTTTCCTTCTTTTGATTTCTATAAATCTAGGAGTGCATTTTGTCCTACTTGAGGAAAGAAAAAAAAAAAAAAAAAGAGAGAGGCTGAAACAAAAGAAGAGAACATTCATTATAATTGTATTTTCTTCCCTTCACTGCAGCCTACCGTGCGAGTTGGTCCCGTCTGCAATTGTCATATAAACAGCTTTTAGAAACATAACAGGAATGATTTCATAATTGCTTTGGGATAGAACATTTTCTCTGAAAGAGTTGTCAAGAGTCAGGTTTCAAGTATAACAAGATTCTGAGCCATGGGATTGACAGTGATTAATTGCATCACCAAAACCGGTTGGGCCTCTCAGAGACCTGGCTGGGCACTCAGACAGCAAGTCTTCCTGGGAGGTGCTTACACCAGGCTCTGATGTATGGTCTGAAGGCCCCTGCTGCTGTCTCTGCAGTGAATCACAGCTTGTACGCACTGCTCTAGCTCTGCTGGAGTAACACACCTTCCCTTGGCTGCCTTGCCTCTTGCCAGCCCATCTCCTGGTGCTGCTCCCACTCCTAGAGATATCACTCACATCTTGTGTGGTCCTCTGCCCCAGTTCTCACCTTGCTGGACTGCTTGGCTTGATGCACAGTGTCAGAATGGCTGAGGCTGTAAGGGGCCTCTGGATGCCACCTGCTCGACCCTGATGCTGAAGCAGGGACACTTAGTCATCCAGGACCGTGTCCAGACAGCTTTTGAAAATCTCCAATGATGGAGGCTCCACAGCCTTCTCTCTGGGCAGCCTGTACCAGTGCTCGGTCACCCTCATAATGAAAATATGTTTCCTGATGTTCAGAGGATACCTTCCTTGTGTCTGTTTGTGCCCACTCCCTTTTGTCCTGCCACTGGGTACCACTGCACAGCCTCGCTCCATTCTATCTGCACCATGCCTTCAGATATTTTCTCCTTTTAATGAGATTCTCCCTCTTTGCCCTCTCTTCTTTCTTCACAGCAGAAATGCCACACTCTCTCAGCATCCTTGTAGCCTTTTCACTATTCTCCAGCATTCCCACACCTCTCCAGTACTGACGACAGACGTGGACACCGACACTGCTCCAGGACCACTCTCACACGCACAAAGGCAGGTCCCTTCTCCTACGGACAATTCTGTGTGTAATGGAAGCCACCTGTGCTTTCGCTCTGGCAGAAACGCCTTCGCTGGTTCTTGTGCAACGGGGGATGCCCCACCCGGACCCCATGTCCTGCCCTGCCGTCCCCTGCTGCGGGACTCCACCGCCCTCCCTCGAGCTCCCCCGGGCCGCCGCTGCTCCCGGCGCTCGCAATCCCTGTGGATGGATGGGTGGACGGCGGCACCTCCTACACCCAGCGGGGAACGGCGTCAAAACGAAGCTGCGTTGGCCGGGAATCGAACCCGGGTCAACTGCTTGGAAGGCAGCTATGCTCACCACTATACCACCAACGCCGCGCTGAATGTACCTCCCTGCCTGCCTCCCTCCTTCCTTTCCTGCTTCCTCCTGCTCCCAGTTTGCCCGCAAGATTTACTACCTGCCCTCAAGCACAGCAAGGAGCTACTGAGGTAGGTATCCAGGTTTTCTCCATGGCTGCCAAGGCTGCTAGAAAATGAGAAGCTTTTTTGCTTGTTTGTTTTTAGACACTGAAAAACCCCTAAGGTTGTTTTAAACATTCAGTGAAATGTTTCCAAAATCCTAATTGGTTTAAAAGAAATTCCAAATAGATGGACTAAAGCCTTCAGAAAGGGACTGTGGATAATAGCACAATTGGAAATAAAGGCTGGCTGACAGCACACATCTGATGCAGTAATCATCCTCATTTTCAGTAAAAGAAATAGTCTTTCCAGCATTAATGTTGAAGATGAGATTTTTATCTCATGTCTGAAAAATTAGGTGGAAAAAGTTATATAAAAAAACATATGTTGTCCTTTCTATCAACTACTGCTTTTGCCTTCTCAGTATCATCCAAAGAAGTATAAGATTACATGGAAAATATATCTGAAAATAAACCAACATTTATTAACATTGAAAAACGTTAATATTTGAAAGAGGGTTATCTGAAACACAACCCTGAAATGCTGAATCTCAAACTTGAATACATTTTTGTGACATAATGTGTGGTGAAAAGTTTTCTACTGCAGTTGATAGAGCCAACAAACTATTTTAGAGGAAGAAAATCTCAAAAAACTCACATGATGTGAGGACATCCTGTCCTCTATGAATAACCCAGGGCATTTTAGGGCATCTGAGAATGTCCTGTTTACAAACAGATGTGATTCTTAGCATGTAGGAATCTCAGCAAGTTTGTGGTGGAAACCATTCTGTGCCAGCAGAGTCGTCCTAAGCAGAGAGACCTTCATGTCTCATTCTCAAATTCTCTGTCTTCAGCTTGGTCAGTCCTCCATCGATCCTGACCCTTTCTGTCACTTGGCATCTGAGCAATGAATAGGTCCTTCGCAGCTCCCCCAAGTCTTTGCATTTTCTGACCATTCTACAAGTGTCGGTATAGATGAAATTTTTTGAAACCTTAAATGACAGTCTGTCATGCACAGCTACTCTGTAGTAAGGATATAGAGTCATCTCTTATTTTCTTATCATATTTTACTTTAAAAGTCAGCAAAACCAGCTGAGATTCCATTTGGAATGCTCTGCAAACAGTTCATGAGGACATACTGTTAAGTGTATTTGTAATTAAGATTTAATAAAGCAAACTAAGAGGGCTCTGCTGAATGACGCAGAGTCTATTTTGACTGCATATGACATGCAGCACGCATGTATTGCTGTGCAAACTCACACTTCAGCTGTGTGGTACATGAACAGCAAACCACTGCTTCTGGGAACCACATTTTCTGTGCATTTGTTGTGGAACCTTTTTACACAAGGCCTTGACCTTGAGCCAGTAGGCTTATAGTTTAAGAAGAAGTTGAATTGGGACACACTAGACTCACTGATCATAATCACTTCTGAAAAATACATACTTCATTGTAATGATTTTCATGCTTTTCTACTAGTCTGTAGGCATCATAAATATTTCCTAGTAAAGGCATGGATAGTAAGTTTGAGCCTAGTGAGAGTTTTTTCCGACATTACTGAAGAGTATGGTTTAACAATCAAAAATGGTTCTTCTTTATATATTCCCTTGCATAAAAATTCCATGGAACTTGAAATTCTGCAGATGAACATTTGAAAATAATTACCTTACTGTTTGGGAAATATGAATAACTTTAGTAAAGAAGTCAACCTGGAGGAAGTGTGGATGTACTTATAAGAATTATTTTTCTCTTCTTTCAGCTTCTAGCCTTAAATACATCTTTGTAAATTCACAATCCTGTATTTTAAGGCATTACAGAATGAAGAAGGTGATTTTAAAAGAGCGTGATAGAAATGGAAAGAGAGATGGGCCCCAGTTGAATTGAGAAAAAGCACTGAATGAGGATTGCCAGCTCTGAGAAAGCTGGAAGCTGAAGTGTATGGACAGAACAGGACAGAGAAGTGGGACAGGCTAAGCTGATCTCTGACAGGCAGCCACCTGCTTCTCAGCTCATAAAGCTACATGAGATTCCTTAAGTATTTAAGCACCAAAACTTGCAGATAAACTCAGAGGGCCACATTCCCAAAGTCAGAGTAGTCTTATCCTGCCTAAGGAATTCCAGAAACACTTCTGGACATCTGTAAGCACCTGGAAATCTGTTGAAATCTGACATCAGTGTTCCAGTCTCAAATGCAACCCCCCCTAGACTCTTGTATCTTCAGGCAATAGACACACACTGCCAAATCAGGAGCTTTGTATGAAATTTGTCCTGATTATTTGTTTTGCTTCCCTCTCTCTCACACACACAGATATGTACACAGATTCCAGTAGCGCTTGATGAACAAGCAGATCAAATTAACCCTTATTATGTCTTACCAGAACACAAAGAATGAGCAATGGTAGCATTTCCTAATCTGGTTTTAATTCACTAGGCAACAAAACTGTTGTCTATGAGTCTACTGCATACAGCTTATAGCTGAGGGGAAGTATTTTACCGTGGCATAATTAAAAGAGTTCCAACTGCACACATAATGACACGCTCTCTGCTTTCTTATTAAAGGTTTTCTTTGTTGGGGCTTAACACGAAATAAGTTGCACATGTGCCTGCTTTGGCTGCAATATCATCTTCAGCTACTTAGTGCATCACCATGCTAACCTCTCGATTAACCCTTGCTTCAAAGGCTGCTCCGTGCAGGTGCAGTAGCATGGCTTTTCTGGCAGGGGACATGCCTTGCTCACTGCTGGTGACCTCTGTCATTGCTGAGGACCTGGGCATGCTACATATGCTTTTGGTTTACAGCTCAAGGCCTCGGCTAATTGCATAATGGATGTGGTGCAGATCCACAGCCTGTGGGAATCTAGGAGATATTAAAATGTAAAAAATAAAACCTTGCCAGCACTAAATTTGTCCAGTTTTCTGGCAATAAGCTTCTTCGCAGAATATAGATTTTAATTTAGCTGGTCTGGAAGAAATACATTGTTGTACCGTAGGTTCAAAGGATTCCTCAGTCCTTATTAGAGAAAAAGTTTGAAAGAACAACAAATTCAAAGAGATTTCAAAACTCTTCAGGGCTACCATAGAAAACAAAGATGTCTATTACCTATTAGAAGTTTTTTCACCTTCTCTGGAAAAGAAACAACATAAAATCTTCAAATTAACGATATCCAAATTTTGGCAAAGAAAACTTCCTGAATATGTGGCGAACATTACAAATATTTGATTCTTTGGAAGCTGTTTGAAAATTGTATGTATTTAGACCTTATGCACCAAAAGAAATAAAAATAAAAAGCTTTAAAAAATGGTTTTAGAACTGAATTACTTAGGATCAGCCAAGTATAAGTTTAGTGAAAAAATAATAGCCAATATTTATAGGGCTTTTGCTGAAAATCTTATCTTTCTCATGATTAATATTATAGATAAACTGATTGTCTTAGTTACTGATTTCAGTTTTACCAAATGCTATTCTCTATTCAAAGTATTCACATAGTTATGTGCTTTTTTCTATCAAGGTCAATCTCCATGAGTGATCAGTCCTCAACATACAATAAACACATGTTCATCAAAGAAGACAACTACTCAAATTTAGAAATACTTTAAAATAGACCGTAAAGATGGCATTTCAAAATTCCTGACTTGTTGCTGCTCATCAACAAGTCTTGCAAAAATTGTTTAGTACATGTAAAACTTATTAACTTAGGTGCCTTCTTTTCTAACAATCAAAAATTACTTTTTCTCTTCTTAATAAAATGGTATGATTTTTGACTTGATATAAAACATTAGAAACACTATAATTTCTCATGATGATCTCTGAGGCTTTTTATTAACATCTAGTAATGTGTCTGACCTTTCAAAAATAGGCTAAGTAGACTTTTCTCTACCACTAAGTAACTGAACTTTAATGGCAAGCAATAAGATTCTTTCCCTGATGTATGCAAAATTCATAATACTAAAATAAATAGACAGCTGTTTACCTGAAAAAATAAAATTTCCTGAGAATTATTATTCCTAATTGAAAGGAGAGCTCACGATATCAAATGCAGGGAAGCCCCAACAAGGCTGGCATAGTACAGCTAAAATAAAGAACTCAGCAGTCAGCTTCTTTCTAGTTATTCTGATGATGAAATCAACTGAAAATCTAGCAATTTTGCCCAAAATACAAAAAAAAAATTTAAAATATCTTAAATTATTCTTAAGCCATTACTCGTTTTGCTTTTTAGCTTTACTTTGAATAGGAAGGGGATAGGAAGTTTAATGAAAACCTAAACTGAGACTTTTTTCACTTTTTGTCACTTGGCTTCAGAAGCTGGCTTGCTGTGTAGTAATGTGCATGGACATCTCAGGGAATGGCTCATTTCAGGTTCATCTCCAAGGCCATCTCAACCTTGGTTAAACTGATGAATCACCTTCTGGATGGACCATTTTCTGTCAGTGTGAAAAATAAAAAGTGGCTAGCTCAAAAGTTCTACACATAGTGGCTTTAATATAGACAGGTCTTTATAGAAATGATGACTCCCGTTTTTTTACAGTAAGAATGATTCTATTGGCTGTTACGTTACTTTGAGATATCACATGGGAAGACAAATTTTAAGGGGTATTAATGTATGGGTATTGATATTTTTGGGCAGAGTGGATATCAGTCATCCAGCAGTGATTGAGATGTTTCCAGGAGTAACAAAATTGCTTAATATTTAGAAATTAGCTACTCAATCAATCAGAACATTTACTGGCTTTCTATTGTACTTCAAGGAAACAAAAGTCACTTAATTTTCTCTTTCATGAGAATAAAAACAAACATTTTAAAAAATCTAACCCCACATGAAGAGGATTATTAGAAATAAAGGGTTTTTTGGGGTTTTTTTTCTTCAAATTTATGTGGTTTATTCAAGAAGGCTACACATCCTCCTGTCACTATTCCAGATTTACTAACCCCATCTGAAGTCCTTAAGCAGAGAGGCTTTAGTCACTTACATCCTAATATTGCACACCTTTTCATATCAATATCTGTTCTAGATTTCAGATTTATAGACGCAGTAACAGACAAGAGTAGTAAAAGACCCTCTTTATTTCTACAGATGGACGTCCTGTACATAGTTAGTGTCATATGCTATTAAAGACACTCAAAGATTTAGTGGGGTATTTTTCCTTTTTTTTACCCTCCAGCAGATTCCTTCTTTCCCGTTCCTCCTTTTCCTGGCATGTTTGTTGGCATGTTTTTTAAGCAAGGAAAGGCACACCCACAGCCTTTAGAGGACACCACTGAAAGATTTGATTGCAAAGGCTGAACACAAAGACCTGATTGAGAATAGGATTTTTTTTCTTTTCAATAGCAAAAAAATTCAGAACCATAGGAAAACACTCAGATTTATTTTGCCACTTTCTTTTATCCCTTCCTTTCTTACTATCTCTTGTAGGGGAAAAGTTTCTGCTTTTGTTTTAGACTAGGTTATGCTGATTGATTTTGGCTACAGAAATAATTTATCTTTATTGTTTATCCTTGCTGTATCTTTTATTTTTGCTACATAATGCTGGACATTTAAACATGGGTCTGGAGTCTAAGAATCTGTTTTACTCCATCTCCATCTTTCTGGGAGCTGAAAGGGCTGAATGGGAGGGGAATAACAGGGAATGACTAAGTTCTGCATCTTTAGGGAAATATGCACATGGAAATATGTGTAACAGGGTGCTTGCCTTTAGTTGCACAGGGATTTCTTTTTGTCCCATCACCTTCTGAAAATGTTGTCATATTTCATTTTTTATGGTCAGTCTGAAAGATTATGCTTTCCAGAGCCCTGTCAAATGAGTATGATTGATGCACTAGTGGAAAATAAATACGGGGGTGGGAATTATTCTGGAGTATTTATGCATTAAATAAACTAACATTCTCTACCCTAGAGGCCCACAGAAAAATGAGCAATTAAGCCACTTGATTCTTGCACTTCCAAGTAGAAATTGACTTCTATGGAAATGGGGAGCACTGTATAAGGTGATTGTGGGCATTTCTGTGTGCTTGACTTTTAATGACTTTTGTCTGAGGTTTAGGATGTGTGTTGTGTGATATGACCTATCCCTGGTCAGCACTGTCAGGCTTAGTCATCTTGGAATCACAGAATCATAGAATTTCCTGAGCTGGAAGTCACCCACAGGGATTATTGAACTCTAACTCCCAGTCCTGCCAGGACAGCTGGGCAAGCTTGCTATGAAAAAAAAAAAAAAAAGGTTCAAAACACATACTCATTTTAGAGGGAGAAGTTTTTGTTTTTTACAATTCTTGCTGCCATTCAGGAAAAGCAGTGCTAAAGTTCCGTCTTATTATTGGTAGGAGTGATTAAGAACGAATTTATAAACATAAGTGCACAAAAATAATTTTAACACTCATAATTAATGCCTTTTATTAGCCAAGTGTCAATTTCTGTGCAAGTTAATTTGGAATTAAAGTTTTTCAGCTCAATACTCTGCATCTGAAGTACGATAGAGCTTCTCTGAGATCTGCTTATGCTAATGCAGCTTTCTAAACTGATAATTACATTATTTTAATCAAAACTTTCTGTAGAGACTCTCGAATAGTTCCTAAATTGAAGTTTTATTGTATAAAAATTAAATTACGTTGGAAGTCATATCAACATTCCATTGGATTAACTGTAAATGCTTAATAGAACAGATTTGGGTACACTGGATACCTTTTCTTGCCTTTCTTTTGTTATGATTTGGTTTAGAATTTGATTACTTTGATACCTAATCCTCTAGCTAGTCTGGTTCACCAAGTTACCAGAAATCAGCTGTGCTGCAGAATTGCTTGTTTGTCCTTCAAGTATTGGCCCTTATCTGCAAAAGCAAATTGTATTATGGAACATGAGCACAATTCATATTCACTGCAAATCCAGTTGACTCACAGTTGCTTTGGTTAAAAATAGAGATTTGTTTCCTCAGATCTGGTATTATATAGTAGATTTAAATTACCATTATTGGCACTTGACGTTACAAAATTTTTATGTGTTCATTTCTAACTCTGTATATGGGCAGCCATACATATAAAGGACAGAATTTATTGCTAGCCCTTCTAAAATCTAAATAAAATGCGAAAAATAGTTACAATTAATAGTTCAGTTATACCGATTATATTAGCATTCACCAAACTCATCAAATAGTCAACATTCTCCTATTTCAAATTCTCTACTTAATAGAAATCAAATGCCCTTAAAATTGTTAAAACTACAATTAAAAAATAGTGTTACTCATATAATATTATTGGAAGATAAGCACAAGTTAGACAAATCAGGGAATAAGCAGCTGCTCTTTGGAAAGATGTTATGACTTAAGAAGGAAGAAAAACACTCAAAAACAGGTGAAGACAAGTTCAAGCAAGGCCTGGCCAATCATCATACCAGTTTCCCTTTCTTTAATTGCTCTACCATACCCAGCTTAGTGCTTCTGGAGCCATCACATTTCTGATATCTTTATAAGGAAATGTGTGGGTCTCATGACTGTATTAGCTGAAGATGTGCAATACACCTCGCACTGACGCAGTTCATCAGAGCCTCTTGGCTTTCTAAGAGCAAGTCCCACAAACACCCCAGAGGAAAAGACTCTTTGCTGCACAGTTCTACTAGTCAGAAAATAGATTTTAATTGGATCTTTCTAATAAATTTTTAGTTCCTTGCATGTCAATTTAATAACTATCAAAATAAAACAGTACTTTAGCCATTTCTCTTTCTCAAGACACTCCGCCTTCCCCCTTGCCATGCCTATTTTGGCAGGGGGGACTGTCTGAGATCTGTGTAAACCTTTCTTTCTCTTTCTTGCTGTTTGACACTCCATGCAGAGTCTGCAGTTCTATTCCTGAATGTCACGGAAACAGCTTCTGACTTTTATTGATAAAATAAGTTTTCTTTGGCAAATTTGTCCACCTTAAGGACTAGTATATGTCATATTTAGCATCACTTCTTGCAAAGACACAGAAGCACTGACCAAATCCCTTGTAAACGGTTGACTGAAAATAAAATGTTATATAATTCATACTATATTTTTTCTGTACCAAATTATATAGGTTGTTTGGGTTTAACCTGTGTTATCCTAGCATTTTTTTCATTCTGTCTCTATTTAGCCTCACCTACTGTATTTTTTTTCAAATAAGCCACAGCCAGCAAGTTGGTCCTACGAAATGAACAGTTTATATGACTTTAGCTGAAATATCAAGTGGGCAAGCATGTTTTGTTAACAAACATTCCCTTTTTCCTCCCTCCTGAGTCCACATGTGCACCTGTTCCAAGAAAAATCCCTTTACTTCCACTGGATTTTCCTGTTGTATTTGGCAGGCTGGCAAAGTGCAATGGAAGGGCACTGGGCTAATTTTTCAGAGACGCTTAGGATGCACACATTCCTCCAAAGTCACTGGGAGCTGCAGGTGCTCAGCACAGCCTGAAAATCATGCCTTAGCAGGAAAACTTGTGGTCTCCTCTAGAAAGACCATTGTTTAAAAAAATCAAATAGACACCTTCTGTACCATCTGACCTTTTCTCACACAAATTTCTTCATTATTCTTGAAACAAAAGGAGGCCTCATGAAAGAAGCATTGTTTAATTAATGTTTTAGAGATAAACCACAAAAAGAAAAAAAAGGATATAAGGGAAAGAATTGTCTAGGATGCAATCCGTGGATAAAATCAAATCTTCTACAAAACAGATAATTCTGAAGAAAGAGGTGTTTCAAGAACGTTAGAGTGAAGTGCTGAATGCTTGTACTCCTAAAACCTGAATAAATGTAGAAAAAAAACCAAAAACATGAGAAAGAGTAAGAATGACAGAAGAAAATGAAAATTCATGAAATTAAATTAAATGCAATAACCAAAAAGAAATTAGAGAAGAGAAAAATATTGAAAAAGTTCATTCCCACTGGGACTGCAGCTAACTAAATAGGCTTAAACCACAGAAGACACTTGTCTTATTGTCAGCATATTTTGAATGTTATTTATTTTATTCTTTATTTTCCTTTAGAAGCCAAAAAAATGGAAAAAAAAGAAGAAAAATAATCCACACATGCAAAAAACAAAGAAACAAACAAAACCAAACAAAAAAAGAAACAAACAAAACCAAAATCAAACAAACAACACAAAAACCAAGAAGGAAAACAGATAGTATCATCCATAAAAAGAAAAATTCTAAATGAAATAAGATTAAGATCATAGAATGTGGCTAATTATTAAGATCTCACTGAAACTACTGTTAGAAGTAGGAGCAAGAAATGAAGGCATGAATCTGAACAGGGAAAGAAAACAAAGCACAGAGTACAAATTTCATGCTCCTGCTGATGCCAATGATACTCCTGAAACCAGTACAGATGGTGATATCATCTACTACTCAGTATAGTCAAGACATTTTCAGTATCAGCGTGTCAACAATCTTTTGTTGGTGACTCTATGCTGTATCAGGTTTGATTGTAACATAGACCCTGGTTAAATCAGCTGCCCTTTCCCCCCCAGCCACTGATTTCTGTAGCCGGTTTTACGCTGCAAGTAGAATTGCACTTTTGTTATTTGGAAAAGATATGAAGTATTTCACACAACACCTACAGCTATAATAGGTAGAATAACCTTGTAGAGGTATAATCACAGGTACCAATGCCTCTTTTGCCTTCACTTAAAGGATTTTAAAATCTAGGTTTTTCTTAGAGTCCTAATTTCCTGGCTTTTATTCCCTCTTACTTACAGGTGAAATTTGTTTCCTGGGAAAAGTGCTGTAATATGATGACTATATGTCCTATTGTTGAATACTAAAGTATTTTTAATAAGATGTCATTATATCTGATGGATGAGGCCTCTGCAATCAATGTCATCTGTCACTCTATGCTCAGTGAACAGAAATAGAACAGTTGGTTTCAGTTTTCATGAGTTTCACTTTTTCCTTATTTCTGCATCGCATAGGATAAATTCCTTATTTCTAATCTGGATTTTTAGTCACAGCTGGAACACAAAGAAGAGTTTATACCTGACTTGGTAAGTTTAGTCTAGGTTTGAGTGGAGAACATAAGCTGTAAATCATGTTTTTTCCTCAGGCTTTCTGCATCAGCCCATTTCATTTTAATTAGGTAGAAGTTTGTAAATTTTTCTAAATTATCCAGTCAAACCTTGTTAACTCCTGACTATGAAAAAAGGCCTCAAATGAGTTTGCTTTCACCTGATTGCAGATTTATTTATATTATAATTCTAGCCTGGGGAAAAGAAAAAATAAAAAGAGTATTGTAGATCAGCTTTTAGAACACATCTGCCAGATATGCAGTGCCTCATCTATCACATTAGTGAGAGCCTACCTAGCTAATTATTGATTCATTGCTGCTTATTTCTGTGAGAACAAGAACAGTGTCAACAATGTGTCAATGCTCCCTAGACACTGGAATAATGGTTAACTTGTAATTCTGTCATTACTAAACCAAAATCTTTGAAATAAGTAAAAGAAAAAAAAAAGCCAACAAGAAAAAAAAGGAGAATGAAAAGGGTATAATTGTCCTAAGGAAATACATAATGAAATACCAAAAAAAGATTTTAAAAAAGCATTTAATATCATCATAAAATTAACAGGAAAGAAATTAAATAAAATATAGACTTGACTTCAGAAGTTTTAGTGATCTGGACTGGTACTAAACAGGTTCACTTCCTACATTCCACCTCCCCTAAAATACCGTCCTTACTAAAGTGAGAATTTACAGAACATTTGATCACCTGCATTTGATTCACAATATCTGTAAGGTCAGGTTACCTTTACCTAAAAAGTACAATTAACCATATCTCTGAACAAAGAATGTTGCAGTGAGTCATCAATAAACATCAATTAAATCATTAATTAATCAAAAAAAAGTTGTTTCTTCAGTTATAAATCTTTATTATGGTTTTATTTTTTGGCTATAAACAGAAATGTCAGAGTCTGAATGAGGCATAAAGTTATTTATGAGGACAATGATGATGAGGCTACTTGTGCTAGGTGACTATGTTTAAGATAAATCTAGAAAACTATAATCTATCAGCATATAAAAAATAGTTTTATATTTTTTGTTTGTTGCTTGTATTAGGCATTAGAACTAGGCAAAAAAATAGTGTGTGTTCTGATATGTTCTGAATATTTGTATCTGACATTGAATAACCACTTCAGTTTCTTTGTGAAGATCTTGCAAAATAATCTAAACATAAAGTAGTAATTCTATAGTCTTCATTTTTCTTCAAAAAGAGCTTAGAACCTGAAGGTCATTAGCTGATCTTTAATATCACATAACAAATAAGTCTCATGCTATGAGGTAATATAGATTACCTCCCACCAGACTGAAGTCAGACATTTTCTCTGAATTCGTGGAAATTTAGGCTTTAACCAACTCATTGGACAAACAAAGGCCAATATATAATTTGGCTCTAAGTTTTGGTAATTTATACAAGATATCAGTTAAACTAGACTATAAAAAAAAAGAAGTCACAAAGCAAAATATTTCATCTGTAAAAGTTTTTGAAAGTGTCTTTTGTTTCTCTTATTAAAAAAAAAATATAGTCAGTCTGACACCTAAACCCAAACTTTCCAGTGTTTAGTCCACCAGCAATGTCTCACGGATCACAAAGTGTTCTCTGGGATAATGATGTCAATGAAGGAGGCATCACAGAACTGACCACTGACCCCACACAAGGACTCTTTCCCTGCTGAGAAAACATTTGTGTCTATAAACCAGATTTACAAACCAGACAGCAGACCCTCCCTGTTGCTATGCCATATTTCACACCACAGATTCCAGGATACAGCAATAATTTTATGATGTTTCCCATCTCCTTCCACTCCTACACTTTCTAAATTGTGCCATCAGGTGACCTTGCCTACAAACACAACTATTCTCTAACTGCACTATTTCAAATCTCATCAAAACAATAGGGATGCTGCTCTTCCAGACATTGGAAAATGAAAATAATCTGAGTTTGGGGGAGGATTTCAAAACCAGTTGTCCTAACTCATCTGCTACCTATTTTGATTCTATCTTCTTCCATTTGTAAATTTAATTAATGATTTTTTTATGAAAAAAGAAGGGGTCCAACACTCACGAATTCTCTCTATCTGCCCTTCTTGTTCTCATACTGGGCATCATAGGTCAGATTTAGGCAGAGAAGTGAAGAAATGTTGTCTTTATAAACTTTGTCCTAAAAAACCTGGCACTGGAATTCAACTTTTGTCCTTTTGATAACTGGCATCTTAGTCTTTCTAGTAAGGGAGGAATCAGTGACAGGAAACATGCAGATAATCCCTTATTTTATCTGTCAAGGCTCCCTCTCCTAAAGAAAATAGAAAAGTATGTGACCACCAAATTAAGAACATTTTCCTCATCCCTTTAAGCAAGGGAAGCTACTAAAGTCTTTCTGAACAGCCTCCTCCCAGCATAGTCTATATGCTGGATCTAAACTTTGAAACCTTGACAAACTGTTTCTGCAGTGTTTGGTGAGCAGCTCCCTAGATTTCACTGAAGTATATAGGAATTCTCCTCTTGAAGAATCATGCTGATATTCTTATGGATTGAAAGCAACTTTGGGATCTTATTACAGAACTCCAGTGAATATCTGCATGGTCACTTGGTGGGAATGAGGAGGGACATCCTTTCTTCACAGCTGTCAATTCTCTGCAGGGAAGGGATGTGAGGCATGTTAGGGATTAGGAATCCTGATTCTTTTTCAATTAGAGACAACCCTGTCATTGTCTCCACAAGCCCAAACCCCTGCCAGCATCTTTGTCTTTATCCAAATCCAAGTCTTTCTCTGGTACTGCAAAGAACATTTCCAATTGGCTCCGAGCATCATCAAGTGGCTTAAGAAAAGTAATTGGTCTCACACATACATTTGGAAGTGGATGTGCTCCCAGCAGGATTGCCAGAGCTGGGCGACTGCACGACTGCTCTTCCACTGTGTGAACAAGACACATGCTACAACAGAGAGCTCTAGCAGGGAGGGAGGTTTACAGCCTCTTTTACTGGACCTCCTCCTATTTTATCTTTTATTCTGTTCTGAGGTGCTTCACACGAACTCTGATAGGAAGCTGAGACAAGAAGAGTGGCTAACAGCTGCCACAGAACACTTCACTCGTCTGTTTGGTTTAGCAAGACCGAATGCACAATTTCGCATTTAATTTATATATAGTTGCCATTCCTATGCACAACTGAGACTATAAATAGCAAAGGCAGGATACAAGGAATGCAGCTTAAATCATCTGAAACTGTTTTAAAGAAGACATCTGGAAACTATCTGTGAACAACCCATCAGGGTAAAACTTTTTAAAAAAAATATCAGGGAAATGCTTTTCCACTGAAGCAGAAGTTAGGAGCCCCAACTGTATCAGATAAGGACTCAAGTCAACTATCACGTTCATGAACTGAAAGTCTGACTAAGATTCTAGATCAAAGGTAAAAACAAGGACTGTCAATCACATAGATTTGTATGAAAATTGATGTGATTATGAGAGCTACAAGGAATAAGTAAGTGTGTAAAATCTACGAGAGACAAGAACCAAAATGGCTCAAAGACAGTGAGAAAACAATGGGAAGACAGGAAATAGAGAGGATACAGTTTTAAAACATTAGGGAAAAAGGAGCAAGGGTAAGCTTAAAAAGACAAGAATGTATTCATCATGATTTCATCAAAGGAAGAAAATACCTCTGCAGACAGCAGCTGCCAACTTCCTTCTAGCGCCGTGAGCTGGACAACATGATACAACTGTCATGTAAACAATTTCTTTGAAAGTGGTAGAAACCTGAAAAGAAGAAAATTTTTCCTGGATTCTGGTATCAAGCTGGAATATACCTTGATGCCCATCAAAGATGGAGATCTTTTCCAATCTTAATGATTCTACGATAACTTGAAGTGGCCCGCTATTATGGCATTTACATATGGAGATGTAGATTTTGCTTTTAACTGCCAGCTGAATAGGAAGATCTAGCTCTCTGCAAAATATAAAATCATAGACTTGTTTAGTTTGGAAAACACCTTTGAAATCATCAAGTCCTACTGTTGACCCCAAACTGCAAAGTCCACTACTAAACCATGTCTCTAAGTGCCACTTCTTTTAAAACCTTCAGGGAAAGTGATTCAAACACTTCTCTGGGAAGCCTGTTCCAATGCTTACCAGCCTTTCAGTGAAGAATTTTTTTCCTAATATCCAATCTAAACGTCCCCTTGCACAACTTGAGGCCATTTCATCTTGTTCTATCACTTCATACTTGAAGGAAGAGACAGACCCTGTCTGGGCACAAGCTCCTTTCAGGTGGTGGTAGAGAGTAATAAGTTCCCTGGTGAGCCTCCTTTTCTGTAGGCTGAACACCTCCGGCTCCCTCAGCTGCTCCTCACAAGACTTGTGCTCCGGACCCTTCCCCAGCTCCACTGCCCTTCTCTGGACATGCTCCAGCACCTCAATGTCCTTCATGTAGTGAGCGGTCCCAAACTGAACACAGGATCTGAAATGTGACCCCACAGATTATCGTAATCTCTTATTTATTTTGTTTTAACACATTATTTTGTGTTTTTAGCAGTCTCCTAAAGATGCTAAAGACCTAAGAGTAAAAAATAGCTGTTTACTTTAGGTTGTCCTAAACAGAGATTTTTTTCGTGTGAAAACTATTTTAAACTTTCTTTCATGAAGCTCTTTCATTGAAAAGGATCTTAGAAAGACATTCCACTTCCTTTTAAGTCTCCTTGCCTTGATAACCCAACTTCTTAATAATGGTTTACATGTCAGGACTGACTAAAAATTTTCTGACAAAAAAGACTTTCTGACAAAACCTACTAAAGAGTTTTCTATGTGTAATTTGGTTTAGTTTGGACAAATACTTAGAAATTAAGAGATGACCTTTTTCTCTAGTTACTTATATGTGTCAGTCCGGAAGGATGGGGAAGACAGAAATTGTTGATTAAGATAAGTAAATATTTTCTAATGAGTGGGAAATGCAAGTAATTTTTAGCAATTTTATTAGCATACGTAATAAGTGTGATATTTAAGAGTTATCAGATTTATTTAACAGTTAGCAGTTTTGTGCATGAACTTGAGTCACACAAACTTGAAATTCAAGACATTAGGAAAGTTACTTAAAAATTTACATTGCAATTTTACAGAACAACTTTCGTTATTGACACAAATTGGGAGGTAATGAACAATTTTAGAGATTCTATTTAATAAAATTTGATTACAAAATAGCAAAGGGAAATATTACCATTTAGTTATCTTTAATTCGCTTTTCAACCAGAGCAACTGGATGGTAAGATAATTAATCTTAAATTCATCCCAAAGATTCTGAAAGTAATTTATTTCTGTTTTACATTGTGAGGTTCTCTGGCATCAACTTCCAAGTTGATCTGTCTGGCCCACTTTGTTACTGAATTTATTCAACTGTAGCCTGGGCCAGAGAGAAAATAATTTCTTTTTGGTTTATGAGGCAATCACTGACGTAAGAATGTCCTTGTCACTGCTGCATGGCCTCAGTCACTATTACAAATATATTATTAAACTAAGTCGTGAGAGAAACTCACAGTAATAAATACATTATTAATCTGAGAGAGAAATAGAAGAAGAGCAATTTTTGCTTTGTTTTCAGATTTAGGAAGATAAAATCTTTCCTTATCATATATACGTTTTCTCTATGTTGTTTTCATTACACACATTTGATGTTTTCCTGCTGAAAGAAGCATTCCAAACAGGAGCTGAATTGTGCTCGACATAATGGGAAGACACTAATTTGGCCCAGCTGACATTCTGGCAGGATATCATAAGTGGTGCAGATGTGACCACCAGGCAAGCAAGTGCCAATAGCATCACACACAAGCAGTCGTGTTTTCTCTGACTATGTGGTGTAGAGAGCAATTGTTTACTTAGTGTAAATCTTTTCCTGTCCCACTAATCCAGCTGGGTGCTCACAAGGACTGAATCAATTGTTTACTCATCATAAAGATTAATTTCAGCTGGTGCTGCTTTGCTGTCTGCAAAGAAAAAAAATTAAAAAGCAAAACAAAACACAGTCTTTAACTGAAAGTGAAGTTTCAACTCTCTTGTTCCATGCAGATGGTGCTGTTTACCAGTTACTCTCAGAGTAGGAAGGAGACCAAAGCCTAGATGAATTACAGCTGGTTCAAACTAATCCAGGCAAAAGCTGAAGTTAATGAGTAGAAAAGTAATTTGTTGAATTCTGTGATTACCATGATCTCACAGCTAGTCAGAATATAGCCCCACTAATAGTCTACTCAGTATGCAAAAATGACATCTTTGATACACAAATTATAGTGTTGCCAAGAACATTTTCTGCTTGAAATGATTTCAGACCAACCTAGCTCTAATTTCTGTTTGAAAAAAAAAGACCTCATCTGTCCCATTGAGAATGAGCCTCCCTTTTCTGTCTTTGTAGGATGTAATGCTGTCTGGGCTGATGCAGCATCTGGGTTGGAAGGGAAGGTCATGCAGGGTCTGAAGATAACCCTTGTTATGGACAGGCCGCTGTTGAGACAGCGAGCTAACTACACACTCCAGGTAGTCCATAATTCCTCACAACAGAGTGTACTTCACCTCATCCAGACAGAACCATCTTCTGCTCTGTGTCACAAAGGTAGCAGCAAGTGACCCTTCTTGATAAACGCGCAGATGAATGCAAGCAGGACATGACAATCACCTGCATCAGTCAGGAAGTATCTAGGTAGCTCTGTGTCAGGCAATGTATGTGCTTCTTCATCCCATGGCTGCTTGAAGGAAGAATATGGCAATGCTCTGAAGAAATAAAGTATACCTTGCAGTGGATAAATGAACATCAAATAAATAAAAAAAAGAAAAAGAAAAGAAAAGGAGAAGGAGGAGCAAATGAAAGACCTAACTAGCAGTTGCACACTCATCTGTGGTTTGTGGATGTAAGGGAGTTATTCCTTGAACTTCCATATGCACTTGACTGTCAACACAGGTGTGCTGCAAACTGGAACCACATCTTTGAGAATAAGACCTGCTTTTTCAAAAGCATATTTTCTAGAGATAGCAGATAAATCTCTTTATTTTCTATTGTAACTGAGTGTGTAAAAAATGGACTGCCATTCTTGGCAGAGTAAGTTACTGATATTTTCTTAGCCACTAAAGAAAAATACTGGTTTTACGTGAAAAAAGACACATTTTTTCATATACTTACTTTGCTTCAGATACTCTGTTTTTATTTATTGGGGTCCACTCATAACAGTCCACTCGTTTGAATATCCTTTTCTGCTATAGACAGAGTTTATAGAATCCTTAACATCCACAATAGCATTTATATTTGACTAATGAAGTGAGGATTCATTGTAATTCCTAGACTTAAATGCCATCACTGGAAGAAGGCAAAAATCTGATTCACACTGCAGAAACACCTGAGAAATCTCACAGTGATGCAAGGGAGCTTGAGCAAGACACATGAGTAGTTACCTTATTGACTTCCAGGCAATTGCAAGAGTTAAGAACACACAAAGATTAAAAAAAATTCTAGTACCCATTTCATGGAGACTAGGTCAGAGAAACATCTGTCAGGAATCATTGATCCTGCCTTCAGGCAAAGCAGTGGACAAGATGACCTCCAAAGCTTTATTTCCAGTCCCATTTTCCTGTGATACTGTGATGAGACCTAAATTCCATTGGGAGCATCAGGTGGTAGAGCCGCAGCCTTTCTTGGATGGAATTACCCATCAAGGTTGGGAAGGTTATTTTCATAAATGGTAGTGTAAACAATTTTTAATAAGCAGAATTATTACTGCTTCTATTTTTTTTTTTTTTTTTTACTATGTCTTGTTGCAAGCCTGTGCTGAAAACCTTCAGGCAAGGTAAGTCCTCAAGGACAGTATTAGAAATCTTCCTGGATCAATGCATAATTTTATGGAGCTTTTTTCTGCCTGAAGATGAGAGCGAATTTTTTAACCCCAGTCATACTGAGTCTGAAGTACAACTACTTTATGAGTCTGAAAGTGAATAGGAACCGAGAACCCTGTTTGTAGGAAGACCTGCCCTTTCTTGACTGCAGATTATACATACCACATTGTAGAATAGCCTGATTTTAATTTCCTATTTTAATAAAAAAAAAAAAAAAAGATCCAAAGGCATACAGCTATTCCTTTATCCAAAAGGATGTTTTTGGAAAAAAAACAACAACACACCTGCACACACAAATGATAACGTGTAAAAGACCATGATTTCCTGAAAAATGGCATTTTACATCCTCAAGTTGTGTTCCTTCATAAAGAATTAAAATATTGGCATTTCTTGATAGGCAGGGTGATTATTTGATAAGATTACGCAGATAAAGTGATGCTCATAATTTTTCACGCATAATTAAATACAACAAAAGTAATGTTTTAAATAGATAAGCAAGCCCACAATGGGTAATTATGTGTATGGAGCTTTCTGTGTTACAATGTATAGTGTTTAATTAAACCTTAAGGGACAGTGCAAATTTACTAATCGTCTGTGCAAGTCACAGCCAACGTTTCATACCAAAGTTCCAGACTCCTGTCTACATCTGCATGTAATTTGCTTATTAGTTTAAATGCACAATTTCAACTCTTTAACATTCAGTTTTGATTGGTTTTGCTGTATTAATGGAATAATAACATCATTCATAATCAATGTTCTCCAAATGTAAATTATTTTAATTGTTCACACATAATAGTGTTCTTTATTAAAAACACATACTGATGCCTCGTTGAGAAAATTAATTTGCTGTGTTTGTTACTATAATGAAATAAAAGTTGTTCCAATTTAATGAATTCAGCAGTAGATTTCATAACTTCATTATGAACACAAACTCAATTTTCTGTGGGTAACTTACCATTAGTTCAAATGAAAAGATTCATTCTCTGGAAAATTCAGGAGTCACTGGTTCTATTTCTTGGGGTCATTCCAATTAATAAAATGAGAAATATTTAACAATGCCATAGAATGAATATTCCAACATGCAATTGAAATAATTCTTGCTGCGTCTTGAATTTCAGAGTTTCCCAAGCTGAACTGTTATTTTTTTTAAAAGTTTCCCAAGGGAGGAGACAGAAAAAAATAGTGACAGCATTATTTAACTATTTTCATACTAAATTATTTAAGTTCCTTTTGTAGCTTCTCTCATGAACTTGAAATCTACGGCCCTTTTTTTGTTCAGCAGGACAAAAAATTTGCAAAGCTTATCACCATTCAGCTTGAAGAAAATGAATTACCACTTTGTAAAACCAAATACTTTTAATGCACAGATGTGGAAAACATTGACTGAGGATTACTTAATGGATACCACGCTTGGTTACTTCACCACTGCTGGCTGTAAAACTGTGGATATTCTTCCTGAGCCCTTGCTCAGCAGCATGAAAAAGATTATGGTAATCTAAAATTGTCACTAGATTTAATCTGATAACTGAAATATGACATCTAGCTTTGAGGCCTTCTTTTGCTATGTCTTAAAACCAAGTTACTTATCTTTGGAGCTTAGAGAAAAGAACCTTAGGGCTATTAAGAAAGCAGTGAGAAAGCATGGGTAAATAAGAAATCTTTTCCTGATATCTAAAGTATTCCTCTCCTATTATGTCTGTTCCATTTCCAGGTAGCTTTTTTTTTTTTTAATGCAAAGAATAATTTCTACATGTTTTAAAATCTATCCTGGAAAATGAGTGTCAGCTGAATAAAGAATATCTTAATTAAGAAATTGTCTAAGTGTGGGGTTTATGGTCTTAGCACTTTTGCTCACAGTCACTATTCCATGCCTTCCTAGGACATAAAATTTAGTTCAGTACGAGATTCTTGGCATAGATATGAAACAGGTTTTGTAGCAGATCGGGATTAATCATGTAATGCTGTCTTCACACAACATTATGAATTTCACCACCACAATTAATTTGTACCTAACTATAAGCATGTGTGTCTTCCTTATTGAAATCAAGGAATACAAAATTTCACCTCACTTGAATTGCACTGCCAAACTCCAAGTTAAAGTCAGTTTACTCTGCTGACTTATTCTTGTGATTCAAGAAAGTTTTATACTCAGTTGGGTTCAGTGAAGAATACTCAATATCAAACTTAGAGGACTGAACTATGTAAATGTGGAAAAAATGGTTGGTTGGATTCAAGGGAGGAAAAATATGCCATTGTTTTCAGCTCTGAATGTGATGTTGGATAGATAGTTCACAAAGTACCTCCTTCTCATTCATCTTTCTGAAATCTGTGTCCAGTTTTTTAAATTCACTGACTTAGGATAATTTAAAAGAATATCCTTACGTTTTAACATTAAGCCAGAGTGAATGGAAGGTTCAGACTTTCTTTATATTAATGCTTAAGAAAAATGACACACTCTTGGACACCCTCCAATTCTTGGGTACTGTTATAGATTTTTTCTATTTATACAAAAATAATACCACTTCAGTAGACTACCATAAATGTATGTGGTATTTTCAGATTATTTTGTAGACAAATCATCTTCAAGTATCTGCCAGTTTTTCATAAAACTCCAGTTTTCCTCAGAATCTGTTATTAGCACCAAAGCAATGTATTAGTTAGCTACACATGAATTTTATCACACAGTGATCCAACTTAATACTACATAATTAATGAAAACTGATCCTCTCCTGAGCAGAGTCCAAAGGAATCATATTTAAAGTTCCATTTGAATCAAAGAATGGTTCTGGGTTGGAAGGGACCTGAAAGATCATCTGGTTCCAGCTGCCAAGCCAAGGACAAAGACACAGAGACCAGGTTCTCAGTGACTCATCTAAGCTGGCCTTGAACGCCTCTAGGGATGGGACAGCCACTTCTCTGGGCAACCTGTTTCACTGCCATCACAGTAAAGAATTTCTTTCTTATATCTATTCTAAGCCTACCATCTTTCAGTTTAAATCCATAACCCCTTGTCCTGTCACTACAGGACCATGATAAAAGTCCCTCTTTAGCCTTCTAGTGAGCCTCCTTTAGCTTACTGGAAGGTGCTATAAAATATCCTCAGAGCATTCTCTTCTCCAGTCTGAACAACCCCAACCATCTTGTTGAAAGGGGTGCTTCACTCCTCTGATCATCCTTATGGCCTCCTCTGGACTTGTTCCAACACATTCTTCTTATGTTGGGAGCCCCAGAGCTGGACAGAGTACTGCAGGGCCTATCTCATAAAACCAGAGTAGAGCGGAGGAATCACCTCTCCTGACCTGCTGGTTGTGCCTCCTGATGAAGCCCAGGAGAAGTTTGGCTTTCTGGGCTGCAAGCACACACTGCTGGGTCATGCTGAGATTCCCATAACACAACATTCCCAAGTCTTTCTCCCCAGGGATGCTCTCAAACCATTCTTCACTGAGCCAGTATTTTGTGTTTGGGATTGCCCCAATCCAGGTTCAGGGCCTTGCACTTGGCCTTGTTGAACTTCATGAGGTTTACATGTGCCCACCTCTCCAGGCTGTCCTGATGGCATCCCTTCCCTCCAGATTGTCACCCACACCACACAGCTTGGTGTCATCAGCACACTTAATGTGGGTGCCCTCAATCCTACTGTCTGTGACAAAGTTGTTAAACACCAGTCCCAACATTTATGTCAATTGTCATTGATAACTAATTCAGACTTTAATCTATAAGTGCATAAAATAAATCAGCAGATTTTGCGTGTTCCCATGTTTAGTTTAATTTTCTGTTGTCTCTTTGCCCAAGGCATAAAGAGAATGCACTTCCACTTATTATATTACCATCCTTTCCACCCCCCTCCAAATCTATCCATTAATGGTCCTTTCTCTTTTCCATCATTGCAATTCCATAAACATCTGTTTGCTTCTCTCCTTATCCTATAAGAAGAATCCAGAATATGAAAAAATATTGAAAAGACTGGGGTTTAATAATTTTAATTGGCAAATTGTCAGAAGGAAAAAGACCTATATAACCAGGATGCTTGTGTTACAAATTGTATGTAAGTCTAAAAGATGATTTCTGTCAGGATTTTTGTTTTCTTTTCCCCCAAACACCCATAGTTCTAGTTCTTAAAAATAGCAAATAGAGTCTTGGTGATGACAAGAAAAAGGAAGTTGCTTCTAAAAGTTTCATTTTTGTGTTGCTTGTATACAATCAGTAGATAGGGGTAAGGGTGAGATCACAAATGGTGATATAAATAAACAAAACCAAATGTTAATTCCATAATGAGAATTTTAATGAAATCGGTGAAGCTTCAGATGAGAGTAGAAATTTATTTTCTTACCTCTTCTAGTAGGATTAGAAAGTAATCTTTGCATAAACAAAAGCCTCTCTAACATGAGCCATCCATTGTAATGCTACACATTCTGAGATTGATTTGCAAACACAGGTAGAAGGAAATTTAGATTTCATGCTTTGTGCTTCTTTGCCTTTTGTCTTTTGGGGAGTGGGAATCATGCTCCAGGCTCCAGTGGATTTTCAGCTAAACTCTACAGAACTTTGTAGTACATTTTAAAAGTAAGTTTTGAGTAGGATCTATAATAAGGCATTTCAGGTCAATTCATTAACCAGTTCTCTTAGGAATGCTTTAATTACAGTGCTCTGAAACCAGAGGGAAAAATGGTAAATAATGTGGAGCCAACAGACCAATATTGCTAATTAATATGGATTGCAGGAGAAAGTGTTGACTAAAAAGCCTTGGATGAAATCTCAGAGGGATAATGAATTATGATCAAGGGGGATTTATTAAAAATAGACCTGCTAAAAATACTAAAATCTTGTGCACTTTCTAACATCTTTAACTCACTTACAAACTTTCTACAAACATTAATTAATTGTCCAAACATTTTACTAGCATAAGTAACTACTATGATACCAACTAAACAGTCTGACACTTTTTCAAATTGAGAAACTTGTCCACAAGGCAACAATATATCCATGGCAGACTGGAGAACAGATATTGCTGCTTTGTTGTTTTTTATCTTAGTCTAATATGTCAGACAACTTTCCTTTAGGGCGTGATCCAAAACCTAACAGAATCAGCAACAGCCATCCAGCTGAGCTCATGGGGCTTTGAATTGCCCACGGAGAGACATATCAGACTTTTAATCAGGGCTACTGCCAGTAAAAATAAAACACTGAAGTGATAGAAAAGTCATGGTGTTGTGGGTAAGGACCGACTTCTCCTTCTCCTACTTTAGGGTAGTATTTGGACAGCAAAACAGAATCTCAGGGGGAAAGCCCAGTCTGATGCTGGATCAGCGCCTCAGTGTGATGTGACAACATGCCATGCGCTTTTTCATTATTTTTGTATGAAATGAATAGGTAAGTTCCTATTACTAAGTGACAACTTTTGCAAAAGTAATGATGACAACACCAACTATCCAGCCAAGTTCTAGCTATTTTGTGCCTCTTTTTTAATACCTTAAAACTTTCCAACTCTTATATTAAGAGTCATTTTGTCACGCTTTTATGAGTATGCCCATCTATATGCCACAAAGGATTGTTTTGCTGTTCTCTTTCTGCATACTGTTAGAAACAGGCAGTGATTCACTTCCAAATGTGGTAGCACATTGGTTCTAGTGAGACTTCCAAACATGAGACACAGCAGGACAAGATTTTCACATGTAAGAGACCAATTAACTTTTTCATATATAAAAAGCAGGAGATATTTAATGATCTTCTGGTATGGAAATTATTTTACTTTTTGTAACATAAGACGTGCTATTATTATGACAAAATTTTTTCTACTTTGACCAAATTCCTTTTGTATTGAGTGGTTATATTAGAAAGCCCAATTAATAATTCTTTCCCAATTTTACCTCATATGATCAATTCTACATGCTTTAATTACAAGATCAAAATAGAATTGGGAAACCCAGAACAATTCAGAGGAAAGTCTTTCACATACATCTGAATCTAGTGTACAAAATAGTGCATAGACAATTAACCACCTTCTGGTTTGGGATTTTGATAAATTTTAATGAAATGTTTGTTTAGCCCAAGCTATGACTAGAAAATCTTATCAGCAGTACTGGTACAGTCCTGATACCCAAAATATTGTAGCCACTCTTGCAAAATGGAGCTCCAAATGGTCACCAGAGGGCACAAAATGCCTTTGAATCATAAACGTGGAAGATGAACACCAACATACTCATAGTTGCCCCATGAAGATATGTTTAAATAGAAATTTCTTGTGTTCAGAGATAAATGGTACAACTTAATGCCAGGTCATAGCTCTCATTTGAAACCAGACAGCCATTTTTGCCTTGATGAATAATTCCAAGCTTACATATAGAGAAAATTTTGTTCTGTTGCTTTGTTTAGGAAATAACCCTCAAGTTAAAAAGGCATACCTGTAGCTTTAAGGTATTCCTGGAATAATTCACTAAATAATTTCAGTCTGTGAAGCCTATGTAGTCCCCATTCATTTCTAAGTCTGTCTCCCTACTTCTAGGACACAGACCAAAGAGGAATTACTCCTACTGTTAGTTCCCTTCCTCTGAGGTGAAAAGAGCCTTGCTGCTTCCAGTGCAAGATCGTAAGTGACCCTGGCTACAGTCTCCAGCAGTGCTGATATTTCTTGTTGCTTTTGAGCAACAAGAAGCTAAGACCAGCAGTATGATGGGCTCTGGCAAGATGCACAGCTTTTCTTACAGCTCTTTGCTTTAGGGTCCCTTTGGCCAGCAGTCCTATCCAAGCTCAAGTAAAACACTGGGTCCATAAGTGATAAAACACATTCCCTGACAAGGTCTAGGATCAACACACATGGTAAAATGTTTGAACTTTAGAATATTGTTTATCACCCTCCTTCTGCTACTGCAGCTGCAACTACCTAATCAGACAGAAATTCATTATGGATAATGTACAGATTTTCCCTTTGTCCATCTAAAAATGAACTGCAGTAAAATACAGCATGGTCAGAGGGTAAGGATTTTAATTATTTTACTGACAATGAGATCTGGAGAAAAAAATGTAGTGGTAAGTAAATAAGTGTAGTAAATAAATGCCCTATCGAGGTCAGATGAAAGCCTGTCCAGGAAAATGTCTGGTTAGAAAAATATACTGAGCCCTTACTTTATGAATAAACTCTAGCTGTGAAAACATTATAAACAGAATCATATCTGTGAAATGTGAGTATATAATACATTACTCTAGGGCTAGTGATTGTTTCACTGTCTGTGTTTGACATCAACAACATTAAAAATTATTTCAAAAAGTTTTTCTTCAATGTTGCTGAGGCCTTTGCTTGCAGTGCTGAAGATCCAAGGTTCAATCAGCCTATGGTGCTTGCAGAGACATTGTATTCCAACATAGGTGCTAATATCAATACTATCAGGCCAAAGAAAGGAGATTCTGATTAAATCTTTTTTTAGATTTCAGTATCAAATGCTGCAATGTACTACAAGGCAATTCCCTAAGGTGACTAGAAAAGTCTTCCAAATTAAACATGCTGTTAAACTAGATTAAAATGACAAAAACCAGATAAATCAGATTAAAGTCTGATCCTACTCCAACTTAATTCACACTGCTGTAAAATTATATCATTACAACATGCAGAACAGTGAATTAAAGATCAAGTGCCAGCTTTAAATTTAATTTCCTCACATTTGCCAGATTCAGATTATCTAGTGCTAACAGCATGACTGACACTTCACAGGCAGGCCTGAAAATAAATTTCTCTAATCCAGGACCTCTCCTGCCAACATCTCAGTTGTCTCATGGGGTCTGCTGAGGGAGTAGATTGAGAACCTGGTAGAAGAGAGGAGTGTTGGAATATGACATCAAAACTGAGGACTATTAAGGCAGGAACAGATTAAAGACGGGGAATTAGACAAACCCAGATTAGATTTGATGACAGGAAAATGTCCCTTTGCTCCTACTTTAAGTGAGCATCTAAGGAAGGGCTGCCTGAGAGAAAAGCTGCCTGATTGGGCCAAAAATGTGGGGCTGTATTTCTCCAGCAGTCTCAGAACCCTGGTAAGGTATTTCAGCACACATGGGAAGATGTCCTGCTGTGACTTTCTCTTGCTGCAGATGCAGCCACACTCACACACAGGAAAAGAGGAGGAAGTTCAGCTACTGCCGAGCATGCATTTGAGGCGCTGACTGTGTCTATTCCTCTGTTACACTGATGTGCCATGATACATCAATTTTCTTCCTAGACCTGCTATAATCTTCCTGACTCACTCCTTTGGTCAGTGTTAACTGGACTGCAGTTCCACTTTCAGTCCTGTTACTATTCATAGCCTATCATGGAGGATGGTAGAACTTAATTCAAACCCTGTGTTTAGCTGAACTTTTCATTGAAACCTTCACTCTGAATGTTATAAAACAGTGTTTTAGTTGTATGTGATGGCTGCTTGTATATGATGCAAGAGATTTTTAGTTTGTGGGAGAATTATATAAATTAAAAAGACTGAGTAAATAAAGTAACCACAAACCATGTAAGCTATAAATCAAAGAAAGTCTCATAGTCTATAGGAGATTGCAGATTAACTTGGGGATAGGTTGTTGGATGAGCAATACTCATGGTCATCTTTCTAGAGAAGGCATCACACCCCATACATATTCTTAACTTAGGATATTGCCCTTTTGTTATTAATTTAGACTGTTTATTAATTTAGATCTTGGTTATTAGATTGGTAAAGTGAAAACAGAATTTTAATCCAAACTACTCTAAAATAATCAAAAAGAAAAGGCAAATATCCTTTCGAAAAGAACATGTTCTTTCCAAAAGAAGTAATATATTGAATTTGCCATCGGAACTTTTTCTATTAAATTTCTGAAACCAGGGTTCAGATTGTTGGAAGGATTTATTCACTTTCTTAACTTTATTTGTATAAGCAATGTTCCAAATTCAAAATTTAGTCAGTAGTGGAACACTAAGCACATACAAACATGTTTTAAAGCAGATGATTTTAGAAAAAAAATGTGCAGTTTAATTTGCATGCTACTTTATTTTCTTATTCTTAATAATAAAAAGGATAGGCTTTAGACCTCGTTACCTTCTCATGCCCTCCCTGTTGCAGACAAAGTGGGTTCCGCAGAACAGAATGAGATGAGATTGCTTAAGAGGCAAATAGCATTCAAATAACATAGAAAAAATGGACAAAATACACACATTTTCCAGCATTTCATTATAAAATCTGAAGTGCTTTCAAGTTTTGTTCTTCTTTGTAGCTGCTTGAATGTAAGCATACCAACTCTGATACAGAAAACAGAACGAGATTCATTCGGAGAAACATTTGTAGAATCAAAACAGAAACTGGAAAATGCCATCTTCCCATCTTTTTCTGCTGTTAAACCCAGTGCTTCTTTGAAAGATGGGCTTTTGATGGAAGTGAGTGGGGAAGGGGAGAGGATTTGCAAAGTCATTGCGGCCTTGTGCAAGATCAGTTGCTACCTCCCTTCCACAATATGAGCAGTGCCCTTATTTATCTCCTTCCTGAACAGGGAACAAGAAAAGCCAGAAGTATTTAAGTAAAATTGTAATTGGACCCTACAGTAGTTCCAAAAACAATGGTAACTAGAAGGGAAACACAATGATTCATTTTGGTTACTCTGTCATATCATTTGTTATTCCTCAGCCCTATAAACTGGTACATAACGACTTTTAGAAATATAGGAAAGTTAGAAACAGAAACCAGCTGCTCAGAACTCGTAACACCTTTTCCTTATTTCCTCTGAGTTCAAAAAGCAAAACCATCCGCATTTGTGAATGTAACCCTTTAATATAAAAATGAAATCATGTGTTCTAGTAGCTGATTGTGACAGTAACACTTCATTTCCCCCTTTCTGCTCTCAAGTGGCAAATTGATATGACATAAGGCAGAAACGTTTTCAAGCACACAGCCTGAAAAGCTTAAAGTGTATCTGTAACACATTAGTTCCTGAAAACTTGGATGTCTATATAGTGTGTCTGTATCTGTAAATTTCTGCAAGAAAACTAATCTAAGCAGATTTGAGCAAACATCTGTCTACAATATCAGCTACTTAAGTGAATGTATTGGTCAGGATTGTTTCTAGGGGATAAATTGAAATAGATGTGAAATCAAAATTAATAACAGTTACAGTAATTCATATAGAAAATTGTTTTCTGTTTTTTAAAAGTCTAGTAAAATTTTTGCTTCTATTACTTCTTTCTCTTCTACATCTTCATTTTGTGATAAGTTATAACAAAAACAAAAGGATGAACAGTTTTGGTTTGTAGAGACATTAAGAAAGTTAAAATCATGTCTTGGTGAATAAATTGCATAAACACTGTTTAGACTAAAAATTTAACACTACCCAGGTTGGTGCTACAAAAAAATGGAGAATTTTTATTTTATTGGATTAGGGTTAAAATTAACTTAGATTTTCAGACACAGCACCAGGGTGTGTCCTACCAACAACTCACAAAAAACATTATGTTTCATACACCAAAAATAAATTTAAAAGAAAAAAATGTTACTAATATAAATAAGTGAAGATGATTTGGCTGCTGTACCTTACAAATCAACCTGTAACATTTGTCCAGGCGTTAATAATTTCCATTTCTACATAATGTTTTCTACAAGTGGCTCAAACACAAACAAAATGTGTCAATGGCTCAAGGATGAAAAAAGAAAAAATTAATTTACAGTTGGTAATATTTGCTGCCATGAGCTGTAATGGCCTCTGCTGTGATAAGCAATACCAAGCTCAGATATTCACAGCTTATGGAAATAGCCTTTATTTCAATAGCATGAAATTTATATGTATTACAAAACAAACACAGAGACAGACAGAATCCAGTTCTGACTAGAGCTTCTCTGATTAGTGGCCCACTCCAATTTATAGGTGCTACAACACCTATAAACCCCAGTGAGCACTGGTCACTGCTTAACTGGTGAAGTTAAGCCCAAAACATCTCTCTTCCTTCCTACCTCCACCTGAAACTTCTCTTTATTCTAAGGGACTTTACATGAGAAACAGAGCATCAATGTTGTCTCTTTAAAAAACAGACTAAATACTAGTAGATGAACAATTGATTTTAGCTGACTTACTTCTTCTCAGAATTATTTAATTCCTGTAAAGTATTTTCATATTTTCTTAAAAATTTGAAGGCAAAAAGTTAATGGTTTTTTGGGGGCTGGGAAAATAATATATGAGTAGAAGAAATAGGTCTTTTAATGGATTTCTGCAAGGAAATTTTCAAAACTTTCAAGTTCCTTACTCTCTAAAAAAAGTATTAAATATTTGAAATCAAATTTCACTTCACATTATTCCATTATCTCTCCTGTGCTGCTTCATGGGGCGTTTTCCAGGTGTGTTCTAATAGCTGAGGTCTGCTTCTGATACTCAGAGAGGTGAGGTAAACGTGAATCTGACACAAAAAGAAAGATTTCACTCTCATTCTCCTACTGTAAACTGAATTGCACTGAACAGATTTCAGTACTTATATTTGAAGGGGAACATCTGAATCTTTCCCTCACTCAAAGAGGGAAAGGAATCTTCATGGAGAATAAACGACTCCAAAATTTCCAGTCACCTCTGAAAATCACATGGAAGTACCATCCCCAGTCTGCATGCTCCTGAATGATCAGATGAAGGAGAAGGATAGTCAGGTTTGGGAACAAAGCAGATTCCTGCAACCACAGGGAATTTCCACAGCATTTTTCATACATCTGACTTTATTTCTGATTCACTTCAATAACTTCCACTGTCACTCAGGCTCCCGTGACTTCAGGAGAAACTTTTATGAATGACCATTTTTTAAACAGGAGACATTTGGAGGTTGATTATAAGCAATAAGGAATGGAGAGGGAAAATAGAGAGAAAGATTGGCTCAAATGGAGATAAATAAAGTTTAGTGAGGATTGCCTTATTTTGAAACTCTATTAGAATTTTATAAGAAATGAAACAGATCAAGTTTCAGATCTATTAGATGAAACAATATCACAAATTATTTTAGGATGCCTTATAAAATAACCACTCTGGAGTCTGGCTTCTCTATGTGTTTCTTGGAGTTTTCTGGTGTAGATGTGAAACACTGCTGATACATTCTGGTATGGTTTGAGTGCATTTTGGAATGTTACAGTGTTATTATGCAAGATTCAAAATAAATCAGAAATAGAACATCTGAGTAACAAAGACAGAACTTATATCCAAGAATAAGATTATATGTATATCTTGGAGAATTTTGAATTCAGTTTGTAATAAAAATCAAATTATTGATATTTTCCTTTTTTTTTTTCTTAAGAAAAGAAAAGAATTTTCAGTAAATACAAGCAGGCATTCTTGTCATGTTCAGTCTTCAGGCCCCTGAAGCAAAAATCTCTTTCAGTGTGTAATTCAGTAGCTATAAAGCCTGCACTATTGACACAGCAGACCACATTGTCTCTTGCAGAAGCATTATGGTCCTCCCTGTCAGCGAGAGTTTGCTTATTTAAAAAATAATACTCTGTGTGTGAGGGATATGGCCCAGTGGGTGAGCAAAATAAAGACAGATGGATTAACTCTGGTGTATTTCATTCCAAGGATGACTTTACAGTTAAAAAGTCATGTACTCTACACACTTAACAAGAATTTGCCAAGTTTTATGAAATATAAAATTGCCTATGTGATATATAATAGATTGTAATGTCAATGGATATGAATTTATCTTCCTATAAATTTCAGTACCATGCTGATTCATGTTGAAGAGGATTTTGGAAGGATTACATAAATGTGCAAAGGACTCTTTCAATAGAATCAAGCCTCTATACAAATACTGATGCTTCACTTTGAATTTGCTACCACAACAAAGACATAATTGAGCACATAAATAAATCAACATTTCATTTATTTATAAGATTGGCCCTATCTTTTTTGTTGTTATTACAACAAGGAGACTTCCCATTATTCTGGTGAAAAATAAAGTGATTTTTTTCCTGTAGACCTAAAGAGAAGATATGGCAAGCTGTTCTCTTATGGTGGGAGATCCTAAAGGTATCTTCCAAAATTCAAAACACTGAAGAAAATTAAGGGGAAGGGTTACTCTCTTCAGACATTGCAGACAAACAGTTTCAATTAGTTTACTCTTACTGATAAATCTTATAGTTATTAGAGGGGAAAGTTTGTTTTAAACAGCATTTAAGGCAATTTCTAAATATATGTCTCTTAAAAGCCAAAAGCTGTTTAGAGACAGAAGACTGCTTCAGGAATTCTACTGGCAGATTGCTGCTCTCTGAAAAAATTTACAGGATTTTTCAGTAATGTTGTAACGTTCAGGTGGGGACAGAATTCAGGGAAACCAAACTCATCTAGCTGATGTTTTGTGTCAGAGTTTGGAGGTCTGAAACACTATCTAATTGTATATTCTATTAAGATGTGAAACCACAGAGCAAGATTTATATCAGTCATACTTTTAGGATTATTCAACACTGATAGGTTTCTCTGTGAGTTAGGTATTTTTCAGTTTAAGATATAATATTGAAGAAAATAGCACTTGTGGAGATTATTGTGTTGCACCTACAATGGAGTTCTGGCTCTATTTCAACTCAGGCAACACCTGAAAACAGAAACTAACTATGCTATGATTAAATACAAAACTTGTTGTCAGTACAGGAAAGAAAATCAGCAGTTTTCAAGTCCTCAATCCCATTTTACAGGTAGAACATTAGTGTTGTCCACATGATATTTCCCAGACTTCCACAAAACAAGGTATGAAAACTAAATGAAAAGCAAATCATGTACCTGTATTTAACAGCAATTAGAAGAATATACAGCTCAAAAGAAAGAGGTAAAAGACAGTTTATCTTCTAATTCACCTCAGTGAAAAATGCATCTATGCTTTTGCAGGGAAAGTGTGAATCCTACATTTTACTTTCTCTCACCAGTGCTATAATTTATGCTTCATCATTTTCATATTTATGTACATACATTCATGCCATTGAATCACATAATTTTTTACCAGAGGAAAAAAAGATACTACATACTAAAGGGAAAAAAAATATTAGATGATTTCTCAGGAAAAATGATGTATCGGGCCATTACTAGACCATCAGATAGCAAATAGTTGTCAAAATAAATGTAACAAAATGTATTATGATTCCCTCTATTTAAATAAGCTTCTGGAGAAAAAGTCCCACATGTCTGGGAGGTTATTAATAGTTTCCTCAATAAAAAATGAAACATCAGATTCAGATATACAATTAATATATCAATGCCATATTTTATTTTTAAAAATGTGCTAAGAATAAGTATCATACTTAATAGTTTATCCATGAAGATTTGCTAGGGATTTTAATTTAGGAGAAATGCTCAAATTTAGTGGCTACAATGCTTGAATGAGAAAAAATGAGACAAAAGCAAATTTGCAATTGCTGCTGGTGGAAAGCAGCAGCACTTTTTCATGAGTTTTTTCAGTAAATGGAACTGGAGGGGAGGGAAAGTTGGTGGTACAATTTGTAGGAGTGGCAGTAGGTGCAGCATGAATGAAATGGCTGATACAAATAACCACATGCTAATACACAAGAATTCAAAGGTGACGACTGACATCTCTTTAAATGAGGTTTTACATAGTTGTGCAGTTACATTTTTGTTCTATCTGATCATTTGAAGCCAAAATTAGATGTCTTTATGGCCAAACTACCATGAAAATGCTAAAACTGTGTTTTACCACCTTAAACACATGACAGCAGCATCTCTTCCTCAAGGTCCAGTTTGATTTGATTGTCTAAATATGTTTGCAGTATATGGAGTTCTCTTGTCATTCAAGCGATATTTGTTTTGCTTCTCCTTTCCTACCTGTTATATGTGCAGCTATGAGAAAAACACTAACTCTTTTGTTTTCTTTTTCGAAATCCAGAGTATCTACCTTCTCTGTCCATGTCAATAAGACACCATTAAAGTCTTTAGAAGAAACATACAAATAATGAAATGAAAAGCACTGTTATATTCTACATCCCTTGCATAAAATCTTACTGATGTTGCGTGTCCTTTCCATGCACTGACATACTAAACAGAGGGAAGACGCAGAAATTAAACATCTTACTGGGTTTTCCTGTATTAGTTAAAGATTCATTCCAGCCCAGCTAAGCAAAACTGTGTAGTTAACTTTGAAGAGAGACCTTAAGAAGGAAAGTAAAAAAAACCGCTGCAGCCATCCAGTCTCTCAAAATATCATTGCTGTAATTGCCAGAATTATAGCTTGTGGTTACCTGCCACATTCTTTGGTGCTCAACTCATGGTTATTGAGCTACCACAGTTTAAAACTTTGGCTCAGAGCTGTTTTGCAATCCACATAATGCTATATCTACTGCACACATTGCAGTATCAAACAACGCACAGGCCTTGAGACAAAGTACGCTGAAACATACCCACATAACAAATAACATTTTAGATGAGTAGAAAACACTGCATACTTGATATTATTCCAAAGGACATGTCTTAGCTTTTGGTTCTCAACCAGAGTGCACTAATCATAAAAATAAACAATACTTCACGTCTTTCAGCTTCTGAGATCATCAAAAAGACAAAAAAATGGCTCATTTCTAAAGATTTTTTTTACCAGATCTTTTTACCACAGATAATGAAGGCAACTTAATAAAAGTCATTATAGGGATCATATTCATATATAGGCCAAATTTGTCATACTTTTAACCCTATTAAATGGCTTGGTAATAGCAGGATTGTTAAATGTATTAAATGCTTCCTGATAAGATATTGAGTTCTGATCCATTTTGTAAATTTCCTTTTCCTTACAAATGACCAAAGTGATGGAGACACAAATCATGATCCTGATTTTAAATCAAACTGTTGCTAGTGTGAATAGAGTTAAATCAGACCATTCACTAACACAGAAGATAGTTTTACTCTATCTGTTTCAGAGCATATTTTGAAGAAGCCTACCCAAAGGAAGAGATTATTTTCCTTTACCAATTGCTTCCAGAGAAGAAAACACTGATGTTTTAAAGCTCTAGGTTGACAAACTTGTCTGGAACATAAACTATCTAAATTGAGACCGTTTTTATGTTAATGTCTTTCAACATGGTCATCTACATTTGTCCAAGTCTCGGTGTTTCCCAAGATGCTTTATGACTGGAGGTAGAGAGGGGTAAGTGCTGTCCCATTTTTCTGTGACAATTATTGTGTATTGACAGAGAAGAGTTATTAAATTTAAAAACAGTATGTAAACTTTATAAATGACTGACCAGCAGACTCAGATTGGAAACATGTCAAACTTAAGCTATTGCAGGCATATGTAAAAGTGTTGCTGATGGTCTCTTAATGCCTGTACAGCCTCGCTGCTGTTAGCTGACAAAATGATCTGGTGAATCCCTGTGTTCCCAGCCACCACAAGCATTACCCTCTCACCTAACCTCTGATCCTTTTCAGGTTCATAACTGTCATGAAGAATGTCCATCAGAAATGAAAGAATCTGAAATAATTGTGAAAATAATATATCTATTTCCTTTTGAAGTAATGTAACTCTTGTCTGGTAACAATTATATAGAAACACAGTGAACGCTCTACATTTGCCATGATGTACACAACTCTCTTGGGTTTGCTTTTTGTTTAGCAGTGTGTTGATGACATGGAAACAGAAGCAAAGCATTACATCATGAAAAGACACAAAAATATTCTCAATACTTAAATTCTTAATCTCAATAATTATTCAGCCGATCTGGAAATGTTCAAAGACTGGAACAGCTGACCTAGCCAGTCCACTTTGTCATCCCACTGCAGTTTCCTAACACCTTCTTCCAACTTCTGAATCCTAGCATGTATGGATTGAGAGCAATCAGATAAATTCATACAGCACATTCTGTCAAAATCTTGACATCCATGACCATGGGCTAACAGCAAAAAAGCTATTTTGCTAAATAGCATGGCATACAGAATTGACATCTGTCAAAAGACCAGAAAGAGTGAGGGAAGTTGCATTAGTTTGTTGAGCGAACCAACAGCCAAGCTTTCGCAAGGTAGTAAGAGTTTTGGCTGCAGCAACTCGTGGGGCAAAAATTGAAGCAACCTTAACAAGTTGAGGATTCCAAAACTGCAGTTGAGTCACAATCTCTGGTAACTTCATGATGCATGTGTCGGTCCTGCTCTGCCTTGTGTGTAGGATTTATAATCATGGCTAAATTAGGAGTTATCATTGTGAGGTGGCCAATAGTGCAAGGTCCACCAATCCTTCGCAGAGGTAAAGCAGGCCAGGCAAAATCACCACAAATCAAAAATATCCCTTGAGGCAACTTTCATGGGAGAGAATCTGAGGGTGCATAATACACAGAGCCCTTGAATGTTACAGTTTGACTGTACCACAAAGAACGACTGAGGAGTAATAACTGACTTGGGGCAACATCCTGAGTTATCTTGTAGTGTGGACCACTGTTTCGGTTATACTTTTCTATTTCACTGTAGTTGAAGTGTATGTAGACACCGTCTTAATCGATCTCAGCACTTCAAGCTCCTGTGGCTCTGATGAAGTAGGGGTAAACGATCATCTCACGTATCAAAATTATCTATGCGTGATACCATGGAGGCATTGCAGAATATGCAAGGCAACGTACCCTGAGCTTCTGTCACATCTGCCTCCAGGTACAATATTCAGCAATTCAAATGCACTGTTCATGTGGTTTAACTCATTCTGCCCTGCAACACTTATGGTGGCTCCTAGTGACTTTTCTTGACAACATTGTGGTCATTCTGTCACCTTAGACCACGGTACTTCCATCACAATACTTTCATTCATAAAAACAAGGTCTGAGCAGATTGGTGTGAGGATTCCTGAGCTGATCAGTCATTTTAGCCAAGGCAACACAGAAATCCCACCAGGTAATGGTTGAGAAAGATCCTATGTTGTGTAATAAAGAGACAGAAGTAAACCAATTATGACTGATGGTGTGTTTTTCAGAGGCAGGCTTCATTTGGAGAGTAATGAAGACTGCGGGAAGTCTCTGTACCATGGAAAGAGGGGATTTCATAGCAAAGATGGTAAAGTGTAAGCATGTTTATTCTTACAGAATATCCATTTTGGTGTTTAACTAGAGAAAAAGAACTAAAAGTTAGAGAAAGGCAGAAAGAAACTACGAATCCAAGAAAGACATGTTTAAGATCATAGTGAAGGATGACATTAGGCTGTTTTGTGAGTATTGATAAAAAGGCAACATATTCCTCAACAAGAGTGCCAAAGTACAGGATGCAACAGAACTCAAATAAACGCTATAAACTTATGTAAATCAGGTCTAAAGTTGAATTTGAAAGACTTCCAAATATGTTAAGATAGAAAGACAGTCAAAACAACATAAAGTCTGCTGTTTTACAAGTAAATGACCCCATGAAATAACCATGCAACCATGAATGATGGATGTTAATGTTTGAAATCTCAGATTCAGTTGACCTATTTTTTTTAATCCTGTTTGATTTTTTCTTTTTTTTTTCATTCAAAGTATTTTAACAAAGTAGAACCTTGAAACTCAGAAATTAATTCTTGTGTTCCACCATACAATTTGTATTGTTTATTTAGGCTTCAGCCATAATGGCAGATATGTGTACTTTTAGATTTGTATCAAGTCCAGCCACTCTTGCATTTTTCCTGGGGATTTTTGTTTGAAGATAAAGGTTTGCTAACATTAAATCATAAGGAGAAATGTCAGCAAGAGGAATAGCAGAAAAATCCTCCAGATACTAATGAGATTCATTTATTCATTGTTCAAGTCTAGATGCTTAAAATATTAAAATGCAATTGTTTCTTTTTACAACTCTAAAATTAGGAAAGAGTTTTAATTTTCTTTTGAGACAACAGTGTCTTACTGTACCCTCTTAATAGAAACACAAAGATAAAAACTGTCAATAACTTAGTTTTAATTAGAATAATTTGTGCTAAGATTTTACTTCTTAAATTAAAATATAATTTGAAGGAGATTCCCACACACACACACACAAACACCCTTCTAAATAGAAGTGTAATTTAAGAAGTTTACATATTTAGGATTCCACAGAATCATAGAAACAAAGAATATGCTGAGTTGAAGGGACCATTGGGATCACTGGGTCCAGCTCCTGGCCCTGTGCAGCACAACCCAAGTTTCATGTGCCTGAGAGCACTCTCCAGTCTATATTGGATAGAGAGTGGTAGCATCTAATCAAAACACTGCCTCTGCTGAAGCTCCACCGTCTGCTGGAAGTATTCAGGGACAGAGCTTGTCATCCCTCATCATGTAAGTGACCCTCTCTCCCCAGTACAGAAACTTCCAGCCTCCTTCATTATTCAGCAGATGAAGCCTGCCTCCCAAAAACACAGCCATCTCTCATTAATGGTTCAGATTTGCCCATTTATTACAGAGCTTCCTTCACAAAGGAAATCTTCCCTGCTACAAATACAAGCTTACCTTATTGAATACATTCAGCACAATTTAGGAACACCATGAAACTGTTACAGGATATGTTGCTGAAAGAATTATGGTTTTTCTTCTACATGAAACAATGTATCACTGAATATTTAACAACACGGATATTCTAGTAAGGTTTAGAAGGTTCTTCTAATTTAAGTAAAAGACTATTTTCAAATAATACCTGAAGCCAAGTATATACCTAGTCAAATATATTTAGAATATATGTTACAGCTCCAAATAATGGATGTCTCTCTGACAATAGAAAATTATTCATTCCATCAAGAAGGAAGGATTTGTCTTAGCCAAGATACTGAGAAATTATTTTTTGTTCCATTATGACATAAATCATGCCCTTCTCTTGTACTTGGAAAACTGGTTCTGATGAAGGATTACCATAATTAGATGAATTAATTGCTGAGTCTGTACTTTATCTCCATAAACCAACGTCAGAATTTTCCCACCTAAGAAGATACTAATTCCTGGGAGTTTGGAAACATTCAAGTCTACCCTCTGAGAAGCAGCTGAATTAACGTTCTACCATTCATAATGATTCATCCAACTGGAAGACATAACCATTTATCAGAGAATTCCTGGGAGAATCCTGAAAAATTTTGTCACATGTAGAGATTCTGCTATCAGTAGTGAGTCATATGCTTTTCACATTTGTCTAAGAAGCCATACCTTCCAAAAACAAACAAACAACAACAACAGCAACAAACTTTGGAGGCCAATAAATACCAAAGAAAATTCTGCTAAATGTTACTGAAAAGCCTCTTCACACTCAGCAGCTAGCAACATTAACAGCAAGATACGTAAAACAAGGACTACCTAATGAGATCAAGTCCTTCAGTTTTCTTGAGAAATGACAGATGACACCTAGACAAAATGACTGGCGTTATGAGTGTGTGCAGAAGCACCAAATCTGCACTGGAAGTCTTTTGCGTAATTTGGAATACCTCAGGAGACAGGGAAAACTGGAGGACTTATGTCCCCAAACCCTGTTGCACATTGGCTTTGTGCTGATGTCTAGGGTACGTCAGTAGAAGAGTGTGGCTTTCCAATCATCCTGGACAACTGAGGAGGAGAACCTGCTGAGTTCTTCAAGCTCCTGTAAAGAGAAAGTCTCTCTCATATCTAAACATGACAAGAGTTTCTTTCAGAATTAATTGGTTGAAATAAAGGATTTGTGTACACAAGGAAGACTAAAAACTGGTTTGCAACAGCGGGAATAAATAGGCAAAGTTGATCCACCTGTGAAAACTGATTGCAATGTAAATTTTTATGACCATACTATTAGTAAAAATAGTCTTAAAAACTTTTAAGCAAATATTTTCAAAGTTATTTAAAGCTCTTTCTGTCTCCTGTTATTCTGTACAGCTTCTTAGTTTGAAGAGGTACTTGGCAAAAGTGTTTTTTTCTTGGAGTCCTTAAAAAAACTCATGCAGAGGAAAAACCTATGAAAACTGCCCACAGGAAGCTTATATCAGATAAACATAGGAAGTAATTATTCAGCAGGAAAGTTTGGAGGAAATTGGCTGTTTTTCTGTCAGTTCTGGTGTTCCAAAAATTTCAGGACATCAGCAGTAATGAAGGAAATAGATTAGCAATTGCAGAGCAGCTATTGTTTATACAGTGTTGACACTAAATGTCACTCTCTTAGAATTTACCATGTGAAAATAATTTCATGCCGGGGAAAAGCAAAGCAAAGCAGTATTTCTTTTATTCTAACAATATCACAGCAGTTAGTCTTTACATCTCTGCAATTAGAAGTTTTGAGGAGAAAATAATTCACCAGGTAGAGTAGTAAAATAAAAGAAAAATACATTTGAAATCTCAAAATATTTATTAGCGAGGTTTTGTTTCTTGCTTTTTAAGATGATAAAACTTTATTTTGGAATAAACAAGTAGCATAGGAGCACCACAGATTCAACTAAAGAAAATACATGATTTTAAGCTCTTGCTTTAACTTAATTTAATTCTTCACTGGAATGAAAGTACCCTTGGCTGAACTAAGTGATCAAGTCACTAGAAATGTCACTCCTGAATCATCTGATTAACATAAGACAAAGATGAAACTTCTCTTTCAATCAATCCAGCTGAACATCAAGTTCTATCTAACCACAATTGCTTTTTAAAAAATTTCCCAACAAAACTTTCAGAGATAAATATGCATCTGTAGAAGAGCCTGCAGATTTGACAAATCAATATTTTCCCTGTGAAAACCTATCATGGGAAAAACATAAGCAGTGTACTGTAGCTCAAATTTCCCCCAAAGTGGAGAAAGGAGAGTATGTGGAAAACAAATGCAGCTCTAAAAGCTGTTGTGCTTTGTGCAGGCAACAAAGAGGTGAAAAGAAGTAACCCACTTTATACCCTGATGATGCACTTCCTAGCAAGCTGAAGGAAAAGAGGGCAGGACAAGAAACAGCACGAATCTTCAGAAGGAGCCAATTTAAATACCATATTCTCATTCTCACACGCACAAATGTCCGCTCAGGACAGCAGGATTTCAGTGATGTCTCTCTCCCTTGGCCCCCACATCAGGATTACAGACATTATCAGCCCCCACTGGGCTCCAGCAGAACCAAACCAGCTGCTCCTCAGTAGCTCTCCTGGTGCTAGCAGAAAAGGCAGAAACAGACCAACTCCATATGGCTTCTTGGATGCACACTTGTTCCAGCTGTCATCAGTCCTGTGCAATTCTGTGTTTTACTGGTTTACTGTGGTTATCATTTTCCTGTACTTCTCTCCTTTCTATTTGGTTTAGTTGATGGCTATGGAAACTATTTCACTTAATGGCTGAAAACATAATAAGAAATATTTCAGTTCAAATTACTTAGAATAGTTCTGTGAGGATTTTAATGTCTTGTTTTAGCCATTCACAATCATAGTACTGTATTATAAAGAGCTTATCTGGACATGTAACGGATTGCACTCTTAGTAAAGTATCATAAATAGTCTTTAGAAATTTTAAATATCTCTTCAAATTTTATCAGTTGATAAATTAGCTAGAGCTGACCCATTTTTGCCAAGAATGTTAGCTGCAGTAAAAGAGCATTTCTTGCTCATGAAAAATTGAAATAGGTAGGCAAAATTGTTCAGTAAATAATTCTTGACAAGTTCTGATTAATTTTGTTTGTGAAAATTGAAGTACCTTCTTCAGGCAATAGTAAATTCTGTCAGATATCCAAAGAAAAAAAGATTTCTTACTACTGATTTGAATTGTTTCCCATATTTACTTAGTTTCACAACAGCTTAACTTTGAGGACAAAAATTACATTTTGATACTTTCACCATTGCACATGCTCATCTGTCATCTAAATAACCTTTAGCTTCTGATCTTGAAACGTGGTTTCTTGAATAGATTAGTTTTCTGCAACAAAACATTGACAAGTTTGAACTTATAAGGACAGAAAGTTTCAAACAAACTTTAAGAAAAACAAGGTTAGAAAATTCAACCCCGCCATTATCACTCACAAAATTTACTGCATCAATTCAATAAAACTCAGTAAGTGACAATAAAACTCCAGCTAGTGTCAGAATGGCCTGGTAGATTATCCAAAGTAAAAAACTTTCCACTGAGAGAGCAGGCAAGGCTGGGACAGATCCCTGCTTAGAGCAGAACAGTGCCAGCTCCGAGCTCTGACAAAGACAGGCAACAGGAAGATAGTCCAGATCTGAAGATTCTTGGGAGACATTTACAAACGCAAATGGGAAAGCAAGATATAGGGCAGAGGTAGTTGCTGCAGTTGTTTTGCCAGCTCCAAATGTCTGTCTGTCTACAAAATACTCTTTTCCTGAGTATTTGTGGTAGGAAGGCTGAAGCACTGACCATACATTTCATCAGTTCATCAGATGTTTAATCCCATTTTCCTTTTTCCTATGACTTTCTTGATGAGATTGTTACACACTCAAACTCTCCAAATTCTTGTTATATGAATGACCATTAAGGTATTTTGATCACAAATGAATTTATTATATTTTGTAGAAGAAGCAGAAAAATCATGGTGTTCAAGAAATTTACCATTGTCATATTATTCAGTTCACAAAAATGACAATCTGAATCAGACTTGCAAATGCACCACCATTTGAAGGAAGCATTGAAAAGATATCCAGCTCACTGGCACAGAAAAACCCTTTCTCTAATGTTTTCATACAAATTAGAGTGTCTGAAACAATCATATTACAAGGAATTAATACTAAGAACAGTACAGAATAAATTCAATTTGGGGGTTTGTGGGGGAGGGCTCAGCCTTAGGTTTGGTTCTTTTTGTGGAGTACGTGTCTATCCCCTAAACATTTCTTTGTCAGGCTAGAGATTTTGGTTACCAGATTCCAGAGCTTTAGCTCTCGCCTCCAGCTACCTTTTAAAGATTCTACAGACCTCTTGCCTCTGGGTGTTCTGTGCTTGTTTCTGACTTTCAGAAAGTTTTCTTTAAGAAGATCTGTTTGCTCTTATTGAAAATCAGAGTGATAGCTTATTAAGAAAGAGGGCTGAATAAGCAACTCAAATCTCCTTTTGAACTGGTAAGAGAGAGTAACTGAAAATAAACAATGTGACCCAAAATTACTTTTTGTCTTCAACATTTGATTTTCTCTCAATAGGATTTTCATGTAACAAACAATATGGTTTAATCAGTTCTTTGATTTATCCTGTGATCCCTTGGAAAATTAATTATATTTGTAATCATGTGCTGAGAAATTACTGTAAGAAGCAACATTTTCAGGGTAAAAAGCATTTGTTTCACTTCTTTTTGTTCAAAATTTAGGGCATAAAGTCCCCTGGTGCAGTTTCTTTTCAGGAAGCATCTTCCATTTACAGCATTTATTGAAGTGGGAAGTATCACTGCCAGTGTTACAGATGAGGACAATGTGTGCATTGAATAAAAAGTATCCAGGACATCTGACTTAAAATATAAACAATACAGAATGATTTTATGGTGATGAATTTACAAGAATCGGGGGTTTGCATCTCCACAGGCCTCCTGGAAAGCCTGGATCATGTGTGTTTTCCAACTTTTTCCGTTATGCAGCATCCTATGAATTACCTATAGCAATGCCTCTACCTATAGCTAACTGTTGTAAGTTCTGGGTCTCCTTACAGACAGTCACCTCAGACTCTTTATAAAATTTGATATGGCTTTTGTTGACAGAGAAATGTAGGTGAAAAAAATCCATGAGAAAAAGAGGTAGATAAAATCAGCTGCCCCTCTGCCACAAGCCATAAATGACTGATACGGTCCTAAAGCTGACTGAGACCTATTTTTACAGTTTAATTCCACTCTTGGAGTTCTATAATTGTAGATTAAGACTACTACTTTTATTAAGAGGGCGAAAGTTAGATCAGTACAGAGTTAATTCCAGTTTAAGCAAATCTGAGAATCTCTGATTAGAGAAAAATAAATTTGGGTGACATAGACACTGATCTGAAGTTTCAGCTTTTTTTATCACATCTTTCTTCTCTCAGAAACATGGTCTTTCTTTATTATCCACTGGGCTAGTTGTGAGCCCCTATATATGTGACATGCTATTTAATATCAGAGGGAAAAAATGGATCAATGAGGCCAAACTGAAGTAATTTTAAAGTAGTTTTCACCCAACCACTGGACTCAGCCGTATGATATAGAGGCATCATTCAGCTTTCAGTCACCCCAGATTATAGAAGACTTTCTAATTTATATCTTCAAGACTAAAATCCATTTGCTGGTAAATTAAAGCAGAAAGAAAGCTCTGAAAATGCTTATTTTCAAAGAATTGATCCAAATTTAGAGATTTCTAGACTAAACTGTTTTCAGTTTAATTCTTTTCAAAATATTCTTTTCTATATGGAATTTTAGAATGGATATTCTAAGGTTCACATTCTTCCTTTGATTTTTATAAGTACTATTTTTGCCACCTGAATCAAAATCACTACCCACAGGGGTTCAGAAATATATATCAGACTTCCTCTTGATATGCTAACACTGATTTTAAAAATATTGTTTGGACTTTAAATAAAGAGTTATATCAAGTGCCCTTATAGGCTGTCTTTTCTAATCTGGCTAGGATAATAATAACTCTTCTCAAATCTTGATACTGTAAAGAAATCAAACACTTCCTAAGCAGAACCGTCACATTGTAGACTGTTATAAGTAGTTGTCTTTTAATATTTATATTAAATACTTTATATTTTTATTCTATTTTTAATATTTTAATAGTTTGGACAATTCTGTTTGGGAGGAAAATTCATTTCATGAAATGAAATAAATACATGAGTATTATTATAATTATTTTGCTGTTGTTTTTGTTGTTTTTAAGAAAAAAAGAGTAAAACTTCCAACATATGGGGTTTTTTTATTTTGATGATTTGGAAATGTTGTTGGAGTGACAACACAAATTTCCTTTTATACTTTTGTAAGCTTGCATTGTTTCAAAACCTCTTAAACTGTTGGCGTTCAATTACCATCACAATCACACCCTGAACACAACTCTGCTGAAAAAATCAAGGTTCTGTGACCTCTGCAGTAGTGAAACAAGCTATAGTCATGAAGAGGAAATGCTTTCATGTATGTCATTGCCCATGTGAAGATGTCACATCTATTTCTAGCAATACCAAGCTGCCATTTCATTCATTGAAACAATAGATGCCCTCTTCCATCTGCCTCCAAAAGGGAGAGATCCTCAAAAGTTAAAAAAATCTACTACTTCACATAAAAAATAAATAATGATTGAGGAAAATGCATGGAAAAAAGGGAACAATCAAAGGACAAGGAGTGGAAAAGTACAGAATCAGAGGGGTCTCCTGCTCCTCAGGTAGAGTACAGCCAGCAGTGGACACACCACCACCAACATTCAAGTCTCTCTGAAGGTGCCTGGGAAACTGAAGGTGCTGGCCATCTACGGAGGTGGGCTAGCATTTATGGAGGGTGCCAAAAGCATTCCCACAGTTGCCAGAATTTTCCACAATGTCCCAAATTTCTGTCCAACTTTCCCCCAAGGTACTTCTTGCCTTTCAATCCCAAATCACTAAGATCCGCAGACAGAGTTCTCTATCCACTAGGGGAAGGCTCAGTCCCCTTTTGTGTCAGGCAGTGTCAGCCTCATATGCCTGTGGGCACCACTTAACTGAATTTATTCCTTCTTTAAATCCCTCTTCTCCTGATCAGTGTCAGAGACTGAAATAGTGGTTGAACTTTTAATTTGACCAAATGCAATTATTGATTTATTCATATGAGTAAGAGTGATGAACCACTCCAAGAAGGGATTTGTTATTCTCCACTGTAAGTCTGAGCAGACTGCATTTACACACCTGTCCTTTTACTCATGTTAATCAATTATACATCTTCTTGTCACATTGGCTTGTTATGCTGTGATTAGGCATGGAAAAGTGTTGCAGAGCAGAATGAGTTAAACTACATGAGCAGCCCAGCTGATTTGTTAAAGCTTGTGCAGCAACAACCTTGGAGCTGATGTCATGGCATGAACCACGTCCAGGAAGATGAAACATCTCATCCGTTCATTCATGCAGTGTAGCCACAGCACGCTCAACTCTGGAGCAGGCACAGTAACATGTAACCAATGAGCATTAAGTGGAGCATCTTATCACAGCTTTGAAAAGTATAAATATAAGCGCTTGAAACCAACAAACATCTTTGCATTAACACTGCAGAGTCCGTGCCTTATTCCACTGGCAGAAAACAATGAATGACTATAAAATATATCCATCACCTTCTAAATGCAGTTTAATTTTCTGTGTCCCTTGCTTCCTTATTTGATTAAAACACTGTGCTTTCACATTTACAGTCCCATTAATCAATAAATCTGTTTCACAGGGTAGTATATTAATCAATATGAGTAAAAATCAATACTCATGCATACTAATTAATTTATTTGCTTACTCTAATATTGTAACATGTTTTTCTTCTTTTTGCTGCCATAAAATGTCATTCTACTTATTTCCTACAAAATATTCCTCAAGATAGTCAGAATACTCAAGTCAGAGAAGAGAAAAAATATTTAGTAATATCTACCTATATATAATGTTCATTGATAGTGAAGTCCAAGAAAGTTGAAAGGGTTTCAGTAGTTGCCAGGATTTTATAATGACTGAGTTTATCACCTGATCCTGAAGCCTTACAATTTACAAACCTATCCTGTGAGTCCTGAGGCTATCATAATCAAATTGATCATGTCAAGAGCACACTCCCATTGCCAGTGTGATCAGCTTTTTATCAAGGGACTGTACACATAAAAGTAATTCTGGTTTTGGGGGCTCTATTTTCTATTGTTTTGCTTTTGTCTAATTTGGAGTTATTTTTAAAAGGCACTGAGTTCAAGGTCTACCACTGCTCTAGAAAAATACCACATTAAGGCTTATGACTGCTCTGAAGGAATATTCCACATATTAAATGGTGAGCTTCAATGGTTTGTTTCTTTCTTTCTTTCTAATTGAGCATGTGCAACCAGAATAGAGCCAATGAATCAGATTAGACATGCAAACCAGTAACTGTCAAGATTTATTCAAATCAAAGATAATCCTGGTGATTCACTCAGCAGAATTTGATTCTTTATAGCAGTGACAGGATTAGGCATCCTAAATTACAAACCATGGTACAATAAGGCATAATTTCTCAAACCAGAGGTAATAATCGTGTAAACATGATGGAGCAGTGGGGAGCAAAGATGTTCCCCTAATGGAAGACATTTCTCATCAGCAGTGTAAAATAGATTGATAAAAAAAAATAATCCCAAGGATGATTCCTCCCAGCCACCACAAAACTTTAAAGGAATGTTAAGAAAAAAAGAAACAGTAGAAGCTGTCCTGTGAAATCAAGTGTATGATTTGGCTCACTAGGAAGAAAAAACTGTCCTTTCATATAAAGTTTTAAAAATTACCTGGAACCAATGTCCTTTTCCCAGAAATTCCAGGAAATATGTTCGCTTAGAACCACATACTAACTAGAGCTCTGTTACCTGTGCAATCTGAATATCTGAATCAGTGCTTTTGTCTTGGTTGCAGCTTCTATTGTGGTTACATATTGGGGATCCCTTGGTTGTTACTTGTCTTCTTGGATGTGAGTTTTGGTATAGTATTGATGATTTATGTTGCTGGTGCTCTTCTCAGCATCTGGGAACTCAGAATTTCTAACTTTCTTCATGTCCTGTCACAGTTAATAATAGCAATAATAACTTAGTTTTGTATGTGAAAATGACCAGGAAATAAAATATATGTTGATGTTAAATAACCTGATTTTATTAAACAATGGTGATGTGGAGTTCAGGTTCTTAGCCATTTGTGATATCTGCTGAAATACATCTAGCTCTGATGTAAAGCAATTCGTTCTAATAAACAGATTTTGTCTTTGGACCCCATAGTAAGACTCACACAACACAATGTGTAGCCTAAACAGGAAAGATTTAAGAACAAATACAATTTTTAGCAATGAGGAAAAAGGCATGGAACTCAAATATACTGTGATCGGACAAGCTGTAGAAAAGCTGTGTGGAAAAGAGCAAAGAAGAAACTGGTGTATTCTTAGAAGCCTGGACAACGATCAAAACTTGACTGGATGTACACAAGCCCATGAGGAGTTGGACAATGCCATTGGATAACCCCTCCCAGTTTACAGGCAGAAACTGATGCCCAGAAAGTTCTGTCTGAATATGAGGAAGAACTTTACTGTGTAATTGACTGGAACAAGTTGCCCAGAGAGAGTTAGAAATCTCCCTCACTGGAGATATTCAAAGGCCTTCGGTATTAATTCTGTACCATGTTCTCTAGGATGAACCTGCCTCAGCAGTAAAGTTGGACCAGACAACCCACTGTGATCCCTTCAAATCTTACCCATTCTGTGGTTCTATGAATTACATTTGAATGATCATGACGCTCTGGGGTGATTCCTGAGGACTGGAAGAAAGAAAGGTCACTCTTAACTGCAGGAAGGGCAAGAAGAATCTAAAGAACCATGGGCTGACTAATTTCTCCTCTATCCCAGGGAACGAGATGGAACACATAGCTCTGAAAACCATTTCCAAATTTATTAAGGACATGGGGGTTATTCGAAACAATTAACATGGATTTAGAAACTGGAAATCATGTCTGATTAATATCATAGCCTTTGGTGACAAAATTACTTGCTTGGTAGATGTGTGTAGAGCAGTGGATGTTGTTTGCCTTAACTTTGATAAGGGTTTCTGTTTTCAACACTCTGGCTTAGCATTTTCATTGACAATCTGATGAAGTGGGGGCTAGACATGAGGATAGTGGGGTGGGTTGAAAACTGGTGGGACTGTGGAGCTGAAAGGGTTGTGATCAGCAGCACAAAGTCCAGCTGGAGACCAATCAATAGTTCAGTAACCTGTCAGAGAAGCACAAGTTCTACTGCAGTAAGTTCAGTGACCAGTGGAACATGTTCAAAGCTTCATAGCAAAATTCAGTTTCTTGGCAATAAACACTAGCAACATTACAAATCTTTACTGGCATAGTTCCACGGAGCTTTCTTAAGTTCTATTTTTAAGAGTCTGAATGTTCACATGCTCACAGATTAGAAGGTGTACATTGCCACAGTATCACTGTCAAATGGAGAAATGATTATGTTTTTTTATCTAGGCTGTAGAGACTCATAGGACAGACAAAAAAAGATATTTGAAGAATAAACCAAGGGAATGAAAAGTGATAGAACAATCAAATACTTCCTAAAAAGCTATATTTGGGAAAAACAATTTTTAGCAGAAACATTAGAGGAAGATTCCTAAGATTCACAGACTCCTCCTTCCTTGTATATTTGTGTACGAGCAAAATTTTCAAAAAGATATTAAAGAAAAAGCATTAAAGAAACTCAAAATGGCTGAGAGAAGTGGTGGATGGGTCACTATCCCACTTCTTGATTTTTTAACTATACAAACTACTAGACCAGAGTAGTCTGTATTACTCATGTTAGTCACACACCAAAGAAATTGAGTCTATATAAAATAATTAGCCTACATGTTAGGCAAGACTTGTTAGTTATTGTATTATTTTGCATTTCCAATGTATTAATTACTGTTACTGGGGGGAAAGTGTTTTTCCACATGGCTTTATTCTGCCTACTGCTAATTTATTATGACACTAGAGCAAAGAGCAAAAAGAAGAGGTAAAAAAATCAAGAAGGTTTTTATTCTTAGGTCTCCATTCCTCTGTCCTTTGTGAAATAAATATCTCTGATTCAGCAGTTACTGTCATAAACTTGTATGAAAAATCAAACATGCTAAAGTTTCAAGATTATATTTAGGATAAAGAAAACATCTTTATTGTCACAGATGAGGAAAGAGCAGAATAACTATGGGAAAATCAATGTGACCAAATTAATTACTGCTGTGGAGAATATTAGTCGAGTTACAATAAAGGTGAGTGAGTGTTCCTCCATTTTATGTTACAAGAGAGTTTAATAAGTCTATTTAAATCCCTGTTCTGTGAATTCATGCATAGCTTTAAGGAAGAATTTAACATATTATTTTTTAAAACTTCTGTCTTCATGGTGGTCAGGAAATAAAAATATATAACCTTTTGATTTCAAAAAACATAACACCAATGACACTAAATTCCTCCTCATCCCTTCTTTTCTTGCTCTTCTTAATCAACTTTTGCAGGTTCAGCTTAAGAACAGCTGGCAGCAGAATGGTAGTAAATTTGACAACATAATTTTTCAATATTTAGCCGTTTGAAATCAACATCCTCAACATCCTGTATTTTAAGCATACATTCATCTGAAAGCTCAGGTTGAAAATACAGTTGCTTAATGCACTGAGACAAAGAAATTATGCAAACTGCCTGGGGACCAGCATGTATAGGAAACATCAAATTTCCATCAAACGGTGCCTTTATTTCTGCTAAGCTTAATTTATATGCCACAAGTTTTTACACTTGGAAATGTTGGCATGAGATCTCACAGGTACAAATAAAGCAAGATTAATGCTTCCTTGTTTTCTAGTGAATAGTAAAGCATGCACTACCAACTTGCATTTCAAATGAATTGCCAATGAGGTAGATTGGGAATTGCAATTAGTTACTTAATGTGAGTAGGTAGTTAAAATATCTTTAGGAGAACTGAAGTGTAAATGAAGCTGTGTGCTATTCAGCTAACCTGTGCTTTCATTCATTTCATTAGTGCCATTTCAAAATCCTAGTATAGAAACTAGGTGATTTAAAAACTCACCATCATCATTCAACAGATGCAACATGCAGCTGTTCCCATTTTTATGCAAGGGGTTTGGGCTTCAAGTTCCAATCGTGCTTGAGATTCTGGTGGTTTTCATATCTTTCAGTAAATTATCAGAGTGGTTTTTGTACAATAGATCAGCCTCTTTATGTCTAGGCCAGCTTAGGTTTCTCTTTCAGGGTGAGCTGAATAACTCTACCAGCCCAGTGACAGTATTGACTAGAGCTCCACTGGTGGTAACAGGAGCTTACACATCTTGTAAGATTCCTTAATAGATATCTTAGACACCTTGCTGAATTCTGATGCCCACACACAAGGTGGGGATCAGCCTCTTCTCCCAGGCAACCTGCAACAGGATAAGAGGAAGTGACCAAAAGCATCACCAAGGAAGGACATCAGGTTGACATCAGAAAGAATTTTTTCACTGAGAGGATGGTTAAGCATTGGAATAGGCTGCCCAGGAGGTAGCAGAGTCACCATCCCTGGAAATGTTCAAGAAATGACTGCCCATGTCAGTTGGTGTTATGGTCTACTTGGTAAGGTGGTTTTTGACCAAATGTTGGACTTGATGATCTTGGAGGTCCTTTCCAAGCTCAATGATTCTGTGAGTCTCTGAAGCCTCACCCTCAGTTTCTCTCTTTGTTAAATGGCAATATGCTTGGAGACTTGTAAGTACAATGTTCCAGAAAGAAATAAGGATTAATTATGGTCAGACTTAGCTTAGCTCTGACTGGGTTTGAAGTATATTGAAGAGCTGTATTACAGGATGTGCAGCATGTACCATTTTTTCACTAGAACTGAGAAAAAGTAGAAACCTTTCACTCTTTTATCCTCTCTTTCTTCTTTTTAGGAATTCTTTGTTTTGTTATTACTGTTACTGATATATGTTAGACTGCATGAAAATAAGTGAGAAATTATTTGGGATCTAAGTCTAAAGCTTACCCAGTATCAACTCCTTAAGTAGTATAAAAAATCATTGAAGAAAATAGAATGAACATCTATCTGGATTTCTCCACCCATAATGGTTTTTTTGCACTACTGTTCAAACATAATTCTCTGCATCACCCAGCTGAAGGAAATGGCACTGGCACAGGGAGTGAAGTAAAGGAGTTTCTTCAGGGCGACTTGATGACCTTGATACTCACAGCTGAATGCTGAACCATGATGTTTGGAACTTACAAAATGTTGAAGCCATGGGTTTTCTTGCTTTTAACAGGGCTGTATAAGAGTTGAACAGATAGTTTTAGAAGTTTCAAATAGATACCATGCATTCATTGCAACTTTAAAGCTCTGTCCTTGATGTAATACGTAACAGCTCACAGAGGCTTATTTCTCCCCCGAGAAATGAAAGATGACTGGGTGGCAAAGGCCTCTGCACCATAGGTATTTAACATAAGGTAAGAAAAAAACTACTTTTTAGATTATACGACAGATCTTACTTTATTCTGCTTTATATTTATGCAACTGTTATCTTAAACAATACTACAAGAGAATCTCAACACTCAGTTATATCTAACTTAGTAGAAGTATATTCAGGAAAGGTACACATCATTATATGTTCACAGAGCTGTGACCTCTATGAAGCATAACCAACAGACTTAATGGATGGATGTGTGGTTATACCAGAGGTCCTGGTGACCAAATATATATATATACATATGTGTGTGTGTGTGTGTGTGTGTGTGTGTGTGTGTGTGTGTGTGTGTGTGTGTGTGTGTGTTAAAGGCTCTTCCCTCCCTGCATATGAAGAAAATATTAAAGTAAAAAGTATTAAACAGGTATCTTAAGAGAACAAAAAGACATCTGATAATACTCCTTTTTGTCTCTTTAAACCTGAAAAATAGGAGATCAGGTTTTCCTAAGATCTCTGTTTACCTGTGATTAACACCTGTATTTGAAAAGAAAAGCTCTTCTCACACTATTTTAATATACTCACTTACTTAGATTCTAAGCAATTTGTTTGTGTCTCCATTTGAATAAAGAAAGGTAATCCTAAGGTTATCCAGGACTGTCATTTACAAATGACTGCCCATTACTCACACAAAAGAAGTTATTTTTAACTTGGTCACTATTAGAATACAGAGAATTACAACCTGTTTATTCCAGGCTTGGGTAAATTGCCCTTAGGTTGATGAGCTGATAATTATATGTTTCTTTCTTCAACTGATGGCTCAGGGGATAGACATAATATTAGTTATTTGCTTTAACAATTAGGAAATTGTTCAATTTGTGCTCTAATTGACTAAATTGCACCTGTAGAGGTCTAAAGAATTTCATTATCATCTGTGTGAAAGCATCACATTTCCCCTATTATCTACATCTATTTTTTTTCTATTTTAATCCCATCTTTATCAGTGATGTGCATATGACCACAATGAAATTACAATAATTTCCAAGTTTTAAGTATATTTTTTCCTTTGAATATATGTCAGCAACTACAGTACATGATGAATCCCACTTTATGCTCTTGTATTCTGTTTTCCTTTCAGAGTTCTAGCTCCAAAAGATACACAAAGATAATTTAGCACTGAGACAAACTCTAGAAGTAGAAGCAAAATAAAAATATTATATTAGAAAGTCATAAAATGCAGATTCATTTCTCTAAATGAAATTTAAAACATCTAATTTTTAGAGGACAGACATAATATCAACTGTTATACTTAGGAAAAAATTAGACCTCTTAAAGTTACATCATGGTATATGCGTCATGGTTATTTCTGTCAGGTCAATTCATATGATACATTTTTTAAGACAGGCACCTTTCACATTGGAATAACAGATTATCTTCTGGATTTTCCCTTGGGTGTTAGAATAATAAACAAAACAATAACTGAACTGTATTCATCTGGCTCAAAACATACTTTTTATGTCTCTCTAGTTATTTCATGATAAGTCTACCAGCTGGATAGCCTTGAACTACTAAAAATATTTCACTTGGCATGGTTGTTTAATGGAGTAAAGAGCACTAAATTAATTTCCATTTAAAATAGGATTATTTCTTTGTGTTTGTTCCATCCAAAACTGGTCAAGGAAAAGCATTCAAACAAATTGAATTTTTTACCTGTTGGTTGTTTTCATCCAAAATATAACTCCCAAAACTCTCATGTGTGAGAGGCAAGAAAGTACAGCTAGCATACAAAATTTCACAGTTTGCCATCATTTTCAGCTGACTCCATTGCTTTCTCTGTTTGTGATCAGATCCTCTAAGGCCAGACTACACTGGTAACTCACACAGTGGTGTCTGGACCCTTTTTGGGAGTTCCTGAAGATATCAGAACTGTAATAGAACTGGTCTAAAAGAACAGGGATTCAGGAGCCTACACAACTTATATCCTTGGCTTCAAATTCCAATGGATGCATTGTATATTCTGCCTCTTCCTGCTGCCACTGTGCATGGGTCTTTTTCAGTTGTGCAGATTGAAAAAGGAGAATGATAGTCAGCCACAAGTAGCAAAAGAATAATAAAAGATCTACCAGGCACATCTACTGCTGCCTTTTGGAGCCATTTCTAAGGAAGGTATTACTCTCTGCTACCTGCCTCATGATCAAGTAAAATTACAATTTGCTCTTTTCAGGTCTGAAACATATAAGCTTCTCAATAGCTTATCTATCTATCTATAGATAACTGGGAGCTTTATTTCCTACTGTATTTAACTGACCATCTTATTCTCTGGTACACTATCACTGATTTTCATAAGAATTCTGTTTGAGGATCTGCAGATTAACTGTTTAAATATAGCAAGAATGACCTAATTTTCAGTGAAATACAAGATAAAGAAAATTAAATCTGTAAGCCATTTTTAAACTTGTAGAAAGTACATGTCAGCAAAAAGCTTTTAAGTAGATTTACTTATTAGAAAGTATGGATAATAGCTTAGAACCAGTAACAACACTGTGTTTATTGGTGCTACTTTCTATAATGGCGAAATGCTTCTCTCACTTGTGTCCTAAACTTACATTGTATTTTGTATTTGCATATGCTAAAAGATGCTGAGCATAATCTCTCCTTCACAATGCTTTTTGCAATGATCTTTCGGTTCCCAGTCACGATCTTTAAGTATTGCAGCAATGATCATGACTTGACATAGAGGCGCACTGTTCAGAAAACCATCAAGAAAACAGGTCATTCCAAAGATTGTGTTGAATTAAGTTGATTTTCTTAGTAACTCTGCCACCTGCAGCACTAAAGAACAAATGTCTTCATGATGGACATTTCAAACATAGTTTTTCATAAGGTGCCCACAGCTGTTCTTTCTTTTCCCAGTGAATTAACCACTTCATTGCTGTTCATTCATGCATGTGTCATTGTCGTTTTAAGGAGAATGTGAATGGAAAATGTAGCTTGAAGGTCTAGTCTTACTGAATCAGCCTCATTATCCTGAACACACTGATATGTCTTTTAGTCCTAAAGAAACTATTTGTACCTTTTACTACCCATATATGCAAGAACACATAATATTACTTAGGAGAAAAATAATTTGAATTTTGAATAATCAGGGTTGGCAAAATCGTAAAGAAAAGGCAACAATGTAATTTTTTTTTGTAGTTAAGCCATATGGCCCATAAGATTGAATAAACAAAGAAAGCTAACGAAAATGTTAGGTGATGAAAATGAGACTTAGAGCAAACATTTTTTACCCCAGTTTTAAGTGAACAAAACTATGAACACATATTAAAGTTATGAGGTAATCTAAAACTAAATATAATTTGCATGGCAGAAAATGTAACTTAGTAGGTATTAGCACTGTGTGGGTTATAAAATACAATTCTCTGTATCACTTGGACCAGATGTTGGTTGGATATTCACTAGAATTCAAGTACCCCTTAGCCATACTAATACAAGAAATTATCTGCACATTACAGAATGTTTGAAAATCAGCTAAGGCTAGTTATAGAGTTCCAGACATAATATGGCAAAGAAAAAAAATTTAACCCTCCAGCTAAGAAAAAGGACTAATTCAGTGTTCCAAGTGCTATCCAGCTGTTCCTTCACTATGTCCTGAAGACCTGATGTTAATTCTAGGATGCCTATCATGAACAGTAGAGTCAGAGCAAATGGTTACAATCTTCTTGATTAATTATTCCTAGTCTTTACAATTCAGCCCATTTTATTTGTCCACTTTCAAATTCACTTTCAAAATATTTTCGAAAATTCGTTGAGGTTTTGAGATGTTCAGTATTAAAAATTTATTATCCATTTTTAATTGCTAAAATTCTTCCCATTACTGGCAATTCCAAGTGATAGTTAAAATTTTACAAGATCATAAACACTGCAAGAAACAGAAGTAATGATTACTCAGAAAATATTCTGATTTTTAATGTAAAATAGGGGACATAAAATTTCTCTTATGACAAAATATTTGATTCCAAAATTTTGTTTCGTTTCTTGAAAAGTAAATCATCCACTAGGCTTCAAAAGTGAAAGAAACTACTCTTGGAGATTCTTCATTTCTCATTTTATTGTTTACAAGAGAGTTGAAGAAGTTCTCAATAATAGGGTTTTTCTGCAAGTTTTCCAAGTGTACCAAATGGAAATTTCCACGGAATTTGTGTGAAATGCCTCAGTCAAGGAAGAAAAAAAAAAGAAATATATCCAGTTATCTAACCAAGCCAAGTATATGTGGAATAATATTAATCTCTTCCTCTTGAACTGGGCTTCCTGGATTCACTGCAGTTGCCCTGAAGTCCCAATCTTTAATGAATCTTGCCAAAGGCCTTCTGGTCATTCCTCATCTTCTTTGCAATACCGGCGTGCCAGCAGTAAGGGGTCATGAGTCCAGCTGGTGACAAAAGCCTGATAAAAACTGACTGAACACATCATTTTCAAGTCCTGTAGCCAGGCTCCTGCCCACAGGTATTGGGTTCTACATGAGGACTTAGTGCTGGGTGGTGGGAATCACCACAAAACTAGCAGAGAATGCAATGAGAGCAGTATCAGATCCCAACTACAAAGTAAATTAAAACTGAACAACCCCAAGTAATATTTCTGGTCTTCTAAAGAGCAGTACAGGAAAAAAAAGGTTTCCTGTGGTGTTAGCTGAATCACCAGGGTGTTTTCTTCAATATCCAAACTGATGGATTTACAGAGTAAATAAAGTGCATTGTCTCTGATTGCATTTTGTGCTTAGAGAGAAAGACCTTCTCAGGTAATTCACAATTTTTACATTTACATTTAAGCAGTGAATTTTTTGTGGTGTACCTCAAGGAAGAAGTGGCTTGAGTTCAGCTGTAATTAAAATGTTTCTTTAATCATCTGCAGCATAGCCCACAGTAAATCTGAAGAAACAGCAAACCTGTTAAACAATGTAAAATACCATAACTTGCACTTTTCCTGACAAGCGTGTTATCAGTTTTCATAATCTCATATAAATAAACCCAGAAATCTGTGCCAAGGCTTGTGGACTCTCTAAAGGAATGTAAGACCTTCCAGCAGGAGTATGCAAACATGGAAAGATAATTAACATTTATTGCTGTCTTTGTTGACAATTGCCAAGTAATATATAAAGAAGTTATTCCAGGTAAGTCATTCATAGAGAGATCAAGGACTGTTGTCTTTCCATTTAGCCAAGTTGGATGTCTTTATCCACATTTGGAAAAAGGCCGTGCAACTGAAGAAAGCAACTTCTTACACAGGCTTTGTTTTAGCAACAGCTCAAGAACAGATATTTCAGATTGATAAATTTGGTTATAAAAGGAACACATTTCATTATCTTGCATATATTACATTTCCTAAAAACAAAATAAGTCATTGTTTTACACCTTTTTATGCACACTAACATAAAAAGTTGAGTAGTTTATGGCAAATGTTGGGCCACTCTCAGCTTTTCTTAAAACATTTTTTGATTAATTTTGGAGGATTTTATTTACAGTTTTGAAAAACTTGTATGGACTAGGAAAAATTACATTTAGTACAGCATATTGAACTAGTTTCGCTGATGCAGATTTGTTTATGTTGACTAATTCTTGATTATTCCAGAAGAGGATATGAGACCTCTCCACTTTAGGACTGACCACAAGGAGGCTTCTGAAACATAACCCACATTTTTTATCCATACAAAGTTCTAGTTAAAATTACTGTTGACAAAAATACACTGGATGACTTAAAATCCAGTTGCTTGGGGTCTTTTTTCTTGTTCATTCTTACATGCACTAGCTCTGAGTAATCACTGAGATTTTTTTAACATTCCTCATTGCCCAACACAGTGAGAATAGTCAGTTTAGTTCAGGTTGTCCTTACTGATATCACCTGTGTTTCAGGGTAATTTGGTAAGTCATCTGACCCTTTTAAAGTGTCTAATCTAATGTGTACAATCTAATGGAGAGTTATAACTAAATATCTCTACAGGAAGAACTCGTTTGCATGGAATAAACATTTACAGTATTTTGTTCACTTATGTTCACAAATGGGGACGGTTCTTCCATGAGGAGATAAAAACTTTCAATAGATTAGGGGTAAAATGACTTCTAGATTGATTTTTTTTTCCAGCTAACAACTGGACACCACACTCAATTGCAATAGAATATAAATATATTCAATATAAGGCAATGTTGCTGTTGCTGCTGCTATTATTATTATTATTATTATTATTATTATTACTACTACTTCCAATCTTCCAGCATATGTAAATAGCATTAATTTCATTCATACATTTATTGTTAAGGGTGAAGCTACTTAGCAAATTTTCAGGTTGGGCTGAAACATATTTTAATTTAAAATACAAATTTAATTTTTTAATTCAAACTACAAATAGATCAATTACTCTGAAAATGTTCTATTATCCTGCTTTTTCTTTTTCCTTTTTTTTTTTTTTTCTTAAACCAGGTCACCAACTCATAAAATTTAAAGGCTTGCTTCCTAAAATTTCCAGATGTCTGTGTACCTGTCTGTCCTGGATGTTGTACTGCCTGAGGGATCTTTGTGGGTTTGGCTCTTCCATTTCTATACCTCCCCACACTTGGCAGGCAGTGTTACTGTGGTTCTGCTTTGTTTTGTAATTGGACAGAGTGGCTACAGCAAGTCTTGTAACCAACATGTTGAAAGATTAACAAAATACACACAGCTCACTCTTGCTATCTTGAAGCTCTTATGAATCGAGGTCTCTTTAATTTGTAACAGTCTTTGTGAGAAAGTGCCTTACTTTAAAAGACATCTGTCAAAGCAGCATTTTGGAGCTCCATGTTCTGTGCTAATCATAATCATAATCATGTTCTGTGCTATCGTGAGCATGTGTAATAACTTTTATTTATAACTGTTTTTATTCTTGCTGGTAAATCCTGCTTGTCCTTTGACAGTTTTCCTTCCCAAGGAGCCAATACGATACATTCTCAAAGAAGGGCAGAGAAGCACACCAAATTTCATCACACAGTTTCCCTCCTCATCATTTTCCATTTCCCAAGGAGATAAACTTTCCTAAAAGAGAATTTCTGTTTGGCTGAATTTTGGGCAAAATAAATCCATAATGCTCTCTGCAGTTTGGCCTGTGTGAAAATTCAGATGATTGCCAATATTTAACAGGACTCCTAGCAGTTAACATTACCAATACCCCAAGCTACTGGCTAATATTAAATTCTGTGCTAGACTGATTTTTATATTACCAAGAGGCCAGAACTTGATCAGCCATTCCAGCCCTGATATTGTTATTTTATTAAATAATAGTTAACTTAAATACATTCAATGTGTTTTTTCAAACATGCTCACATCTTGTGCTTATCTGATGATTTCATAATGAAAATAGATATGCTGTACATTTGATACAAAATATGTAATAAACCACGGTTCTCTCTTTCCAAAAATTAAAAAAAATCATCTGCTTCTAATTAATGTCAGTACTTTTGACGGATTTGGCACTGCTACCTTATGTTGATCCTGGCAAAATTTAGTCACAAAAAATGAGTTTATAAACTGCAATCAATTAAATCCTAACTTTTCCTTGTACTATTTATTTACACTATGGTAGTGTCTAGAAACACTAATCAAGACCAGATTTGTATTAAAAGAGAATTATAAGCAGACTTGTATTAAAAGAGAGATTTATATGAAATATTTCAATTAAGTGATTCTGTGTCCTGAGTCAATAGTTAAAGGCAGGAATGAAAGGGAAAAAAAGGAAGTAAATTTGGGAAGTGAAGTCACACAGAATGCCCGAGGCCAAGAATAGAAATCTCTCTGTCTGAAATTTTGATGTAGTGTTTTATCAGCAGGGCTATGGTCTTAAATCAGTAGGGTATTAGTTATTGTTATGTACAACCTGCAATCAAAACCACATGCCCTAATTTCATTACAGTGGACATCATATCCTGTAAGGCCTTCCCAGGATGGAGCTTTGCTGCTTAGGTGTAGCACACGTGCTCAGAACAGGGCGCTCAGACACCCACTGCCCCTGCACAAGTGCAGATCTTAGGAGAATATTTATAAATATTCTGATTATATTATATTATATTATACTATATTATATTATTATNAAGAGGAGAAATGAGGTAAATACTCCTCAGTCACAGGTAAGGGACTCATCTAGAAGCTTGACGTCACTGTTATAGATAATCAGGGTTTTTTAATGACCAGAAATTGGAATTATTTTTTGTTACATTAGGTACTTACATAAGCGTAGAAGAACTCTGAGTAGGGAAGTTCATAAAGTGGCCTGGATTCATGTGGTAGGTATCTTAATACCACCACTTTCATTTACTGTACTTGCCCAGTAAATATTTTCTCATTTTGATCTATCTTATGCTTATTAATTTGCTGCACAAATACAAAATTGGTATTTGAATAAACAAAATAACAATACCAATAACAGTAGCAGCATTAATGAAGCCAAAGATGGATGGTACCTTTCACCCTAGATTTACTGTAAATTTATTTACCTTGGAGAGGCAAATCATAAATCCTTCAGATTTTCATTTGAAGAGATCTACATACACAAAATGTTCTAATATACGAAGGAGAAAAAATAGGATTAGAAGCATTTCTGCACACACAATTTTCTCTTAGAAATTCACAATTAGAAGATTTATTACTATTACATGTATTAGTAATGTAAAATAAAAATATTTTTAGTTAATAAAAATATTGAGTAAAAATGTTAAAAATTATTTCTCAAAAACCATTTTTAACATTTTTTGCTTAATATTTTGAAACAAGTTATTCTTAGGATGCATAAGTGCGGTTGCACAGACAGTTGCAGCGAGGCGTAAATCAGCAAAGAACCAGAGCTTTTGAGTTCCACACAAGGGTCTCCATGTTCCCACGTGCAGCTTTGAGGAGTGTGGAAGCAGCAGATCCATATCTTCACAAAATTATGCCTTATTCAGCAAACCTAACTAGCAAGTTACAGAGTGAGTGCATGGCCACACACACGAGTACCCTTATTTCTGACTGTGTTGTATCTCTTACAGCCATGCAACCTGAAATTGCTTCTGTTACAGCAGCACACTCAGGGGTGGATTACCATTTGTTATTCCAGTCAGTAGGAGAAGTATTCTTCATCAGCCATTTCAGATCACGTTTTATTTCTGAGGTGATGTATATTGAGCAAGTAAAAGAGTGGTTAATAGTGTAAGACATTCAGAACCTGTGTACAGAGAGAAGTAATGTATCACAATTAACAGTCGATACTGAGCTTTCACTGCCCCCCAGACCTTGAAAGATTGTGCTTCATGGCTTTGTTGTCCCTAAAGAAAGGACTGGTATACATCACATCAACTGGATTGTGCTTCTGTCATGTCTTATATGGTTCTGTGTCAAGCAGGAAATGTTGAAAAATAGCCTAAATTACTGTCCTAAAGTACTTGTAGTTTGCATTAGCTGTATAAACAGATGTGTTGCGCTTGGTGTTCCTTTTATTTTTGTCACATTTTTGTTTACACAAACTGATACTTAACTGGAATTCTTGCTGGGCATCCATTAATATAATTCCATACAATCCAAAACTGTAACAGATGTTATTAATCTTCAAAAAGGATTGGAGAATTTTTTTCACTGTAGACAAAATATTACACTAGTGTAGGCAACAATCCCATTAAGAAACCAAAGTGAACCATACAGCCATGACAAACTGAGGGGAATAGATGCAGCTATTGATTTATTATACATGCATATATAAAATAAATGCTATAAAGATAACCTACATGGTTTACAGAAAAGTATTTCATTGGGATTTTACCATTCTCCTGAAGAGAAATAATGTTCTGACATCTTCTGTGAAGCCAGAGAAATCTTTCTGTCACCTGTTCACTATAGCATTTGTCACAGTGTGTAGTTGTTAGGAATAGGTGGAAGAAATCACAGCCCTTGACTTTAGGAGCTTGACCCCAGCAATCCATTCTACAATTCTCTACAATCTGTGAAGAAAGGTGCATATTCTCAAGGAGCTATTCAGAATACCTGACCTAGGCAGCAATTAGAATTCCCACTTCAAGTCTTTGAATCACCTCTAAGTGTAACTGGTGCATTATCAACGCCTTTCTAGCTACCAGTGCAAAGCACAGCACTGTGAACTCCATCTCACACAGACCCAATGCAGGCACATTCTCTGCAACTGTGGAGGAACCTAAAATTTCTCAGCCTTGACAGTGCAAACATCCCTCTTCATCTGCTGCACTATTTCAATGGGGCAAAAGGGAACTATCTGAGTGGGAATCTTTTTAATCCCATGCATGTGGTTTATAGATACTAAATAACACTCTTACAGTTTAAGAAACTGTCAGTTGGTATGATTTCTTTTCTGGATATATCTGTAGCCTTTATTATTCTGATTTCTCTGTTTTCTCATTCATGTCCTTTATAGACTTATTTTCTATGTAATGGAAACACAAGGAGAGGTACTGGATCCATAAACCCATTTTGCTAAGGCTGCTACTGAACATGAGAATCATTGCACCTCTTTAAGCCAATGCTAAAACTCTGCAGTCTTACCAAAAGAATGCAGTAAATATTTATCTGGTCACTTACACATACAAATGTTTTTACAAAGATATTAATTTTTGAATTTGTCCATAACAAAATAATATATTTCTGAGCATTGAATGAATGAAGAATTTTAATGTCTAAGTTTAAAAATTCACATTAAAATATAATTTTAAGAATGACTTTGTGTAAATCTAAGAAGTGCCATCAAACTATATGTTGAAAGTATATATCCAGTCAAAATGAATACTTCTTTATTCTGACAATTGAACTATCAGCAAAATCTTCACAATCTTCAGTATCTGCTGAATGAATTCTGGAAAATAAATTCTGTGCTTTAAGAAAATGTCAACAAATTAGGTATACGTGTTAAATTACGACTCCATACACATTTTCTAAATGGTATTTTGCAAGCAAGAGAGAGAACTGCTGAAGCTGTTGAGGTCACTGAACAGGCTGAAGTAACTGAATTCTGTAATAAAAGTGCTCAGTCTGAAAATAAGTATTTGACTCCTGTTGGATGCAATGAGAATTGATGCGAACCTAGAGTCCCCAATACGTACAGTACTGTAGTGTTTCAAAGACATTAACCAGGTCAAAAAGGCTATAAAATATTCAGTATTAAGACTTATGGCATTACTGTAGCAAAAATGCTTTATCTATTTTAGGACTTGGAATAAGCTGTACAAGAATTTTCCCCCCTCTAAGCCAGTAAACCAGCACCATCTAACACCAAATGTAATTAGTTACAAATTGCCTGTTACAAGTTAATTAAACTTCCTTGCGTCTCTGCTGCTTAAGCAACATGTAGATTCTTTTATGCACTTGCCAATTAGTGCATGGGGATTCTGCTTTCTAATTGGATAAAAAAGTAATAAACTGAGCAGTGTGCTGTTGGTATCCAGAATGACTTTGTTAAAAAAATAGTGGAGACAGGTTTAATGCTTCAAATATTTATCTCAATTGAAATTGATTAAAACAATTTGAGGTTCCATTAGATATAGATACAATCCTTTTGTTAACAAAGTCCATCTGGTCTTAGAAAGAAAATTAAGATTCACTAATTGAAATTTGGAAGCTTTTTTCCAAACATGCATAATTCATACTGACAGAAAACAGAAGCTGCAATTCACCACAAACTGTCAAGTAGATGAATGTTTCATTTAGATGGAATTTAGGATTTCACCCAGCAAGAATCTACAAATGCTTATATTAAGTCACAGCCTGAGAAAAGAAAATCTGTTCTCTTTTTACTGGCTCAGTATTAAAATCTCTTTTTCACTGTGAAACCATCTTAACCTTTGATGGTACCACATTTGACCTTTCTCATTGCCAGCACTGGAAGGACATTTCTAACTCATGAGCATTATTCAGCTGTGCAATCTTGCAACTTCACTTGCAAGCGACTCTGCTTTTTTAACTTGTTATATATTTATGAAATTCTGCTTCTGTGTCAGGATGCAATTCCATTTTATAAGAGGGTTAAATTTAATTACTTCTCTCATTGGTAATTTTTCTTTCCTCCTGCCCTGTACTTTGTCCCTCAAAAAGCAGCCTCAGGTCAGGTCACTTATCCAGTCTACAAAGTGGTGCCCCACAGTTGCATCAAAGGAGCTGAGCAAACTGGGCACAAGTAGCTGCAGAGAAGAGAGGCCAGGAAATTTCAGATCATTGTGGCCAGCATACACTTTACATGGACAATGGCAAGAGAGACATAAGCACAAATCCTCTCTTTATCACCCTGGGACAGACACTGATTACCTTCTTTTTTACCATGTATGACATTTACATTTATTTGTCATTTCTGAGCTGCTACTTTGCTGTCTTGACATGTTTGAAACATGAATGAAACTGCCACTTTTTACTGAAGTGTGGGAAGTATCTAATACCAGCCTTATGTTCAACTCAAACCATGTTTAGATTTTGATGGATCTTGGCCTCATAAATATCCACAAAAAAATGAAAGTTTGGCTTTCATAGAAGACCCTGGCATTTATATCCCTGGTATCCCTGGCTTTATTGGTTTTGTCTTTTGTTACCCATACACATTTCACTCCTCATGAAAAAAAAAAAAAATTAACATAGCGAAACGTAGCGGTTGTCAAAGGGTGATGGGGAGAAAAAACTGGTGAAAGATATGCTATAATTGGAACTTATCCTTCTGCTTTGCAGTATGCTCTGGATGAATTTTATATCAATAGAGAGCTTTGCTGAGCCAAGATAAATAATCACTCAAGTCAGTGTACTCAGGCAAGAAAAATCAAAGGCATAGAATTCTGAAGGAAGCACAGGTGTTTTCTGTTCTTAGCAAACCACCTGCTCACATACAGTAAAGCTAGTAGAAATGAGGTCTAGTTTGATGATATTTCAAATATGAAAAAGAAATTATTAGGAAGTCAAGTATAAATAAGTGATGTGAGACTTCAATGAAGTCATATAACAGAGTGGAAAACAATCCTCCTTCGGTCTACACAGCTATAGTCAGGCTTAAACACTCAAAATGAAAAATAAAATGACACTACAGGTGCTGAAGAGTAAGATATCAGCCAGCAATGATGGAGAAGGTGGCTGACCTAATTCAGGTATCTGTTGCAGCAGCCCAGCTGCATCCACAAAGAATTCCATAGTGGCTAATTTAGCCTGTCCTCTGGTACCTCATCCTGTCTGGAAAAACTTGTTTTATACATCCAGGATATGAGAGAGTTGAACCTTTTTTTTGTTTTCCTCCCCTCTGCTGCACCACGAGGATGGATCTTTTCAGAAAAAAATAAAACTAAATCAATAACAGTGGCTTGTCAACCACACACACACAATAAGTTTACCTTATTTATGAAATATTTGTGATTATTAATAATTTTTTACTAAAAATAGTAGAATTAATTTGCAATAAATATCCTGTTCAATGAGTAGCACTTCATTCAGAACTGAAGTGCATTCACAGAGCCCTGAAGGGAAAGCTGGAAGGTTGTTCAAAGCAAACCTACCTCAGGAAATGCAAGGGTTTTTCTTCTATCTCAGCCTGCAATTTTGTCTAAGTGTTAGAATCCTCTTTCAAATATGTATACAGGGCCAAATTCAGAAACATATCATCTGAGATATATTTTAAATTCCTGTAGTATGGCAATTTAAACGCTGTAGCTGGTAGATAGAAAAAGAGCTTATTTGGTACAATCCACAGTTTCGGGGAACAAAGACTGTGTTAATGTGAACCCCCCCCCATTTCCAAAGGAGAAATAAGAGTTCCTAACTCAAAAAAACCTTTATGTTCTAATTTTATGTGACATACAGCACCAAGCAGGGAGGGCAGAATAAGACTTCATCCTATAATGCAAGACTTTGGGATTTAAAGTGGGAAAATAATGTGTTTATCTACTAATTTAATTTTAGATAATACTAAAATTTTCACGTTTTTCAGCTATATTTTTGCACTAGTGGAAAGATGGTCTGCATGACCTAAAAGCCAGTTACACTCTTCTACTTGTCTGAATAGAAGGATGTTTCCAAGGGAACCACTTGCAGTCCTGTCATCTGGGCTATAGCCATTTAGCCACTGCTACCTTGAATACATTTGAATATATTTTCTCACTCCTTGCAAATTCTCTGAAAGGTTTCTTTCCTTTGTGCCCTCAGACTCACTCCCTATCCGCCCACCCGCCTGCTCTTTTTTCAACAATTTCCTGCTAATATGAACTCTATAACAAAAAGCAAATACAAGCTTTTTCCACCGCAAGCGTGTTTTAATTGCCACAGTGTTGTCAGGCTACAGAAAACCATAACTGTATTCCTACTGCAGCCTTAATGAAGTGCCAAATGGCTGAGAGTTAAACTGACATCATGATTAACACCAAGTGGTGTTATTAATGGAATATACAAATCCAGTTTTCCCACCTTAACGCATAACTGTAGGACTGAGGTTAATCACCAATTTTTATCATTTATGTCTTCATGCACTGGCCTATTTCTAATTAATAGCTGGAACCTTAGCCCCTACACTTTGCACTAAAAAGAAAATAAACAGCCAAAACAGGTTTACTGAAGCAACACATTCCACTTGTGACATTCCACTTGAGATGCTAATTCCAAAGCTTCATTAACTAAACTTCCTCCAGTAGTTGCAGAAACCTGGTAGATGGCCAGGAGGAATGCTTTATGATGGAGCAGCCTTTCCCAAAATAAGTGTTCCCTCTACTATTTACACCAGAAGCTGTCAACAGGGACAGATTTCATTTAGTGACAGTCTAAACATCTGTCCCAAGTAACTGGAGGAGAATAGTCAGATTATTCCATACACATAATACCAGCGCTGACTAAACTTAAAGCACAGTCTGAACCTTCAGAGCCAATTAAATTCACCTGTTCACCTCAGAGCTTTGTATCAGACCACAGACTTGACCCTGAAAGAGTGCAAGCATTTCGCTAAACCTAATGAATGACCAATGTTCAAGGTGTGACTCAGAGCTCTGCTGGATCAGGGCTGCCATCAGTGTTCCTGCAGAGGCCATGTTCCTACTCAGGGCTCCTGTAGGCTTGCCGTGTTCTCCTACATGCATCCACACATCCCACAATAGGCCAGGTCTCAAGTTACTTCTCAGGAATAACGCTGTTTTTTATCACACCAGTTTTAAGAAATAGGCCACAATGCTTCTTAGTTCCCTCGGAAAACATTCCTTAGTGCCAAATAAAGATATGACAGGATAAATTTCTCCATGGCCAAGAATTGATAAATTACAAGTGTTTTTTTCTTGGTAACCAGAAAATAAAATATTGCCCAGAATAAGGTAAAAGAGAATGAATTGCATTTAATAAAATCTTACTTTACTATTTTCCCAGAGAACTATTCAAAGCTGACCAGATTCATCCAAGCTTTTTAGCAAAGTGTTTAGAAAATACCTCATCAATAAAAAATAGGTATGGCTAATATAAATTTTCTTATTTTAAAATTTAAATCTCAAGCTTCCTAAAACCGGTTTCAAATGACACTACTATTAGTTAATTTAAATTTATATTTGGGAGATTAATTGGACTAGAGTGAATAGTTTGTAAATATTTTATTGGATGCAAGAAACACTAAAACATTTAGGAAACTTAGCAATTTGAGTCCCTATGAAAACCTTTTGAAAACCAACCTACTTGGCTGAATCTCTTCACAGCTGAGGGATATCCCCTGTCCCCTCAGTGATACCACTTTCATAAATCATGTTTAGATTCTAGCTAAGGCTTTTTATCTGATTTTTCTATATAGCTGTCCCATTCAATTTCTTTAGTCTTTGTTTATTTAATTGTGGGACATTTTTGTCAGTATTTGCCTTATTATATTAAAATGACTTGATTATATTTCTGCTTATTGGGGAGATTATAATTCCTAATAGTTTGTAAATTGCTAACAGAATGATCAATAATAGTTTGGTTTGGGTTTTTTGAATAGTCACCCTGCAGAAAAAGTATTGAGGTGAAAGTGAAACATTTATGAATTTTCTTCATAATTTTTTTTTCCCTGTGAACTGGAACCCTGTCTTATTGTGACTCTGGCTCTACTTTAAATACGAAATGTGCAGATATCGGTATGTGACTCTCAGTAAAGCCAAATGCCAGGTCAGATCATACTGGATATTACTGCTGTACTTCAACCACTGAGGAATCTGTGGAAACGGTTGTGTACGCATCATTTAGGAGTTCTGGTTACATAAGGTACCCAAATTATTTTAAGGCATTGTGATTTTTGTTATGGATTTTTAAAACTGCAATATAAAGTTAGCACCGTTGACTGTGTTGTGTAGAGTACAAAGCTGTCATGATTCAGCACCTGATGGGTCTAAACCTCATAAAGCAAAAGAAGTTTAAAGCTGATTTCCAGCTTGCAAGGTCAGATCTTGCAGAAGGAACTGTATAAATGGATTATTAACCCTAAATAGTTACCTATATTAATATCTGTTCCTACTCTTTTGTCAGGGATCAGGCTGTCAACAGATTAAGTCTTAATACTTAGCAGGGGACCTGTGAGTCAGTTGTCAAGTGTTTTAGTATTTACAAAGCTGTGGTGAACTGGCATATAGCAACCAGAGACCCTAGATGTGGCCAGCTTCAAGCATTTATTGCTATGGCTTAAGATGAGAAAAATTAGAAGAATCAAATTATTACAAGAGTACCAGACACAGCTGACTGCAATGCTATTTTTTGTACAAAGGTTCTGAAAAGAGTGTTAGGGTAGAAGAAAGAATAGCATTCCCTGTGCTGGTGTGAGTGACATCCATTGGAATCTGTGAAATTATTTAAATCTAGCTCAGAATGTGCAAGAGTGCCAGTCTAACAGAGCCACATATTGCTGCTAATTGGAGTCCTTGAGTTTTGAAGGCTGTTTGTCTCAGCAAATAAAAAGCAGGAGCAGAAAAAGTTCTCTCCTGAACTAAATCAAGTTATACAACATTGTCCTTGTAAGTAATGATATCGATATACAAACATATATATAAATCTTCCACAGGATGCTTGGTCCTCTTTGGTCTAAGCTCTGACAAGCTGCAATAGTATAATATTAGTTCAAATACTTTCAAAAAATCTTCAGATGTGGTCAGTTTGAGCACTTGTTTTTGTCCTTTAAATACGGTAATTTCAACAGTGTTAGACAAACTGGCCTCATCAAAGGAATATGAAGATTATCAATAATATCTTTCTATGTGACAACAAAGTAAAGTTCATAAATGAAAAAGTCATCACTTACTTGTTAGTGAATGAATGAGACAAGTACTTCCGGGATTCCAGACTATATCATTAAGCCAGATTAAAAAAAGAAAAAATGACAAAAATAAAGCAAAAGCAATGTGCATGTTTACTCTCAGAAACACTTTGCTTTATTCTGCTTCTGTCATAGTGCATGTGTCTTATTTCCCAGTTAAAATCCAGGAGAATAAACTCTTGCCTTTTCAGCTGCTTATTTTGCTTTCTTGCATTTCTAAATGAAAATGAATCTTCACATAGGGAAATTGAGAAAGTCCCAAGCCCTGATGCAGTTTCCTCAAAGCTTTATTGCTGAAATGTAGCTGAGTATATTACAAGACCGAACATTCACGAAGATTACACAACATTTTGCCTAGACTGAAAATATCACATATATTCATAATATTTCTTTCTTCAGCTTGAGCCAAGTACAGAAGCACAAGTATATTTCACTAATGTGGACAATTTTAATCAGCCTAATGAATGGATGAGGCTTAACTATGTTCCAGTTTCAGAGTTCTGCTTTGAAGTGGTGTGTGAAGTGGTCTTGGGTTTTCCTGCCTTGCAAACCTAAGCAGAGATGACTGATGTCTTATTCCTCCGGACTTGTGTAGGACCAGCTCATCTCCAAGTGTATTACATACCCCTTCTGCTGAACACAGCAGTCCCACAGATTTTTTCCTGCATATCAGAGCACAGCTTTCTGAAGGTGTTGAATAACTGGCACTGTGCTGCTACCCCTGTACACTCTGGCAGCGATCCTGCTTCAAGACCAAAATTGGAGGCTGAGCAGCATGCATTTGCCTTACTGAAATAATGACATGTGTTCTCACTTTAAAACAAAATAAAACATGTTCATTTTACCCAACAAGAGAGGCATCTGTGTTCAGTGAAGACACACAGATTTTTTTGTTATAGCCACTGCAGCGCTGTGAAACATTTATTCAGCTGCCGTTGCTCCACCATCGCTTCATAAAATTCCTCTATTTAGTTGCTGACCAGTAACCGCAGTAACAATTAAGCATGTTCCTTTCAGCTGGATAATTAAATGCCAAAAAAACTCACCACTCAATATGTAATTCACTCAACATCTTGTTGTTTGAAGGGACCAGTGTTCACAGATAGGATGGATTGAATTCCTAACAACATCTGGCATGAGCAATGGACTTGGCTGTCTCAGTAATAGCATTACATTCATGGTAGGAATGACAGCTAAATGTAGAGAGATGGATGGGCCTTTTCTCTGAAGTGGCAGATTCGTGGTTGCAGCCTAATGAATCAGTATGTTGTAACCCCTGGCCATGTACATACTGGCCTGTTGGTAGTGACAAGCTGCATCAGGAGCTCCAGAGCAAATTGTAGTTGTCAGATCTAATGGAGAAGGATGCTGGCTTACAAGTTACTGGGAAAGCTGAGTATAGTTTCCATTCCAATAATCTGGATCAAAACACTTCCTGATCGCCTTGGTCAATTTATTCTGTCACTTAATTAAACAAAAAGCATTACAAATCTCCATGGAAAAAGCAAAGGACAAAAGGAGACTCTTTAACCTTGGAGAAAAAAACTCTAGATGTTAGGTCTCAAGTAAAGTTTCTTTTTTCATAGGATCTGAGTTTGTAGAAAGATTTAGAACAACTATGCAGTATTTTCTTCCTGGATGTCCTTATTTTGTTTTCTACTTGAAACCATTGCTTTCAACAGCATCCTTCAATCAGACACACAAAACACTCACTTAGAAACAGCAATTCTTCGAACATCGAAATGGATTAGATGATGCTCCAGCTCCGGAAGAAACAATTTTACAATTAATAGATTAACCATAATATGTCCTGGTTCTCTATATGCTTCTGATAGTCTGAGAAGGGAGAAGAGAACACATATAAAACAACAACAAAAGAGAAGAGGGGGCTTAATACTTTTGTTTTAATTGTTTTCTGCTTAGCAATTAACTATAAGTGATTGCTGGATTTGGGTTTTTTCCAGGCCTCCAAGGACACAGAAGAGAAATAATAGATGTTTTGAATGTACACTATTGACACTTATCAATATGATCCTTTCCACCTTTTCTTAAATTGCACTACATTAATTAGCCAAAGTCTAGAAGGAGTGATGTCTGAGTGTGCTGGGCTCAACAGACTTGTCCCTTGAGAAATTAATTCAGTATATCTGTGTCCATCATTAGCATTTTCCTGCCTCACCGGTATATATTGTGTTATACTGTAAAATACCTAAAGCAGAAGCCTCTGTGCTGCTGACCGTAATATATTCTGCAAAGCTCCAAAGAGTGCATTTTAACTGGTCTTCTGTTTCCACAATTTTTTGTGTGTGTCTGCTGTTAATGTGTGGTGATTCAACTCTACCCATTTGTTCTCTGCCTATGAGCACCCTTAAAAAGATGATGATTTGGCTCATGAGAACTCATTTTGTGAATTCCTTTATTTGTTTAGGAAAGGCACATAAGTTCTTGAGGACTTCAGAAGCTGTTTTCAAGAGAAATCTCAAATCAAGATAAGTTTTAACAATAGTATTTTTTCACATAAAATATATTTTCAAAAGATGCAGGCTTGTGTTTCAGGTTTGACAGCGATATGTCCTGTAGAAGACAATCCTGTAGCAGCCTTCAATTTGTAAAATGTCAAATTGTGAGTAAAGGTGTTTGTCCATAGGGAAATGTAGTTCTTACTTACAGATAACATTGCAACTCCCACGAAACTGGCAGAGGTACTAATTACACATGTGCACACAGATTTGTATTGATTGCTCTTTTTTTACTACTGTTAATTAGATTGTTCTGTGTGGTTATTTGTTTCAACAATATTAAATCATCCAAAGAATGGGGATTCTTGTGTTTTGACACTGTGTTCTAAGAGCTATACAGTAGTATAATTGGAAACTTAACTCTTTTACAAAATGGATTGTGAGATTCCAGTACAGGGTCTTCTTAAAGAGACTTGTCTTCTCACAGTACCTGAAACAAGAGGTCTGTTAATCATTGAGAAAAAAAAAAGTAAATAAGAAATATTAATCAATAATCTACCTAATAATGGAAAACACAGGTAAACATCAAATTTCAGGTCATAACAGCTGGTCTAAGAATGGATTTTCCATGTATTGGAGAAAAAAACCGGAATTGTTTTAGAAAAAAGTATTATTTTTGAAGAAACAGCATATATGTCTATCACCATCTTATCAGATGAAAGTGGTTTATTGTGAAAGTATTTTTTACATAAAAAAACGTTTCTGAAGGAAAAAGCTGTTTCCAAGTAAAACCAGAAATTTTCTTTCTAGTTAGTCCAAAGAATTTTTATTTCTTCTCTCTTTTGTAAAATGGATGAAAAATGTTTTGTCAAAATACAAAATCATTTGACAAAAGATTTTTCCCTATAAAAGCCTTTGACAAACATGCTCTGTGTATTTCGACCTATTACAAGTGTAATGATGAGTGAATTCATTTGACTATCACTGATTTCTAATGGGAACTGAAGGAAGCAAAGGCACCCTGGCAGGGTCCCTGAGATTGTAAAGGTCCCACGGATTTTGTAATGAGCATTACCACAGTGAAGCTTTTCTCACTCTTTCTTTGACACTTTACAGAGTTGATGGTTTTTAACTCTCTCCAGGTCTGGATAGATGTTGGAACAGATTTGTCACCGGGCACTCTCAAAATGGAGTTAAACAGCTGTAGGATTCTCTTGTCAGTGTGGCTGGTCAGGAGACAGAATGAAAACATACTTAAAAGATGCTTTAAAAACATATTTTCTGAGCTATCTGTTCTCACAGATTTTGGTGAGGAGAAGGATGGAGGTTAGACACGGACTCACAAAATTAAGCAGTTGGAGCTGTTCTTACTGAAAGGACCAGTGGAAGTTCAGGATTATTGGCAGGTCCAGCCTGCAACTTTCAAAGTTGCCTGCAGAGTTAATTTGCTAAACTCTGTATTTTCATAAAGGATCTTTAGAACTATCATCAAGGCTCTGTGTTTTAGAGGTTTGATGCTCAATAATTAGAGGCAAGATGTGGAAGAACAAGTAATACTGAAATAAAGGTGCAAGACCCATCTTGGCACAGAAAGGTCTGTTCACCATAGTAATGAACGAAGATAAATAAAATGGATCTGCAAAGCATGCAGGCCTTGACTGGGACAGATGGCAGCTGCAAAAAGGAATTGACAAGTATCCATGGGACTGGACTCCAGAGCAATCCTACATAACAAGAGATGGAAAGTTAGGAGGTAGAAATGCTGTGATTCCACTGAAATGTGTTCGTTATTTGTTAAAGTCCAATGGTTAATGAGGCACATTTTGCCCTGATTGTAAGATGAGACAGTACATAATACTGGCTAGTGCTGGGGATGTGGGGGATGAAGAGAACCTACAAGATTTCATGTCCATTTCAAAGCCTGTTCTGTCAAAAAATTTAGCCTGAATAAATACTGTTTCATGACTATAATTTTAGAAGTATGGCACACACGGTATGAAGAATACATAAGCAGGTCTCACAATGCTAAGAAAGCATTTATCTTTTTTTTTTCCTTTTTTTAATTTTTTTTAATTAAAGTGGTATTAATATGGAAAGTGGTGAAATGGATCACCATCACTTGAAAACTACAGAGAAAACAATGATTTAACATTTTTTAAGTCAATGTGAGTTCAGCAGTGTATTTTCTTTTGCTAAGCCTTGCAGTGGATTGTCAAAATATAATAAGTAATGGCATCTTGGATTATGTTAATTGAGATTTTTTAATTTATTGAAAATGTCACTTCATAGAAACAAAACAGATTAGAGTCCAGGAGCACAGTGAACTTCTGAGGAGCTTACACCAGGTGCAAGAGGGAAATAATATCTGGAACAGAGAGATTGCGAAGGAAAGACTGAGTTCCAGGTGGAAAGCTTAGATGGAAGTTTGTTGTACATTTATTAAATTTAACTGCTAAATGGTTTCCATAAACAGAAGACATCCTGAGATGGTATATCCAAATAATTTTCCCTCTATAGCAAAATGGAAATTGTTTTTTCTTACACCTAAATATTTTTCTTATGTGTATTATGATGATTATTATCATTATTACTACTATTTGTACCCTTCTATATTGTCAGTAAACTTTCCTGCATGTTTTAGGAAATCATGCAAGTTTTTGATGACAGTGATGACTATTCTGAATTTGATCAGACCCTCTGAAACTTGGAGGCTGGTTTCTGGGCTCCTGTGAGAAACAACATTTTCTACTGATGTGTTGACAAAAATGTTATGAAATAATTTCTGTCTTTATCTGTCCTTAATACTTTACTTTAGGCCTTTACATCATCTACTAATGTACAAGGACAGCTTCTGGCTTGCTAGATTTTCAGGATGAGGAGGGTAATTTCTCTTATTTGGCTAAAGGAACACAATTTCTGTTAAAAATTTAGAGTAGAAGTGTCCTGACTGAAGAAGAAATGTTATGTTCATTCTTCTTTTTAATTCCTTTATTTCTAAAAGAAAACATTTAGACGTGAAAGTTAATGTATTGCTTTTAGATTAGATAAAACCTACCTTAATTCTGAATTTTGCTCTTTGATTTAGCATCAGTTACCAAAGAACCTTCTCTACATATGCTGCAGGCTGGAGAATATATGTTTTCCTAGAAGTAACAGTACTGGTTGTTCAGTTTGCAGATGTAAATTTTGACAGTGATTTTGAGTATTCATTCACAGATGCCTAAAGGACACAATTTACTTGCTTTAATAATTTCTTGTGAAATCTAGGTCATTCCACCAAAGCTGAATACAGCCAAGAATGTTCAGATCTGCTTAAATGTAAGGTCAATCAACTTGACTTTTTAATTAAGGGTAAGTAAAATTGTAACTATTTCAGAAAATATATTCTTGGAAATCTACTTGATACGAACTAGAGTTCTTTTGTGTATTTGCTACATATACTTATGTCTTCTTTCTAATATTTGTCACCCCAAGATGCTTTAAGATCTGCATTGGCATAGCCAGTTTTCCATGCAGAATTACATGTTCCAATTTAATTAGGAGTGGTAGCTCTTACTGCAAAGCCAGCAACAATTTTAAACAAATACCATCTCCTGCAGTCTTTTGTGTGCAATTAACTCAAAGCTACAGAAAGAGACCTCATATCCCGTGGTGTTCTCAGAGGAAACACTGTCCCATTAAAGGTTGCATTCAATTGTTTTCTCTGTCACTGAGAAAGCCTTTTTCTCATAAAAAAAAAAAGTAGTTAATACAAATTTCTATTCTAATAATGGCTGGGTTTGAATCTGGAATGAGTCATTGTTAACAGATGCTACAAGGCAAGGCTTCACGTGAGCAGCAGAACACTTTAAATCCTATTTGCTCTACAAGTCTCTCATCTTCAAAGGAAAAAATTGCCAAGTACTTCACTGAATTAACTTTTTTAACATTCCATTGCTTGTCACAGTCTTTTAAGGGCTTCATCACAACATGGCTTATTTTTAATACTCATCATGCCTTCTTAGTCTCCTTTTGTTTTCTTTTGTTCTCTCTTCACAAAATGAGGAATATCACTGGTTTTCACTTTCTCTTTTGGGTACCACCTTATTCAAGATATCAGCCAGTTTCTGGGAATTATTTTGCCCTAGCTGCTTCATTTTGCTCAGGAACTGCAGCAGCAAATGTGACACACTTTGGGGTACATGGATAGGACTCATTGTTTTTAAATGACTACTGCAAAAGTATAGATTTTATATCATATGTTGAACCTTCAGTATATTCAAAGTCTCCTCTTGAAAAATTTTGGAAAGTCAGAATAATTAATTAAAACATTAATTATTCATTTAGGAAAATTTTCTGTTTAGGGTGAATTCATGCTAGAAAATCAATAAAAACACTTGTGTACACTGCTAAATGCCACTATCAACACTGATGTGTAGAGGGGAAAAAAAAGGGATCCAAAAAGTCTCTAGCATACTGTATATATTGAGCTTTTGATGAAAATATTTCTATGGAGGCAGATACAGTATAGAAGAAAAAAAACCTTTTCTTATCAACTATTTTTGTGGGAGGAGGGAGAGAAATTATTTTTAAATTACTTAGCAAAATAAATAGTAATGAGAACCTTGTATTCCAGGGTTCGGTCTACTTCAGGGACATAGTTGTGCAAATGTTTGTGTTGATAACATATTTAACCCACAGCCTTGAGTCATTTCTGTTAACCTCAAACTGGAAAGGAAGAGCACACTGAGATATCCTTTAATGCTAGCATGTTCCATGAAGGAATTCTCCACTTGTCTTTCATACTTGAATAGAGAAATCGGGAAACTCATGACAGAGTGTCACCTTGCCAAGCCTGTAACAATTCCTGCTCAGATATGTAGTTTTTTGTTTTGTTGGGTTTTTTTGGGTTTTTTTTTGACGTGGCTGGGGTATCACAGACACAAACCCTGGGCTGGCAGATACCATGTAAGATTTTGGGGCAGACCTGCACCGTTCTGGCTTGGCAAGTGGTGAATTCCACCTGTAGCCAGCGAGCCAAAGCTATTATTACCAAACCCAGGGGAGAAGGTTGCTTTTCTTCCTTCTTTTATATTGTTTCCTCATCATAAATATGGGGTTTGCTGTCAAGTTACCATGGTTCATAACAAAAGAGATGGAATGGTGTGCCCTCACATGCATTTATCCTGTGGTATTCTACTCAGACATAGCACACAAAGACATATGCAAGATCAAGATAAACACCTATTTATATGCTAAAGCCTTCATATGCAAATATCAAGTGATTTAATCCACTTTAAATCTTTAAGCCTTTTTTTTCTACAAAGCCCTGTTATTCCATCTTCTAAAATGTCTTCAACTGATCATAATTACTTACTAGCAATCTTTTCCCAATAATTTCCCATCAAAAGAGAGATGCAGTTTGTCTTGCCTGGCTGTTGCTTGCACATGCAACTTTCTTTTCCATGCAGATCACTAATTACAATTAGTTTCACAGTTGGTTGATTCCATATCCTATGAAGTTATGGGTTCAAATTTCATTGACATCCTCAGAAGTTTTCATCAAAGTGCTGAGAGCACGATCACAAGAAATTCAGCAGTCCATTGCAGAGGTCCTTACTGGAGGCTCTTTTGTTCTTTTTTCCATATTTTGGCAAGGCTGCAAGTGTGAGAATCTCCTAAGCTGTGCATTTTGCAGGGTGATCATATATCAGTTATGTTCATAGGGATTCTTGATTTACTTATAGACCAAATTCCCATCTTGCAAAAGTAACACTGCTAGAGGGCAATGTCCCCATGCTGTCTCTAATTTGAAGTAGCTCCTATCTGAGTAAAATTTAATTGTCAGCTCTGATTTCAGTGAGTAGATGGAATAGTAGCTTTGTGCCTTTGCAGATATTGCTTGACATTTTCTGGCCTGGTATGTTTTCTTTAGCCAGGAATTTCTAATCACTCGTTTAAAAATAACCATAATGAAGTTTTAATGAAGTTTGAAACTCATTAGTCAAAAGTAAACAAAGGTTTCCTCTTAGAAATACATGTTTTTTACAACAATTACTTCTAATCCAAGTAAATTGATTTTCCAGCCATTAATCCATTCTGGAATCTTGAAATTAACTTTCTCTTTAATATAATGTCAAATTGACTTTTTCCTTTCTAACTCCCCAGACAGCCAAATTATCAACCAACATGGTCTTACATAGTAACTTCTCATATTAATCTTGGTGATAGGGGAGCATTCAGCATCCCTCTTCCTTAGAGCAAAAGGCACAAAAGCGTGCCAAAAGACAGACTGCTGAAAAGGTGCTGACAACTATAAACACAAAAAAAGACCAAAAAAAAAATTAGAAATTAAGTGAGCTAAGCAGCTTGGGGAAGTTATACATGCTGGCTTAATTTAACAAAGGTTAAATTTTTTTAATTATAGGAATGCACAGGGAAAATAAACACAAGACAGATACTGTGGAAATAAAAGTGACTGGGCTGAGAAGGAGACAGAATAGCAGCAAGGAGTTGTAGAAAAAAAGGTGTGGAAGAAGGAATTATCTAGTTTCTTATCCTATACAGTAATTTAGAAAGAAAGAAGCTGATTTCCTTCTGCACTTTCCTGGTTTTGCAAATATGTACAGGTAAGGTCAAGTGGCCGTAAAACAAAGTGTCCTTGCCCTGCTGTCACTACTCCAGCTAAGCAAACCCAGCCTGGCTCAGCACCTGAGGGGGACATACAGAGGAGGGAGTTGGATTCAGTCTGACACGATCTACACCAGAATTCTGGGCCTTTGAGAGAATGGGAGACTGTAGGGAATTGAAACAGGAATTAAACAATCCTAAACTAGATATGACTTCAAACCGGGGAAAGCAAAAGCCAGTATTAGGATTTCCTGCCACTTTCATTGTGGTAATTTTTAAGATTCCCTGTGACAAAACACAGGCACAAAGAAAGCTTCTTTTGTGAAGAGCATTTGGGCTGTGTGACAATAGAAAATCTTAACACAGGATGATGTTGACATTATAGAATTTAAGCTCAACATGAGTTATTTCAGCTCCATAGGAGAAATCAGAACCATTTAGGAAGCTCTTCACTGCATTAAAACATAATCTGCAGGCACACTTTCATAAAAGAATAACAAAAGACAACAGCAAGAACAACAAACAAGAAAATGACTAAATAATACCACCACAACAGACTGATTTAAAGGTAGGAAACAGAAGTTGAGAATGAGTGGCTAATGAATGGCTTGAAGTGAAAGGCCACAATCCCTTTGCTGTTGACCATATTTCTAAAGGTTCTGAAGTTCTGTAAAAATTAGAATAATTACCGTTTGCTGAAAACACTGTGTAGGTACTAAGGATAGTAAGAATAAGGGCAGACTAGAAGAAATCCAAATTCAGTGACTGGGCATTTACATTACAGATGAAGTGCAATTCAGATAAACAGGAAATTATGCACATAAAAGAATAAAAATTACAGCTGATAAAATTATTTCCAAGAAGATCATTACAATTTAGGAGAAAACCTGTCTGTATGATAGATCAACCCACAAAAATATTAAAGCATTACTCAAAAGAAAATATTAAAAAATACTTTAAAAGGGATAGAGAACTAAAGAATGTCATGTGTTTGCACACATCTTGAATCTGATACACACCTTAAAGAAACATTTATTATTGCTAGAAAAGCTCCAAATAAGAACAAAAAGGATGTTAAGTGATAAAAACTGGTTAAGTATTAATTATCCAGGGTAGAGTTTTTTCATCACTGTCGACACAGTCTCTGCGTACAGAATGTTTAGTTATACACTGATAAACTTATTTTTAGCTCCTTTCCAGCTGCTAGTGCTATTGCCAAAATTTTGCTTTTGTTGTTTATTCTTTTCTGGCAGACAACAATAATAAATTTCTTGTGCTAGGAAGTGTATTTTGATACGAGGAAGAACAAGCTAATATGCAAAAATAAATTACTCTTGCTCAAAGAAGAGACGTGACATAAGTGTTGAGATCCTATAGGATCCTAGATATAGCTGAAGGTAGATACCTGTATGGAATTAACAGTAATGATGATATGTAATTTACCCTCAGAAAATGAATGCATCAATAGTAATAGTAATAGTAATAGTAATAGTAATAGTAATAGTAATAGTAATAGTAATAGTAATAGTAATAGTAATAGTAATAGTAATAGTAATAGTAATAGTGGGGGTTTTCCTGAATTTGATGAAGTCTTAGGCAAAAATTATTTTGCTGGTTTTATTCCTAAGGCCCAGGCTCAGAGCACATACCAAGACTTCAGTACACCTCTATGAATTTCTAATCAGGAATCCTTTGAACCAAAGCAATATCTTTGCTTTACACAGAACACTCCAGTGGTTTCATGTAGATGTCCTGACCATATACATAAAGGAAGCAAATATAAGCAAAATAACATGGGGTGGGTTTTTCAAAACCAATATTGCTATTGATTTTTCTAAACATTTTAACAAATATTCTTTTTCAAATAAATTAACCTTCTTTTTTTTGTTTAAAAAAATAGTCTTGATATTCATATATTGCAAAATACTTCATAAAACCCCTCAACAAACACCCTTTATAACTAGAAGAATTGTGGTGACCAGCACACCAAAAGTCCTGCACATTTTTAAAGCATAGCATTTAAAGCAAGATGTATTTCTGGCAACTCATCCTCAATTGTAAATTTTAAAGGAGAATTTTTGAGGGCAGGCAGATTAGGCCACCATAAAGAAATGCAGGACACGTCAATAAAAAAATATATGCCAGAGAATCACAGAATAATTTGGGGTTGGAAGGGACCTTTAGAGGTCAACTTGTCCAATTTCGTTTGCAATGACCACAGGCATCTTTAACAAGATCAGGTTTCTCAGACCCCAGTCCAACCTGGCCATGGAGCTTTCCAGGGATGGGGCATCCACCAGCTCTCCAAGAAACCTGTTTCAGTATTTCACTATGTATAAAAATTCAATTTGCTGCAATTAGGGCTTAGAGGCAAGAAATATTTCCTCATTAAAACTGTCAAATTTGCAACAGGGATGAGTCTAATTTTCTTAATATTTCATTAGAAAGTGATAGAAGGAAGAGCAGAAAAAATTCCTCTAACCCTAAAAATTATGCAGCAGTCAAAGTCAATTTGTAATATATATGAAGCCAAAAGTAGGACAAGGCATTATTCAGCTTGTGAAAGAGGGCTTTATTTTCAAAATTAATGTACTTTTCCCCTAACCTCTCCTTCAAAACTGCTGTAATGCCATCAAATTAATTTTCCATTCCAGCATTCTTCCTCATGTTCTAATCTTCTCTGGCATCTGAAACATTATCAAAAAATTGACTTCTCTTTCTCCCTGTAGTCCTGTGAAAATACTTAAGAATCCCAGTCGATGTAACTTGAATTGTACTGGAAAAGGTTTGCTTATTAAAACCAGGAAGAAGGAGAAGGAAGCAAAACAACTTAATAAAGTGGCCGAGCTCACTGTTCTCACTTCTGAGCGCACTGCTCAGCAGCTCTGTTCAATTTCTCTGGCGGACAAAATATATTTCCTAATCTGGATCTTTCCTAATAAGCTCAGAGTGCAAATTGTTAGCAAAGAATCATTCAGATTCATTAAAATATCTGAACACGTTTATTTAATTTGCTTTAAAAAACTACTGAAAAATAAATTCTTATAACCTGGCTGTGTTCTAGCCTCTGCTAATTCTGGGTTTGGCACTGCAAATCTCAGGCTTTGTTTATAGAGGAGTGAATTTCTGCCCTTTTCCACAAAGTAGAGAGAATAGTGGTTTTGCAGGGAATGTGAATATGTGTGGAGCACAGCCCAGTGTGTAACATCACACCAGTTTGCCTGACAGTTGTCAGCAAAGAAAATGCTGTACAAATGTTTGATTTTAAACTTGGGGTTTGTACTAAAATCAAGCCCAACTGTTTGAATTTTCTCACATTGAAAGTAAAATGGCATTCAGAACCTAAAATCAGTGAAACTCAGCAGATTACAGGAATAAGGGGAAAATCTTCTGTGGTTGGGGCCTATACATAAAAATCACCTCTCCTTTTTCAGTGGATTGAATAAGTCAAACTCTGTAACCTTTAGTATTTCAAAACATTATTTTCTCCTTTTCAGTGACAGGAAAAAAAAAACTGAAATGTAATTCTGCGCCCAATGTTTTTGGATAAGAAAATCTAAAGGGTACCCATACAAGCGTAAAGCAAGTAATTTAAAGGCACTGTAGCATTTACACTGTGGTAACACACATAAAAGTATCAAGCTCAAGACTTTTCTTAAGAGTATGTGTGTTGCATATGACCAAAAGAATAGTTTGTAGTTTGTTATTTATGCAGCATCTGAGAAGCAGAAATTTACTAGGAGGAGGGAGCATGGAAAAACAAAATTGCAATTTGCTGAAAACTGGAACTATCTTGAAATAAAAACATTCCATATTGAAAATACACCTTTTTAAAAAAAAATTATTTATAACTTCATTCCTAATTTACAGAATAAAGTTTTAGTGATTAGATAGCCCTTTTATTACTTTTCCAGAGTCCCATTGCAGCATTTCTTTTGACCTTTCTTCATAACTTCACATACATTAGATATTATAACACAAGAAGTTCTAATTCTCAGTCAAAAATGTGAAACCTGCTTTGCCTGTACACCTCAGACGATATGTTGCTGGATTAATATATAGATCTGTGCAACATCAATATATTACAGCAATACAAATGATACACAGGGATAATGACACCTAATTAACTCCTCCAGTCTCATCAGGTTCTCTTACTCTTTATTATTGGCTGCATCTATAAATAAGTTAACGTATATCCAGTTTGCATGATCCATCTTGATCTGAACAGCATCAAAATCCTGGGTTAATAAAATGGAAAAAAATACTAGCTATACTAGTAACAAGACAGCAATATATGGTGAACTATATTCATTAAATGTTCAGATGCTATCCATATATTAAAATGAGAAATTAAGTAGCAGTTGGAAAAAGAAGGTTCTCCATTTCATAGAAGGAAATTAAACACTCCTACAGCAGGTTATGGAATAACATGGCAATTCATTTACATACTTACTACAGTCTAAGCTCTCTTCAATGCAGAGCCACTCTGTTTATTAATTGGACTTGGGTGTGTAACTGCCCTCCCCTCTCTGTTTGTCTATCTGTATTGTTGTTGTTGTTGTTGTTTTTTTTATCACTTTGGCAAAATACACCACTTGTAAAATAATGACACAGTGCATTTCTACGTTCCAAAACTACAGGTCACTGTAGTGTCTGTGTATCAGATGACCTCAGAAACTCAGACATGTTTTCTACAGCTACCACAATGAAATAGTCTTCCAGGCTCTGGTTTTAAGTATCAAAAAAATAATAAAATATTAATTAAACATCAGTGTTCAATGCATATTGAAATGACGCCAATAATTACATTGCTCTGAGAGTGCATTCAGAATGGAAATTATTATTGCAAATTTGTTTGAGAAATGGACCCTGAGCCAGAAGCTGCAGACTTCATTTCACAAGTGTATGAATGGGAGTGATTTTATTTTTCCCCTCCCCACCCTCCTAGGGGTTCTCATTACGTAGATACTCAGGATATTTTTAACACAATATAATATTAACATAACAAAGTAACCTGTGTTGCAGAGAGACAGCAGAGCAACCCAGCACACAAGGCAAGATAATAAAATACAGAAAATATACCAGCTGCTAACTTAACAAAAATCAAGTGGCCAGTCACATATAGGTTTGCAGAAAATACAACTACATACATTTTGCTTATATTTTATTTTGTTTTCCACACTCTATATTAAAATAGCCCTTTACGGACCTAATTTCAAGGCTATAAGAAAATTTCAAGAAGTGGAAAGGAGACACTGTGCAAGGTATTCAAGAACAGCAGGGCAAGAACAAAGTAGGCAGTCTAGTAAGAAATGGCTTTGAGTGGTGCGCTATAGATTCTAAACCGCTCTCCATATGTTTTTTACATATAAATTTTCTGTTAGATAGTTAGTACAGAAAAAAAAAAAATAATAATAATCCCAAGAGCACTCTTTTGACTTTCCCCAGACAACAGGCAGGAGTCCCAGTTCTTCTACAGCCACTGAATTAATTCCCATTCCTGACTACCTAATCCATACCTTAGTGTATGGATTGAGCTGGAAAAAGCAATTCAAAACCTCGTTTTCTCAAAATCTTCCCCTTAATGGTTTGGGCAGTTTCCTGAAAGGCAGGGACATTACCCTGAAAGCTTCTTTGACTGCAAAGGCCCTGAAGCACCGCCGGGGCTCCGGGAGCGGCTCCCGCTCAGCCGGGCTCGCTCGGGCAGAAACCTCTCTCACCTCTTGCTCAGTTGGTTGGTTGGCAAAGGGAATGTGTCACCAGCCGTGACACATCCCACAGCAGGATGATTTCACTGGTTAGTCCTCCGGGAATGCTGTCCCCTTGTCCTTACGCAGGCATGGTCTGAGATAGCGCTAATAAGCACAACCAAAACCATGCCAAAGAAGTATGAATAATTAAACACCGTCTAGCATGAAAATTCTCAGTTTCTTGCCCTGACCTCATTTAGTTCATTAACACAGGCATGCATGGATGGAGGAAAACCACATTTTCAGGCATCTCAGTCTTCAAAGAATACTGTCTGAATCTTCACTATCTTATAGCCTTGTTTTCTTTTGTTTTACTTATTTCTAGTTGACTTTGCCAAAATTAAATTTATGATCTGATTTTCGGTGGTGAAAAGGAATCAAAACGTGTGCTTTCAGTGGAGCTTTGAGCACCTGGAACACCAATTTAATTTTGGCAAGCAGAGTTAGGGCAATGATGCAGTGAAGAGAAACACAGGCAGTCTCCTTAAAGGAACACCTTAGAATGAAAACAAAGGCTACTAACAAGAAGGCATAAAACCAACACAGTAAAGTTAACCTTGGGAGAGAAAAAAAAATGTTTGTATATTTTTCCTCCTTGAAAAAATGCTATTCTTTTTATTATCATATTCTAAATTAAAATTTATTTCAAAAAGGAGCAGCAATAAGAAAAATGGAATTATAGACAGGTGATAGTTGTGTGGAAAACAGTGTCAGTTTTGTCAATGATTTCAACAAATCCTTATTTTGTCTTCTTCTGCTATAGCTTTAGTTTCAACTAGATCTCAAACTGATCTTGGGCTGTGATGGAAATCTTGGTGCCTGCATACAGCAGGACCCACATATATCTGTACTTTCACAGAACTCATCATTATTCACTGGCTGTCCAATGTGCATTGAGTCCTATGAAGGCTTATGTATTTTATCGATATTTTCTCTGCACAAATGCATAAAATATGCATATTTATACAGGTAACTGAGAATCATCTATTTTAAAATGAATCTAGCTTTTGCTCCACTTGCTGTTGTCAAAACAAAAGAAGAAATTCTATGTTTAAAACACTTTCAATTATCTGTTAGATAATACAGAAAAAAAACCAAACAAACAAACAAAAAACCACCAAAAAACCTTCTGCACTTCACAAAAGTCTTTCAGAAAGGTCAGCCTAAATATTACAGAGGTGGAGTTTACAGGGGGAATGAAATTGTGAAATGGTGATTGTGTTTCCTCTCTTTTTGGCAGGTCCCTTAGAACAGAGTTAGCAGTTTTTCTGTTCGTACGTTTTCCAGGAACACCCTCAGACTGGATTCACAGTACAGTTGTACAGACAAAACACAGGCAGTTTATGAGGATTGAGAGCATTCACAAGAGGCCCTAGAGCTGCAGAGAGCCTGCAGTAGTTGTGGTCTAAACATGGTGGAAAATCAAAACCTGTAGATTAGGCCTCCAGACTAATAATTGTTCTTCTAAATAAAAATGGACGAGTATTATTCTACTTAATGCACGTATGCTCTTTTTTTTTTCTTTACTAACAAGCTAAAAAGGGTCATTACTAAGGCAAGTATGACTGCTAGTTGTTCAGTTTTCTTTCCTTGATAAATAAGCACTTTGCAAAATAAGTTATGATGTTCTGATGGCTTCTGAAAGAAAACAAAAAACATTTAGGCTTTGACAACTATTCTGTGATTTAAAGCTAAGGAAAGAAGACCCAGAGTATTCTGCAATCCTTATTTTATTTTTTTTTTTACTATAAATTCCTTGCCACTTTCATTACTTTTTCTTCAGAAGTTCTACATTAGATCCCAAAGAACTGTAATGGGTTTACTTTTTACAGCAATTTCAGTCTTAGATTTTATTGTTGCTACTTTTTATGCTCTCTGCAGTTTCCATATCTCAAAACAACCTGAAAATGGGAAGAAGTTGGCATTTAAGGGGACACCAACTACCTCAAAGAAGAGAGCCAGAACTGAGCCATACGGGATGACAATTTAAGCCATTCTTGGGGTCGCCAGGTACCTTGAGGAACTTCTTGCTTTCAGTACTAGGCGAATCAATCATATTGAATGCCTTGATATAAATCCCCTAGGGATTGCCTGAGCCAGCTCAGTTTCTGAGTCACTAATGAGTCATAATGCTTTGTCAAAAAATTGCTCCCCAGCACTTCAGGTTCAAGTAGAGGGAATTCTGAACTCACACCGGTGCTCCATAGGAGGCCTCTAACAAAGCAAGGCAAGGTCTGCAGGCAGACACAGTACCTTTTATTCTACCACCTGGTGTTGCTGGAGAAATTAGACAGGCTTTCAGGCACATAGCCCCTTTTTTAGGTCTGAAAGAACTTTAAAAACTAGATACTAGTAGAGACCAATGACTCAGAGTTTAGTTAGATATGTATCAATTAGATCAACTTTGAAAGAAAAGATAGTTGGTGACTGTGGAGTAGAGGAGATGTAATTAGGGGAAGGCAGAAGAGAGGCAAAGCAATGGTGAGGTTCTTTCAGCCTAGGGCAAAGAGAAAAAATCGTCCTTTGGAACATGGCAAAGAGAGGCAAAGGGGTAGAGAATTTACTCTGCCATAAAATCAGTATCTTTCTATAGAGCCCATGATTATCACAAGACATAAATTTTAGTTCTCAGCATCTCTTAAATATATTTTTTAGGTTTCTTTTCTTTTCCCCAACTGTAACTGAGCTTTAACAAGTGATATCATCTCAGCTTTACTGCATTCTCACTACTACCTTCCTCCTGAGCCTGCCACCTTTGACACTTACAGCAAAATCCCTAGCAAAGCAAGGAAGTAAAGACAATAATAATATAACTGAAAAGAATAATTACCTGTAATTGATAAGGGAAAGAAAGGAAAGTTGATAAGGTGCATGTGATTTCCTATCGTCAAACATAGATGCAAAATATCTTTTTTTTTTTCTATTTTTTTGTAAGGTTACTTGGTCTGGATTACAGGATGGAAGAAGTTGTGTCAATATTTATTACCTGTACACAGATGAGACAGCAGAGCCTCCCTCTTGTAAGCTTGTGCATGTGCATAGTTGAAGGACAGGTTATATCTGTATGTCTCTCTGCATCTGCCTTTTCTGGATTACTTTTCAGCAAAGTTTCTCTTATTTCTATTCCAACACAGCAAACCTTAGTTTTAGTCAGTATCTATTATGATCATGACATCCCAGATGTTCTTATTAGTTGTAGATCTGCACAATTACCCAAACAAATTTCCATTTCTTCTCAATACCAATGCATTTAAGTTATAATGAAAAACAAAAATGTTAATCCTGAACATCAATGAGCACTCTAGTATGAGTAGCAAGTGATAAATTTATTCCTGTCACTAAAATACTTCTAATAAACACAGTGCAGATAAAACCACAAATGTTTTAGATCTCAGTTAGCTAAGTGGTCTTTAGTTCCTTGTGGAAGCAGAAGACATTTATTCAACAAAGAGCTTAGGATAAAGACGAAATAAATAGCTCCAGGGCATAAACACAGGGTCAGTGCTTTCACACATCCTGAATGATTTGACAGTGTTTATTTCTCTTTCTAAACAGTAGATGCATTCCTGTATTAATGGTGACTTCAAACACTCACACAAACATACATACATACCCACACACGTGCATATTCACACATGTACACGTGCCCGAGTGTTCATTTGTGGGGAGATGCTTACTTAGCAAGTTAGAAACCTGCTCTTTCTTTTTCTTTCTTTCTTCCTCTTTCTTTTTCTCTTTTTCTCTTTTTCTCTTTCTTTTTCTTTCTTTTCTTTCTTTCTTTTTCTTTCTTTCTTTCTTTCTTTTTCCTTCCTTCCTTCCTTCCTTCCTTCCTTCCTTCCTTCCTTCCTTCCTTCCTTTTCCTTTCTCTGCCCATACACTTTCTCTTTCCTGCCTTTCTGCCTGCTTCTCTTTCTTTCTTGTTTCTTGCTAGAAAGGAGATAGCAACAGGAATTTGTGTACCATAACTTTTCAGCGTGATTCATTTCACTTAGCCACCCAAGCTCCCTCCAGATGAAGTGCCATGTGGATCTACTGTCTCTTGATCTCCCATTATCTGAATGAAATATAGGAGGTGAGACTCTGCTCACAGTAGGAGGCAGATAAACATAAATACCTGCTCTAAGGTACCTGGAGAGCTATAGAGAACCCAACATGGACACCAACATCCAGTCAGCTGGGTGACTGCTGATTCTATCATCTGACTCGACCAAAGACTGGATAAGTTTACTGAAACAAAAATTTCTAGGGTAATTTGAGACACCCTGGAGAATCCAAGATATCCATAGAGGATCAACAGATAAGGCTCATGGAAAACCCATGTCATTCTAAAGCAAAATGGGGAAATCAGGTGAGAGATCCTAAAGCATTTTGTGCTGATATTAGGTGATTATTTCTAGGCAACTGAACTGAATGACTGATCCCTGTGGACTGTACAAGGAGTTTGGATTACAAATAATCCCCCAGTGTAGCTGCATTAAACTGAATTCTTCTTTGGTTGATGGTCTAACAGTGAACACAGCAGTGACTTCAGCTGCCTGAACATGAGCACCAGAGCTATATGAGAGTCTCTAAATCATCTGTAAAATCTGATCTTATAGGCTGAACACAAGACATTGGGGACATGATAAGGAATCAAGAGTGTCTAATGGAGACCAGGCATGAAATGCCACAAAACTTAAATAAAGGGATGCCTAAGTCCAGGAAACTCAACCCATCCTCCAAATTTTATTGAAATAAGAGCAGATTTGGTTGGTCTTATTTTTAGTTCTGGACAGAATTAACACATTTAAGGTCTGACTTTGTAAAAAAGAAATTCTAAGCTACAAAGGCCATATATTTAAACTAATAATATTCCTAGTACTCCTACAATAGTTGTTAAAGTTTTGTAAACAATGTATGTATCTTATAAAGCCCCATAAAAGTAGCTTATAACATCAGGGTTTATTAGAAATTCTAAATATCTATAGCTTAAAATATTTTTATATAATTAAGAGTATATTTTATGTAAGATAAAGTGGTTTCAATGGAAAACTTTGCACTTTTAAACCTTTCTTTCTTAAGATTCCAAGTCATTGTGCAGCTGTGAATACATCTAAGTGAATAGAATTTCTGTAGCATCACATTACAGATTCTGGTTTTTAAATGATACATCATAACAAAATGAAATGTTCTGTAGTGTATGAATGATGTGCTATGAAAAATACACTTGCCTATATCTCATACCTGAATGCTACAATGTAATACATTTCTTGATCACAGAAAATTGATTAATTGATATAGTTTATTCTGTATTAGCTGAACTTGTTCTCCAAAGAGTTTAATTCACTACATAATCAGATCCGGAAATAAGACATTTTGATAAGCTGTCCTGAATGCTAGTGTCTGAGTTAACCCAAATTGTGACTGGAGAAAAAATATCTTCCACTTTCTGTTAATTTCTAGCCTCTCAACTATCCAAGTTTTCTCATCTTTCTTTGACAAGATGAAAAATTCAGAAAATGCTCCTTCTATCATCCTTAAAAATCTGTATTCCTGATCTTTTCATTGGTGTTGATATCTTAACCACTGATAATATCTGCTTTCTGTGTTTCCTTATCAAAGACATATTACTGATCCTGAGAAAACTGCTTTTATTTAAACAGGTTCATTGAGGTCTCTCCTATTAGATGAGATTTTTTAAAAAAACAAAACAACCAAAAACCCGAACAAACACAACAAAATAAAACAAACAAATGCCCAACGTCCTCCACCTCATAAAAATAAGTAAGCAAACAATGTCAACACTCTACAACAGTCTCAGAGTCAAACTTGGGTCACTTCCTACGGGATTTATACCATGGGTACCCAATACTATTTACATGAGCAAAAGAGAGGTTATTCAGGATAGTTGTTTTGCAATGTTTCCAGGCTTTGGTAATCCATAAACTTAGTTGTGCCACCATTTTTTCAGCTCTGAAGACATCTACATCTCTGGTCCTAGTTCTAAGTGTGCTACACCTACAGCAGGTAAAATCAATACGTACCAGGTCATAAGAGCCCTTCATTGTGTAAAAAAAAAAAAAAAAAATCACAGCACTTGTCACATCCAGTCAAGGTGAAAACACAATAGGGATGATGCTGCCTGCAGGGATAACAGCATAGTGCTCCATGCCTGGGTCCATGAATGACGGCTTGGACCTCCCCAGGCAGGAAGCAGTGTTGAACCAATTGGTGTTAATCACACACCATGAAACTAACTGAAAATATGCAGCTTGGATTAAAGTGTTCTCTTCATCCCAGCCATCCATACTAAATCACTTCTCCTTTTATGACCATCATGTTTCATAGCAGGTATCTTCTGCTACAATGATAGAACTGTGTTCTCAAAAATATATGAGGAGATGGAAAACTCAAAAGCACTGAGCCTATGCAATGGAACTCACTTTTCTATAAGAGATAAATAAACCACAGATATCTCACTGTCAGAGTATATGAAAAAATCATTCTTTCCATTTACTTTTTCTTCACACAAAGCTCCATACACACAATCCTTTATTAATGAATTAAATTCCTCCTACTTATTTTTAAATAGTGATACTGACACTACTGTACATCCAGTTATCCAAGCCTTGAGATCTCACAAAAATTTCAGTTTTTCTTAAAGTATTGTTAAGAAAATATTGATTTTAAAAATATATTTTTCTTACGATAACATTGCCCGGAGAAGTTGTTGACATCCCATCATCTGTTCAAGGATATTGGAAGTGTTCAAGGCCAGGTTGGATAGAGCTTTGAGCTCATCTAGTAGAAGGCGTCCCTGCCCATGGCAGGGGACTGGAACTAGATGATCTTTAATGTCAGCTCCAACCCAAACCATTCCACCACTTTATGATTCTACTATTTGTTTTTAAATGTTGTAAATCTTTATAAATGAACATTATCTTTTATCACTTAAGGAGAAAATTAGCAGTGCTAAAATACAATAGAAATGTGTTTTTTACTTTAAAGTTCTAACAGAAACTGGCATCCCTCTCAAACACAAACAAAAAATCTATCTTTGGGAACTGTTTTTCTTTGAATTGGATTCTTCATTTTAAAAATCCTTATAATTTCTATTACTTTGTGACATAGCAACATAAAGATATAAATAAAAACCCCTTTCAAAGTGCAAGACAATGTATCAGTTTAGGAAGAGTCCATCTGCAACATTCTAAATTTTTTTGCCCATATCCACAATTTTCTATGCATCTTTAGTTAAGCTTTGTTATAATCACGAGGATTTGCTTATCACGTCTACGTCTTTTGTACTTCCACTGGGAAGTACTTTTGTACTTTTGTACTTTTGTACTTCCACCTCCGGGAAAGAGGTTGGAGTTGGGAATGTTTGGAGTAACCCCAGCAGGTGGAGATAAAGAGTAGCGACAGACACAGCGCGCCTTCAAACGGCGCGGTCTGGTTTTCATCATCGGGGAGTTTGTGTGGCTTAAGTGACAGCGCTTGACAGAGAAGGATGACTGATTCCGTGCTGCAGCCACTGCCACCCTCGCTCTGCAGCCCCAGCAGACTGCCTGGTGCCTCTGTGCTGGCAGCGCTTGGGCGAGTCCCACGCCGGCAGCTCGCCCCGGGACACCAGCTCAGAGCCAGCTCCACTGATTCACTGCCTGGACCTGAAGTGCTCGAAGTGACTAACGATGCAGGAAAATACAGTCCAGCAGTAATGAAGCTTGCTGAAAAGCCCTGATGTCACCAGTGTCTGTTTAGCATTTATTTGTTCTAGCTGGCTGACCAGCGTGACTGCCCGGTTGCACAGACAAGGCACAGCAATTTCCTGAAGGCAGCAGCAATCTGAATAAGAAGGGATGGAAATCTTATCTAGGAATAGGTAAATTAAGAACAGGCAGGATTTTTAGCTTAAATTTGTAGCTTGCAGTAATTCAGACAGAAGTAGAAATCTCACTGCCCTTTTCCTTGCTGCTCACAGTAATTCGTTGCGGAAGGAGCCAAAGTGAACAGTAACTCTCTCTCTCACAGGTATTGAGTCAGGTCAACAGATTGTGTAACAAAAGACATCTCCGCAATTATGATAACTATATATTGTGTAATAATACAATTTCTTGACTGTGAGAACACCATCATGAAAATATTACCCCACAGTAAAACCATAGGTCCTGAGATACTGACACATTTATTATGGATTTCTTTTTCCTTAAATCACTTTCTGAGTTGTGAGCACAGCCTGCCCAGAGTCTTGCATAATGGATTCTAGAACACATGTTATCTACAGCAGTAGCATTACTATCAGTGCCTGTGTCTTGCCTCTATTTCCTAACAAATTAAGTATTGGGTATTACCCCCTTTTCCATCACTAGGAGCGGTAATCTGATGAGGCACACGTGAAGAAGCTGGCAGGTGTTTCTGACTCTTTTAACAAAATGTGTGCAAAAGATGTGGGTGTAACACTGTGGTCTTTGAAGTATGACTGCTTGTGTGCGAAAGATTCTGGTTCTAAATCATCAGTTTATTTTCAAATTGGAAATGGTCCTGTTTATGAGGCTTCTAGTCCCATTGTTAGAGATCTTCCATGCTCTAGCAAAGACTCTGGACACTGCCATTCCCTGGATCACACAATGACCTTGGGCTTAGCTGCACAAAACACCAGCTCCTGTGCTGGAGACAGTATTTGAGAGGGGGCTGGAGCTGCATCATGCTGAAGGGAAAACTGCCAGTTTTATCATGGAAGAGTAGAATCTGAGATGTTCTTCCTTCTCACCAGTCTGTTCCAAGGAGTGGATGTGGCATCGAAGGGAAAGTTTGAAGTTAAAAGATCCTGTGTTCTTTTGAGCAAAAAGAACATAGCCATCATATAATGCATCCAAGGAGGAGGGAAATTCACTTTGGGATGCTGCTATGTTGGAATAGCTTATTTTTAAATCTCCTCTTTTTTTTTTCTTAGCATGTAAATTAGTATCCAGTATGTTTTATAAGGAGAGTGGATGTTAAAAGTTGTTACAGTTGTTCTTTACTGACTTGCTACCTGAATTTTAGCTTTTTTAGCATATAGGAAAATCTCAGCCCAATAAGAAAGAAAATAGTAGTGATGGACATGCTGATGGAGAAAGAAAATGTAAATTATACCTGTTTCTTTCTCAAACCCACTTATCCTCATCCAAGATTTTTCTTTAGGTTCAAGAATCAAAGAGACAGGCCATATAAATAATGTTATTCTGAGTGCCTTGCTCAGTTCAGTGAGGCCATGTAATTTTATGTTCCCAAGTTATAGGACAGAGTATTTTTCTTATATCGATTACCAAATATCTGAGTTTTATTTGATTTAGTATTTTAGGTTATTTGCCTTGTACAAGGCATTTAAGCCCAGCTTTTTCAAATATACGATTTAATTCTCTTTGTGCCTGCTTTTACTGTCAATTTTTTCCAAAGTTAGGTACTGCATAACATCTAGGATATGATACATGATAGTCAATACGGATACTTATCAGCAAAATAATAATTTTTTCACGCAATTTTCAACAAACTCGGAAAGCAGATAATTTTCATATAATTTTTGTTTCTGATTTGAATGACAAAAAGAGCTGTTGAATTCTTTCAGTTGTATGAGATTCATATAGCCATCTACATAGACACAATACACCACAGATCACAACTAAAAAGCCCAAAATACATAGATGGTTTATTTAAAATGTTACAAAGCCCCATAAACCCTTTAAATCCTGAAGTCTCTTCTGCAAATGTTTCTCCCTTATAAGAATGCATTTTTGTGTGTGGTCTTTAGCATTGCAGTAGAGCAATGAAGGTTTGTAGTGAACCAGTGCTGTACCTTGAATTCAGTAGTCTAATGCTTTTCTAATAAAAAATCGTCAAGCACATATGTAGACAAGCTGATACTGTACATTTTGTTTATTCTACAAGTCTATCTGTGATCATAAACTCTTGGTAAATATTTGCTCTTTGGAGATTAGATTTAACATACTTGCATTTACTTGCAATTAAAATGTTGCTTTCCTGATGACTGTTGCATGAGCTGCTGTATTTCACCATTGACATAACGTAATGTAAAGATAAGAGTTAAGTGGAAAGAAGTCTGTTGTGAATATAGCCTTGGTCTGTTACTGAAATGAACAGTTTGTGATAGATTTGATGATGATATAATAACAGTTTAGTCAGATTTGAATAACTTTTCTCTTCTTTAACCTTATTGCAGTTTGACTAGATCTCAAATCTGTAATTTTTTTTTTAATTTATTTATTTTCTGGTGTATTCTTTTTTTTTTTCCCTTTATAAAAGGCATAATTTTGCAGCCTTTACCATTTTTGTTCAAGAACAAAGGCACTTTTCTTCTTTCCTCATATGATTTATTGACTATTATGCACTCAACACTTTCAAATTGCTTCCAAAGGCAATAAAGTAGCAGGATAAATTCTAAGAAACAGAATTCACTTGTTGACTCTAAAAACAGAAAATTCAACGTTAATACTGTATTTTTTCATGGTATTTAAGGTTTTTAAACTAAATGCAAAAAGGTCCTTTTATTTTGCCATACTAGATCCATCGAAAGGGATTAGCTTATATATGAGAGATATTTATGATGCAAGGAATATAACAGCCTTTCAGTGCTCCAAGCCTGAGATGGCCATATACTTTTGCATTTCTTTTCATAGCTTTGTTTATTAAGCCAAAACATGCCTAAAGCTGTGTTATTACAGACATCATAAGTGTACAATGCATATATGGACCATGTTTTCAGCTGTTTTAAGGCAGCTTACTTGTGCCTATTGCAGTGCAGTTGCTCTGGGACACACAGTGTGGCAATGCAGCAGCCACAAACCTGCATGCAAACACCTTCCTGCCACGTGAGCCCATGGAGCTGTACCAGGCAGCTCCAAATGAAATGGTGGCACTGCTAATTCTACAAACTTCCCCTCCACAGAATAAGAAATAAGCACACAGCAAAAATAAGGATGTATATTAAAAACCCATTTCAGTAGCAATTTCACATCTAAAAATTTAGATAAGGAAACAAAGCTGTTATCACTTAATCTTATTTTCCCTTTCCTTATACTTATGAATTCATAATTCCCACCTCACCATCTTCACTTTTTTCTTGCTTGTCTTCTACTTTTCAGCATTATTCAATCGAAAAAGAGTATTTTCTCTCTTCTAAAAAATGTAGTGTACATCTTCATCTGAATTAATTTCTCATACTTTTTTCCTGCAAATATTCAAACTCTTTTCCCTTATGTCCATTATTTTGTTCTACTTCTGCCATAAAAATTGTATAATTTCGTTTCAGTTTTCTGTTACAATTTTATCATAGAGAGTACATTTTACGAGAATCTAAATAAATTTTCTGTCTTTAATCAATTTTTTCTGAAATCCTCCCTGAACCACTCTTCTGACATTCTATACATACTGGGTGCAATTAATTGGCGTGAACAGAATAATATTTCTGTGTTGTGCCATGAAACAGTCATTGTTTTTCCTTTGTTATTTTAATATGGAAGAAATTTATTTATAGTTAAGTACTATACAAGTATATGGAAATTCTATTTATGGTGGTTGCAAATCTAGTGCATGTTTTGAAATCATTGAGCTATCAGCAGGTAGCAAAACTAGCAGAGATTTAACAATACACAAGTTCTTCTGTTCTCCATTGGACAATGCAAGCACAATTTCAATTACAGAATTTTTACCTCCTCTGAATCTGTGGAATTACATAGAAGACGGAATTTTCTTTCCTCAGTTTTGCCAGATTATAACAATGAAATGCAAAAATTCATAGGTTTTTATAAATGACGATTATCCTGGCTCATAACTTTTCTGTGAGGATCATCTTTCAGCCCTGCCCTCCATTCCCACTGCCCTAGAGTCAAACACCCAATGAAACTTGGAATAAGCAAAACAAAGATTATGGCAGAAAGAAGGTAATGAGCAGAGTAAAAGGCCTGATACAGAACATATTCCCTTGATGAAACAGGTACTGTCCTCCAATTTGTGTCATTATGCAGAATCTCCACTGGATAACAAGTAATTTATCAATTCATAATTCTTTATCCAGAGGATGGTTGAGCCCTGCAACAGGCTCCCCAGGGAAGTGGTCACAGCATCAAACATGACAGAGTTCAAGAAGCATTTGGACAACACCCTTGGGCAAATGGTGTCATTTTTGGGATTGTCCTGTGCAGAGCCAAGAGCTGAACATTTTGTTCCTTCCAGCCCAGAAGTTTCCATGATTCATGTCTTCAGCAATGACATTGCTCCTTCATTGACATTGAGGAATTTATGGACCAACTCTAGAATTAAGGAATTCTCACACCTGGGAAAACAAAGTCTGTGATCCATTAAGATGCATTAATGTGGTTCCTAGGTATTGCTCTGCAAATGGGTAGGAACCTAGGAAAATTATCTCTTCAAAAAGCAGCAAATACTCAGTATTTTCCTTCAATTTGAGATAACCTTCACTCTTTGGGGATTTCCTGCTGCTCATGTCTTCTCAACTTAATCAACAAAGACCTTTTGCTTCCAAATTTTGTAATGTGTCAGTTTAATTCCCATCATTCTAATGATAAAAAAAAAAAAGCCTTAAATTTTAAGACAAGAATATTTTAAATGGGATCTTTTTCAAAATATTTTCCCCAACAGAAACAAGCTGAAATTTTGAGCAGCTCTTATGACACACAGTTCAAGGTACTTTTCCTTTTAGGTGGAGATAAGCATACCTTTCCAACCTCAGTTTGTTTGCAGGTGAACTGCAAAGTCTTAGCAACCATCTCTCTCCTACTTCCAGCTCTACCACACAAGATTAGCTAAAGCATTCATTTTCCTAAGATACCTCCTTATTTTATGTGTGTTTCTTGATCTGCCTGGCACTGTCTTTCATCTAATGCAGGATGAGTCTCCTGACCTTTAGATCACTTTGCAAGGCCAAATATTTTTCTGTTGCATTGGATAAGGAGGTAATTAAATACTCTGCTAAAGATTTCATTATGAGTCCCACTGAACTCTCTAGCTGTACTTAGCTCAATTATTTAAAATTACACATGTGATTTAATTAACTTGCAGCATATTTGTACATATGGCACATAATATTTCAAAAGTTTATCTTATAAACCATATTTCAAAATGTTACTAATAGCTACTAGTAGGTAAGCAAATGAAAGGAAAAGGAAGCCCATTTCTTACAAGCATTCAAAGCCTTTTCTCCCCTTGCTCCTCCCCCTGCCTAAATATTGAACTTTGAAAAATGTAAGTCCTAGATCTACAGGGTGTCTGTATTTTGATAAGCTGAATAAGATTTGTTCAAGCTTCCCTCCTGTGTGCCATAAAATATTTTGGTTAATGAAAGAAAACTTTGAGAAATACATTTATGTTTAAAAGAAAAAAAAATTAAGTTGTCAAATTGCAATTGCCCAAGCCATATTTTATCTGATAGCAGCTCACTGGTTCTTTTTAATTAACTAGATTAAATAAATTGATTGCACCTTTCCTATTTCGCTTAATTAATATATGCTAAGAATCATTGTGAGAAGAAAAAAGAGGATGAACAGCATTGATGGTATCAATGTTAAAGCCACCTGTCACATCTGCCAAAAAAGTAGACTAAATTTCTGAAAAATAGTGAGATGCATTAAAATGAAAACTTAGGGGAGAGAAAGAGACGAATACTGGCATTTTAAACTTCCATACCAGCCCTCACAGAATTGATGACTGCAAGTGGGTGTAGCTGTCAACTAATACTCTCTGAATAACTCTATTACCTAGGGAAATCAGTGACTCCAGTGAGTTTATATTTTTACCCTCCTGAAACTAGTGTACACATACACTGTGTCAAAGAGCTATCGGATTGCTCCCTGCATGATGAACATATATAATCCACCATATCATCTACCTCTGGGTACAAATCAGGGAAATATATACCCTTTGGGGCAGTGAATTTCTTCTTGAATTTCACTAAAAAATCACAAGCCAGCTCTCTTCCATGCCTGGGCATGCATAGCTCAACTTTTGGGTAAGAGAAATCTCCCTGATCCCTGCAGAGGGAGCATCCCTGTGATCTGCCCACTTTCCTTCCCTTTGCTCTAGAGGTGCCATAGCCTCGAGAGGCTCTCCCACTCCTTCCTGCACTGCCTGTCAATCAGCTGGGTTTTGGGGAACATAAATCATTTCCATTTTTAGTTGGACAGCTGGTAGGCTGGGAAAGGAAAAAACTGCTGGGTTGTTATGCAGCTGTCAGAAATCAAACCATGATATTTTGGTTTCATAGCACAGTGTTTTCCGCACAGAATGCCCAGATTCATATCCATATACAAACTCTCTCCATAATGTTGAGAGCCACCATCCTCTCAGAAGCCATTTTCTCTGGCACTTGCAGCACAAATAAGGCAGGGTTTACTCAAGAATCTGTCATGATGTCAATGATAGGATACAAGGTGGGAGATAGAGTGTGTTTAAGAGGTCAATGAAAAATTAATAAAATCTTGATGAATCTTCTCAACCCCCAAAAGCTTCACATTATATTATGAACAATGTCACAAATTCATTATTATGCTGGCTATCTGCTGCCAAAAGTTTTCTGTTTTACACATCTAGCATTGATGTTTTCCTTTGTTCCTCAGTGCAGTATTTCAGAAACATGCTTACCTACCGCATTTATTTAATTAATCATCTCTCTTAGTAGAACTCTTTAATTTTTCTTCTGTGAAATCAACCATTTTCACTTCCATCACCCTCTTCTCAGTCCTCCAGAAAACTTATTCCTAATTTGGAGTGAAGTTATTTTTTCTCTGTGTGGAGAGAATCAAAGGTCAGTTTTAAAATGCTGCTAGATTTTAGTCTCCATTCCTCAGCCAGAGTACACCACCTTGTACAAAAAAAAAAAACCAGCTAGCTGGTTTGAGGCCCCCCTGTTAATCTTTTGCACTCATATTTTTCTTCACTATTATACTAAGTTTTCTGCCACTTATAGGGATGCATATTTATTTTACTTGGATTAATTTTGATTGCAGCTTTCTTGACTGCATCCTAAGTATTTCCCATGCATTACTGAATCCCAGCCAAATCACTTTAACTCATTTCACATTCATTCAAGTAGCTATTGACTAAGTAAAAATAATACTGTAGTGCATTAAAAACCTTGAATAGTTTCCTTTCTGATTAATGTAGCAGTTAAAAACTGAGACTATCATAGACTTCTCCATTCTGAATTTGAAGGAACAGATTTAGACCCCATTTTTTATCAAACATTTATATATTTAATTCCTAAAAAAATTACACTTTTGAAAAGTTTTCAGGTTTTTCAATAATAATGGTATGTGAAACTTTTGGTCTTAAAAGAATTCACACTCCAAATAGCACCTTCCATACTAATCAATAACCAAAGATATTTGAAGAACTATCAGTAATTCAACAATGAATCAACTAAATTGTCTAAATGGCAATCTTTGAGAGGTGTGACCTACTTGCCAGGGCCTCATTTAGTTCTCACTTGCAGTGGAGCTTATGGACTGACCAGGTTTGCAAATCATACGGGTGTAATCAGCTCAGAAATGCAGATGTACCTTCAGTCTTTCTGGTCACAAGCACTGTCTTGTGAAATATTTGTATTTGCTCTCAGAAAAAGAAAAAGTAAATTAAAGCATCTGTAATGAAAGTGACCCAAAATAAAGTAATGATTTATATCTAGGAAAAAAGCGTTGAACTAATGGCTTTAGGTATAAATATGGCAGCACTGTAGGAAAATTAATTTCAATTGGAAACTGTATTCTTGTCTTTCCATAAAAGCTATTTAGTCAAACTAAGATTTAACTAAAGAACCAGGGTTTCCCAGACAGCTCTTCTAAAGAAGAGGCTGGTGGATTTGGAAACAAGTTCTTTGACCTTTGGTTAGTAAGTGGTACATTGTATTTTGTTTGAGCCTTAAGTAATTTTCTGTACCAAGACAATTCTATGTATCTAATTACAGCATTAGTGTAAAAATTGTTCCAGCTGTCCAGAAGGTTTTGCTATTGGATGATATCATATCCAGGGTGTTATTAAATCTCACAGCAGCTGGAGACTTGACTCCAGTCAGGCAAGAATCCTACAGAGATATTGAGTAGTGATGGATTTCCTGTATATCTCTGAGTGAAAAAAGTTAAGATTTTTTTAAGATGTCATAACATCAACATAGTTTCTAAAATAAATCTACATCATAAGTTGAAACCATTTTAAAATGGGTATGAAGGTAAAATTTGTTGATAGCTTTTCTTTTGAACTCTGAAAACTGTCACGTAATAAATCAAAATCACACAATAAATACACATATTTTGTCTAATTCATGCTTCCAAACATTGGTAGAAATAATGTGAAAAATATAGCATCAACATATTTCTAAGAAGAGACAGAGTAGTTCTCCAACTTTATGTGGAAACCACTCTTTTTTTATGAATGTAGAATGTATCCCTTCAATAAAATAATAACATAATACACAAAGAAGGTTTTAATTTGCATTTAGAATGACACTGAGCAGCTTAAGGCCTTGCAGATTTTTCTGTGCATTTTATATTCCAGCATGTCAAAATGTAGTCCAACTGGACAATGAAATATGCAAGTGGCTGTCAACTCTGATTTTCATCACTTTTTTTATTATCTCATGAGACTCAGTGAATTTTTTAAATGTAAATTATTATAACAATATTATTTTTAAAAAATAAAAAACTTTTTAAAGAAATCAAGTTACTGCATGTGAGCTTGCATGTTGCAGTGCTGTAGGAAGCCATCATGCCAAGTGAAAAACACATCTGCAAAGTACTAATGTAGTGGAAAAGGGGACTACTGATCCTTTTACCTTCATTTTTACATCTTAATGAAAAGTTTTAGACCCTCAGTTTTTCTTTAAGATAATGGAAGACATATGGGCTCTTGTTTTGTTTGTGTTAGACAATATAGTATGCCTACTTACTAACAGGAATTAGTGGATTATACAGTCCCCATATATTTATGTTGATAATATTAATGTACAGTGTTAGATTCTTGGCTTTGCTTTCAGAACACCAACATTAAAATTTTCCAGGAAGTATTACTTTTCTTATCCTATTCCCAGACTCCTATCCATAGATCTTTTCTCTATATCCACAGAGACAGAGACAAACTTGGAGTAAAAATAGTTAAGAGGCCAGAAAAACAAAGTTAGGGAGGGATGGGAAAGAAGATTTTGCCAAATTTATACCCTATCAAAATCCCCTGGGTTCTCTATTGCAAAACAGACCTGGAAACTTCTGAGTACTGGTCTGTTCTGCTGTTTGCTGGTTTTTTCCTTTTTTTTCTTCTCTTTTTCCATTTTTTTTCATATTCCTCTGGTAAATCTAGAAACAGAGAAAGGATTGCTTTCAGGCAAGAAGCATTGCTTGCTAGAACAAGTCAACAAAGAAGGAATACATACTCAAAGCTGGAAAAAGAAGGCAAGCAAAAACAGGGTTTTTTGCTTGGCAAGCTCGGGAGTTTTAACTGGTTTTTTCTGTGCTCTGACAAATTTCAGTCCTTAGAAGCCTTTTACTCAAGAAGTGGCCAATGCTCTTCAGTCTAACTGTGAAATCAGGATAGAGAATGTACATGTTCAGGAGTGGACATCACAAGCAGTCCTTTTTCAAACATCTTCATCTACTTCACAGAGGAAAGACTGATCAATGTTTTACAAGACTTTTTGCTTTTTCTACTTGGCCTTTGGAGGAGCAACAGAACAAGAGCAATGCTATAAAATGACATTCTTTCTTTAAAAATACCACAGAATAGCAAACTATATTCTATCCAATCATGATCACCTTCCTTTCCTGAGATTCTAAATTCAGAAAAAAAGGATTTAAAGCAGAGAGGCTTTTGAAAACACTGGTTAGCCTGGACGTCCTGGGAAAAAGAAGATATGTGCAGAACAAATTTTTAAGCTCATTCTGGAATCCAGGATAACATGTAGTCATAGTGCTCCAGGTGAATCCTGATCAGAGTTATTAAAACAAACCTGGTCACTTTCCCTTCACTGCTCCACCTGGAAATGATCTTTCCAATGTCCATCTGGAAACCCTGTGTGGGCACATGCCTCCCTTGAAACCCAGTTTGTGTCTTTGCAAGGAGACTGATTTATGCACAAATCTACAGTTGTAAAGAATTTCACCTAAATTTTCTGTAGAAATTTTGACATGATAGGCTTTCTGCTGGTAATCAATTTCTTTTAGCAAACTTAGTTGATCACTACGTTATGAAACAAATAATTAAATTAAATCATCTTCAGTTACAGAACTCCAGCTGAGATCTGTCCTTTCCTCTTTTCCAACATACACTAGGCTGGAATTTTACTGCACCAGTTCCAGCCTGTGCTGTGCATCTAATTTTTCATGAGGTAGCAGACATCTTTCCATTACTATTCTGTGAAGAGCATTCACCTATGACCTCAAACACAACTGCTCATCAGAATCCTGCTTCTGAGAGGAAACTGTGCTAACCCTACTTCTGCAAAAGAATTCCAGCAATTTAAGATTTAACTTTCAGGAGTTCTACAGCCATGGTAGAAATAGCATAGAATTTTCCAAATACACACAAGCTTTCCTCATGTGATGGAAGAAGATTGCTAGATATTTAAGCAGATGAACTTGTACATACAGATAGAAAAAAATCCAGCCACCTCCCACTCTGAGGAGGGACAACATGCCAGCTGTGCCCCTCATTTCTGCATTTCTGATGATCATATCCTGTACTAGAGCTAGAAGATATCTGATCAAATTGGGATGTGAGAAAGGAGCTTCTGTGTACCTCCCTAACCATGGAGATTTGCCCCAAAAATGTGATTCACGGAAATTGATTTAAAAACCAATAATCATCTTAGATTAATTATTTTAAAAAGGGTAATATTTCAAAAATAATTGTTACTGGCTGGAGTTGAAAAGATTTCAACTTCACCTAGATTCACAAAGGGTTAGTATGGCTGGCCAGTGTTCTTCATAAAAACTGGGAATGTGAATTATTTTATTTCTCTTGCTTAGTGGCTAGTGCACTTGCTCACACTGTGCCACTGAGTTTATCTTCAATTTTTCATGAGAGAATCTGAACCAGAAACCAGAAACCTAAAAGCTCTAGCAATTAGACAAGAGAGTATTTTTTCTCGCAACTGTGGATATAAAAGAATTATCTTGTACAGGAACTGCAGGAATATTCTTATGTGTTAATTTCATGTCAAAAGACCATCGTTTTTAGAAGCTTTCTCTTATTTCATTAAAGAGTGAGAAGTTTTAGTTTATTAGGGAATTCAAGACAAAAAAAAACCAAAAAAAACCAAAAAACCACGGTAGATGGTAAATTCAAGGACTTCTAGGGTCAGAGAAGATCATTATACCAAGACTGATATATAACATTACCTTGTCCTAGACCCAGTTATCTCTCTTTGATTAAAGATAATGTGAGGGAAGAATCCAGACAAATTTTTTTTTTTTTTAACCATTTCTACCACTAAAATATGAAGGGTCCAGTATTTCCTTTTGCTAGCTTGTGAAAATAGTTAATTTCCTCTCTGGTAAAGAAAGCGAGAGAAATGAAGAATTCTTCTGTCCTTTTCATGCTAATATTATTGTAATATAATCCACCATGTCTGGCTACAAAAGCAGCTTGACCATTGTTAACTCTCATTTCTTCACTAGAAGAATAATAATTTTCCTGTTTCAAGGTTTTTTGCTAGTTATTAATCACTCATTTCCATCTGTTCATACTAATACCTCTTCAGTGGTTAAATATGGTTGATTTGAAACAAGCTCTGCAGAAAACAGAGGTATTGTTAGAGTTCAATTGTCTTATACACTGTTTCAAGTGCAGCCATGAGCTGACATACACATAAATTGTTTTGATTATTTCCGCTATGCTTATCTAAATTTGTCAAACTACTCGAGCAGTTGTGTTTGACTAACTCTGTATTTCCTTATTTTGGCTTCTATAGCTATACCTATAAATCTATACCTATGTCCTTGTATATGACATTACATAAGACCTTGTATTTAACATTATATATAACATTTCTGAATGTGCTCACCACTAAATGTAGTGCTCTTGGACACTGGGCACCTGCCAAATCTTGTGCCAAACTTATTACCAACCAGACTCACTGAAGACGGTGTTTTAAGGGCATTTTCCCAATCAGCAATGTAAATTGGTTCCCTCCTCCCTGCATTCCCCCACCCAGTAGCTCAGCAATTAGAGTGCAGGCTCTTGAGGTGGGTGACAGGAGCCAAATGTTCATTGCTGACCAACATGTGGAAGTTCTAACCATGAGGCAACACTGCTTTTAGTGATGTGATGCTCTCATGCTCCCTCTCTGAGGTAACTACTCTGCACAGGATATGTGTTCTGCTCACCTTTCCTGTTACATGCAGCCCACATACATCCCTGATCCCATTGTGACCAGTAGGTCACATTCTCCAACAACAAAAGGACATGTCTATGCTTAGCAGGCAAGAGAGGTATTTACCCTTTTAGTAGCAGCTACGAATTTCATTTCATATTTCCTTTATTCTAGCACAAAATAGCTTGCTGCTGTGGTTTGCTGTGTGTGTCTTAAGCCCTCCTTGCTATAGCATTCATCATTTCCAAACTAATGCCTTTAATTGCCTGGTAAGGCGACAGGGCCTCCAGCTGTAGTGGAGGGAATCGATGGCAGAAGGAGTCGCAGTGAGGTGTTTGCTTTTACAAAGGAAGTCTGCAGTAGGAGAAAGAAATGATCTTTGGATTAAGTGGGACATAATTATACTATAGAGTATCTGTCCAAAGGTTCTTGTGTCCCATTTAGCTTTTCCCAAATCCTATTAGTGATTCAGATCACAAAAGGAATATTAAAACCCAAAATATTGACAGCACAAAATACAGTTAATTGAGGATGCCTGAAAAGCTTTATCTGGATAGTTTAGACTAGGTGTGTGTGAAAAAACAATTGCCTTTTTCACTCTGATTTAAGTGAACTCCCACATTTTTGTATTAACACAAGGTCCTTGACTACTTGGGGTCTTTTCTTGACTCACCACAGGTTCCATATTTTGTTGCCGTGAAGTTAAAAATTACATATTGTGTTTTGCGTAGATATATTAAACCAATTGTTATGTTTTGCTTCTAAACTTGAAGAAATATGTTACTCTCCAGAATGGCAATCAGAATAGTAAGGTTGATATCTCATATAGATTGCAAAAAGACTGATTTGCCCTGTTTGTTCTTTGCTAGTTAAGTTATGTTCTATATACTAAAGTCATTGACCCTGGTAAAGCCAGAATACTTACCTCTTCATAGTAAAAACAAGAATAATTTTTTTTCTGATCTGTGCACTGGCTTCTTCCCATATTTGGACTGATTTTAATATTTACTACTGGTTTGAGAGCTTTTGACTTCTATGCAATAATTACTATCTTTTCCCCAATAAAAAAAAATAAGAAAAACTAACCTTCTGTTATTGTTTTCTAGTTAATTTTGAAATTTTTTTCTAAGTTTTTTGGTTACAGGAAACTTTTGGTATACAGAAGCAACACTTAGTGAATCCTACCTTTCCTGACATGCAATCAGATAAACAACTGACTGCCCCTTAACTCAGTGCTCATGATTTACACTCTCTATTTCACTCCTGCTAATTTGCATTAATGTACTAATGAAATGTTTCTTAGCCTGAAACAGAGTCTGTAATAAAGCACTTCCCCATTTCAGTGGTTTGATTCCATATTATGACTGCAAACATACTCTTGATGTTGTCACCAAGTAGCTGAGGAAGTTAACCGGAGCTGGGATAATTAATGGGATGTGTGCAATGATGGATCTCCATCAACGTTTAAGCACAGTGATGCAAAGATACTGCAAAAGCTGTGAAAGAGGCATTATAAAGAAACCTAAAGGGCATCTATTTTTTTAAGGAAACCAAAACTGTCCCTAGAACAGGCCTTCTACATACACCCACAAAGGGGCAGTCCCCGCATAACACTGGTCATCTTCTACTTAAGGACATAAATCCTATTGCTTCAGTCTTTGGGGATGATCTTAAAATAAAATGCTTTGTTAATCAAGATAAATGATGGGAGGAGTGCATTTCATCCTACAGGTGTTGCAATTTTGAAGGACAAGTCTCTGTGAAGGCAACAGTGTTCTGCAAGATGTAGTTTTACAGAAATACTTTTCAGTTAGTTTAGAAAATTGATGTTAAATTAAGATCTAAAATACAAACTGTCTCAGACCTGGAAAAAAAATGTAAAGCAGAAATTAAAGCATATTTGGATCATCTTAGTGTTTAGATACAAGACCAGTATTTTGACCATATTCTGCAGTATTTCTGAAAATGTCGTGCCCATCCTCACAAAAAAAATTTGAATCTTAAGCAAATGGAACTTATCTGAAAGTTTTGTTTTCAACTGACAGTTTTGAAAGTAATCATATAGTAGATGTGCATCCATGGTTTTTTTTCCCTTTCTGTTTCATCAACCAGATGATTCCCAAATTTCTGAGCATCATCCATCAAAACAGAAATGATCAGCAACTGCAGTTCTCTCATCACAGTTAACATAAACTCTCTCAAATCCAGCTTTATTTTTTAGACTCCCCCAAGTTTTGTCCAACTGATTGACTGCATCAAGTTAATAAGAAAAACAGTAATTTTATTTAGTTGGCCGCAAAACTTCCCCACAGCTTCCCGTCATAAGTAGCCAAATCTGTAATATTAAATATTTCTATAGTAGGAATTCACAATATGTTTGTGATAAGGCATAGCTTCAGAAGTTTAGTGGGATGTTGAATTATTTAGTGACACTGGAGGTTTAACTTTTGTGTCCATTACAGAGTTAGTATTTGGGGAAAGCATTTTCCAGACCATTTAGAGGGAAATTCTGTAGGAGAAAAAAAGGCCTGGATATGCATATGATATCTACTATCATACAGTCTTTATCATAAACATTATCTGCTGGACAGTTGCAAATTTTGGTATAATAATAAATTATAAACTAGTAGTAGCAGAAGTAAGATAAGATGATTTGTCAAAGATCAAAACTAAGGTAGTGGTTTCCAATAGATCCTAAATTTTGAATACTTTTCCTTTTATTTATTGACGTTTTCCCAACTTTTACTGGTTAACCAATGCTGACAAAAGTTCAGAATGGAGAGTGAAGTCTCAAGGAAGCTTCCAATTTTTTGATACATTTGTTCTGTATTTCGGTTACATGCATAGTCTCCACTTCTGAGTAATTGACTTAATCCTTTTAGTTTTGTTCTAGTGCCCCCTCTGACTCTCCCTGGACATGCCTGGAAAGCCAGTTGTCAGAAGGCATCCCCCCAGGAAGCCTGATCTCTCTCCCACCTGGGGTACAACAGTGAACCACACAAAAATTGCAAACAGCTGAGTGTTAAGAGGATGCAATGCTAATTGCTGCCTGTCAGAAGAAATGGGTGTCTGGTTGGGTAAGTTATCTTTCCACCTTTGCTTGAAATATATCTGTTAGATATCATTCTTCTCTACTGGTGCAGTGGTTGCACAGGTTCTCTGCAAAGATTCAGTCTCAGCGAAAAGACAGCAAGTCAAAAGCAGTGTCCTAATGCAAACATTGGGCCACAATGTAAAATCAAGGTCAGGCACACAATAAGTATTTAATATGAACACACTGTGTGTTGCCATGTAGACAACACATACATAGATACTATACACGTATTATATGTGTATATATTGCTATATTATATTATATAAACTTCTTCATAGATGTGTCCAATAATTTTTTTAGTTCAGATGAATAGAGTGGTTCTGAAGCAAATGGTTGAAAATTATCCAAATCGGTTAATTTCAGTAAGATATTCAATGAGAATCTGAATTCCTTGAAGATAAAACTAAAGATGGTATGTTCCAAAAATCACACTTAACTACACCTAAAGGAAATTCAGTTCACGGGTTCAGATTAAAACTGGTTTGAAATCATTATTCATGAAATCCTTGGTCAGGACCTTTGCACCCTCTATTTCACTTTAGAAATCTTTTCTAATAAGGCCACATTAGAGGCAAAAGTAAACATGCAGTGACTCAGTTAAAAATACCTTTTTGAACTAGAATCATAGAACAGTTTGGGTTGGAAGGGACTTTTAATGATCATTTTTCCAAGCCTCCTGCAATGAGCAGATGCATCTTCAACTAGATAATGTTGCTCAGAGCCCTGTCCAACCCAACCTTGAATGTTTCCAAGGAGGGAGTATCTATCAGCTCTCTGGACTACCTGTTCCAATGTTTCACTACCCTCATTAATAAAAAAAAATCCTTCTTTTTACCTAGTCTGAATCTACCCTCTTTTTTTGTAAACCATTAGGATTTGACCTATCACTACAGAACATGCTAAAAAGTCTGCCCTCATTTCTTGTAAACCCCCTTTAGGTGCTGGTAGGCTGTTATAAAGTCTCCCAGAAGAAAGACCCTTCTCAGGGCTGGACAGCCCCAACTGTGTCAGTCTTTCCTCATAGGAGAGGTGCTCTCACTCTCTGATCATCTCATGATCCTCCTCCAGACCTGCTCCAACAGATCTATGTCTTTCTTGGACTGAGGACTCCAGAGCTGATGCATTACTCCAGGAACTAACCAGAGGAAAGAAGGAGGAGAACATCACCTCCCTCAGCCTGGTGGCCACATCTGAATGCATCTTTTGGTGCATTCAGGATACAGTTGGTTTTCTGAGGTGCAAATGTACATTTCCAGACCAAGGCCAATTTTTCACCTGCAAGTCCCCACAAGTCCTCCTCTGGAGGGCTGCTCTCAATTGCTTTATACCCCACAGCCTATATTCATATTGGACGTTGCTTGACCCATGTTCAAGGCCTTGCACTTGGCCTTGTTGAGCCACAGGTACACATGTGCCCACTTCCTGGTCTTCCCAGGTCCCCCTGGATGGCATTGCATCCCTCAGGTGAGCCAGCCACACCACTCAGCTTGGTGTCTGCAAACTTGTTGAGGGCACACTTGATCCCATTGTCTGTGTCATTGAAGAACATATTAAACAGTAATGGTCCCAACACAACCCCCCAAAGGACGCCACTCATCATTTTTGTTCACTTGACCACCAATCCCCAGATGTGACCAAGTACAATATCTTTGGCTTCTCTTTTTTTTTTTTTTTTTTAATTTATCCTCAAAGCCCCTTTCTATTCTTATAAGAAAAGCTAAAGTATGGTTGGTTGTGTCTGTAGACATTTAGGCAACCCAGTATATACACTACAGATAATATATATTGGTCTCTGTACATAATGTATGTGAATAACTCAAAGCATATTCCTTTGCTAATCAGTCTTTATCAATAACAATATAAAACACAAAATGCTGATGATCCAACTACTTCAGTACATGCTTCCATTTATACTGTTCTGCTGAGCCTGTCGTTAACAGCTCATTACAGCAAATTTCATGCCAAATTCCTGGTAGATCTGGAAAGGGAGTTCACATAAGCAAATATTACTTGTGCAAGTGAGAGTTGCAGAGTAAACCAAGGAGGAAATTCAGCAGTTGCACCTTTCAGTTTTCATACCACCAACAACTAGCTACACACAATTGCGTTATTTTGACACCCTGCATTTCATGATACAGAATTTCACAGGAGGGTCACATGCCCCTTCACAACCACTATGAAATATCAACCCCAAATGTTTCAATCAGGCCATATGCTGTTGAAACACGCACAGAAAAAAGGTATTTTACAGTGTATTCCTGGGGGGCTGACAAGCACTTCTGAAATTAAAGGGGTGTGTCTTCAAGACAAAAGAGAAGTATTCGTGCCTTCAAAGTTATAGCATGTTTAAGGAAAAAAAAAATCTGCTAAGAGGGACAATCTTTAGACAGCAATCATACCAGCAACAAGATCTCTAAGACTTCCATAACTTTAAATCATTCAGAAAATCACAGACTTTAATTTTATCAATTTTATCAGAAAAAAAAAAAAAAGAAAAAGAACAGCTTCCTTTTTCGGTTGGTTATATCAGTTGCCTAGGTTTAATGAGACGGTAACACAGTCATAGTAGGCAAAGCAGAGTAGAGATGATGGAGGGAGTACAGCTGTAGGTTGTCTCTGTCTGAAACTACCAAGTTCTTCCTGAAAAAATCTGTGTTCCTTCAGGATTGTTAGAAATGGAGCTGGGGCCCCTCCAACAAGGGTCACTCGGTGAACAAACGGAGCTTAGACCCTCTTTGGTGAAGAAGCCACTCGGTTTTATTAAAAGAGATGTGAGGAGAAGAAGAGCCCAGGCTAAGTCCCAAGCTCTTGCTTGGCAAGCCGGAACAGTGTATTGTAGCACGCTGACACACTGGGTGCTCCCTTGGCTCCAGCTCTGCAGGAGAACCTTGGGCAGGAACCTGCCAATCTCTTTTGTACCCTTTCCCCAGTCCATGATTGGTTGGTTTTTCAATCCTCTCCATGGTTGGCTCGTGTCCAGGATGATAATTGATCCTTACTGATGGTTCTTTTCTGACCAATCATTTTCGAACTGTGTCGTGTGATTGGATGATGACTCTCACCTATTATAGCCCAAGGGGATGATGTTATGTTGATGAGATCATGTTCTGGAATTTTCTTCTCTGTAGTCACCTGCTTGCTGCTTTAAACAGTCCCATTTCATCCTATTTTACAACTTTTGTCTTTAAATCTTTCTAACAGTAACAAGTTTTAACTATATCTTACCACTTCCCACCCTCTATACCAGACTACTGGTGAACCTAACAGTAACAATTATTAACAATGACCAGCTCAGACTGTCACTTAATAAATTAGGGGAACAGTGAACACAATTGTAACAACATATTAGTAACAAATAATTTATACCATTTATATTACAAACTTTCCGCTACTAACTCACAGAATGGGGTGAACTTTAATTGAAAGTCATTAACAATCAGAAAATAGTTACTAATTTTGCTTATAACAAGGATCACTCTGTCATCCAGAAGGCATTTTGTGTGCTTTTTGTGTACAAGCAAAGGATTAGAAAAGGCAGAAAAAGATTAGAGGCAGGCAACCTTTCCATCATTTGCTTAAGGAGGAAACAAACCCACACTATTTTGGACAATGTTCGTGTGTTTTACATAAGGGGATGAGGGAGGGGTGAAAACTTGGACTCTACCTGTCTGAACTATAGGAGAGGCCAGAGAAGGGGGATTGAAAGGTCAGAGGGACACTGGGGACCTTGAATTCATTACTCTGGCTTCCAATTTGTGTACATCTTGTGGCGTACGTCAAGAGGATGAGATTGGCCTTTGTTTCTTTTATCAGCAGGGTTGCCCTGTGGCCTCCCCTAAAATGAAGAAGTATAATCTCCATGGGGCAAAACGAAAGCCAGCAAACTTCCTGCCAAGAATCAGACAAGGAGAAATGGTTTTTGGGCCTTCCTCTTTGGGACATACGCCAGGTGAAACATTTTAGGATTTCTCCACCATTTACATAAACACATCTCTCTTGTTTTCTTAATCATAGGAGGCTGGGAGTGTGGTTTTTTCTGTACTTTTGTGTTTCTCTGCTGGTTAGGAAAATAAATTGTCATTGCTTTACATACCTTGGTTGTTCAGCTTTAGGATTTGTCTTCTGAGAGCATGGTAATAATTGTAGTGTTTTCTCACCAGTATTGTATTGCACAAGTGCAGCCAAATTTTACGGTTGCAAAAAGCATTAACAGGACAGGCCAAGAGGCACTTTTGACTTTGATTTAATATGAAATTTTACATTGCATCCCCAGCTCTTTGCATCAATACTATAATTATTTGACATGTTTTATTTTTCACACTGACTTCAGAAAGGTACTATCCATGGCCCCCAACTCAGATCCAGGGAGGCCAGTCAATCAACAACGTTTGTGCAAGATGCAGTATTATTAACTGTATTTCATAAATCTTAGCTGTTCAGAGCCTCTCTAAACTCCTCCTTGTTTCTTGCTAGTATTTTCCTATCTTTTTTTTCCTCCACTGGTTTGCAAAGAATTTCCTTTTTAAAACTCGGTCAATTATTTATAGAAGAATACAGAGGGCACAACATTTAACATGTCAAACAAGGACAGATTCCCTGCTTAGACAACTTTGAATGTCAGGGCTCAGTCATGCTGTGTAGGCACAACTGAGATTATCATGCTTTGACAAGATAAAATTGCTCTGGAGCTTCAAGGCACAGAAAAGGACAACACCCTACTCTACCTTCCTTTTGGAAATTCCAGACCGTTTCTTCACTGCAGCTGAACTATTCTTTGTAAGATAAGGAAAACAGTTTATTCTTCCCCTCTTACTATCCCACAGAAATCCTTCACTGATCCTATTGGAACAGTTTTTCCCTATGATAGAAACCACAAGGGGAAATTTTTTAAATGGCATCCATATAGTATGGGGACCTGCAAGGAGCAGTGACCACAACTCTTCTTCCTGCACGACTCCTAGGAAAGCACAAAAAGCTGAAAGTTAAGGAAAACCTACTAAACCATCATAAATACTGTGTCTTTAGAGCGATAAAATGGGGGATACTTCCTAATTTAACTTTCATGCCATTTAGAAGAGTGAGTTACAAAGACATCATGATAAGAACGAAGAAAAGGCAAAGGAAGGAAGACAGGTAGAGGGTGAGGTTTACCCTCCAGTGGCTCTGACACATGTAAAGCTCTGTCTTGGAAGAAAGCTAGAATTCTCAGGTAGTGAATAGAAATATCACGGTAAGAAGAGACTGGGAGAGGGTTCCAGGCGTAGCAGTAATGAGTCTTTAACAAGGAGACCTTTGCAAGTTAGACCTCACTACAGACTAATCTGAAAAGATGTTTGAGGAAAAGATATTAATTACACACATAGGCATGTCGAAAACAGCCTAGTTTCTGAAGAAAATGTACCAGCTTCTTTCTGACTACAACATGATGCAAATACCACACTGTGTCTCTGGAGGATACGTTCAGACAGTGTCCAACATGGCACTAAGAGAATCTAATTTATTACTGTTGCTATTTCTATTACAGTAATTCCACTGGGAATTAATAAACCCCTGCAATTTAAAGGAGTTTTTCTGCTTTTCTCTTGTTAAAGCTTAGTGCAAGTCAGAGCTCCGGAGAAACCATCTGGGATTTCAGTCATAACAACTTGTCAGTCCTTCTGCACAAGAAACTGAAGTTCTGGTACAAATAGTGGCTTGCCTCCATTTCCTATCTGGATAACTTTATCATTATGCATGAATTCTGAGCATTAATTTTTTATTTGTTTATTATCATACCTGGTATCTCATATGAGGCAATGGACTATTTTACAGAACATTGGAGAACCGTGCAAAATTTAGAGGTTTTAAAGTAATAAGTTATTATCTTTCCTTTGGTGGTTAAGTTGCTGAATAAAAAGAGAACACCTCTCTTAAGTCAACACGAATCTAAATTTACTAAGTTTTCTTGCAAAAGATAGGTATTTCCCTTCATGCTCTGTGAGAGAATCTAGTCAGCATAAAATGTTTAGTGATTTGTGAGAAGCTACAGAAGAGCAGAAATTCAAACTGATTTTTCATAATTTTTTGCAGATGTTATATTTTTCTAATTCAGCCTGAATTTTCAAAAAATTTAGTCTTGTCAAAATGTATTTTTGACTCGCCATAGCTCCTAAAAATACAGGTAGTTCATTCTGTACACCCAATATGAGATTGAATAACAATCTGGTCAACTATTTTTTAAAATACTGGTGGAATTAAACATATCACATCAAAGAACTCCTCTCCATAGACTCCTAGCTTTGCAACTTATCCTAAAAGTGCTGAAGTCTAAACAAAAGTGATCCAACACTATTTTCTAATAGGAAATTTCTCAGTTATTAAACAGCATGGATAAATATTAAGACTAGAGGGGAAAAAAATGGGACCCATGATCCTCATAAACATTAAAATAGAGATTTTCTGAGCTCTGAATCCCTAGTTCTCTTGGTGTAGATCAGGAAAATTTAACCTTCTTTCAAAATGACAAATAACGGGTGCACATATTGTACAGCAGCACAGTTTTTTGTACGGGCCGTGCAAAGTTTGCTGTTGACTGTATCTAAACCTAGAGCAACTTCTCAATGATGCCATCTAATCCATGTCTCAGTCACGGCTGAGATTCTTGGGAAGTCAACCAAATTTTTTCCCCTTGTCTGTTGCATTTTCATGCAAACCTATTTAGCTGGCACAGACATTTCTTAATTACTTCCATAACCAGCAGATCTTGATACAAAACAAACACACAGAATAAAGGATTACAGTTTCATTAGGGCTTCATTGACAATAATTGTGTAAGGCTCAGGCTGCAAGCAAGGAACAAAGCCCACCTTTGTAATATTATCAAGAGAAGCAATATAAACTTCATTCTTTGCTTGCTTGAGAATAAACAACTTTAAGAATAGTTAAGCATGTGGTGCCAACCTTACTAATGTGAGTAATTTCCTCAATTTGTTATTTCTGTGATGTACTAAGCACCTGAAAAATACTTCCTGTTTTTTGCCAGTACTCTCTCTGTCTCCCTCTCTCTCCCTCACTACAAGTCACACATAGAGAAAAGAAATGCATTCTATGATTGACCTGTCTTGGTAAATTTCCATAGTCAATAATTTCCTATAAAAAATTATTTGTGAAAATACCCATTTATATTCATACCAGAAGAATGATAGTTTGAGCTGTTCTGCTGTCCATAACTGTGGCTTTATCTCAGTAGGAGTTTGGGTCCTTGAAGTATGCTTCAAAATACTAAGGACTGCATGGCTTCAAGTCAGCTCCACTAAATACAAACAGTTTATTTTGCTGCCATCAGTGTAAGTTCCATGTATCACCATTCTCCAGTGCTTTCATTTTCCAAGTGGTCTAAGATACAACCATTACTCTAGACTAATCCTGAAGAGATAAATGCGTGCCTGATAATATGGCAGGGGTGAAAACCAAACATCAGATTGTGCTGACAAAGAACAAAACCAGAATATTTCACTCAAAGTTCTGTCTGTAGCAGTCAGAAACTACAAAACAAATTAAATTATCCCCACGTTCTGAATCAAACTTGAATTTTGGCCAAGCGAAGAGGTGACCAAATTTTTTTTCTAGCTCCTTCCTAGTATCTATTAACCCCTCTGACCCAGACACACACTCACCATTCAAACAACCTGGACTTCTTCATTAAAACTGCTCAGGTGAAGCCTGGCACCATCAGATGCCCTTGACCCATCAGCCCTTGTCCTTGAATGGGGACAGAACAACTGAGAGAACGGTAAACGTCTCTTATACCTACTCTATATTCGTTTGACCTCTTCAGGGCTTTGTTTATACCCCCTCCTTTCCCAGTGAGAAAAGTAAAACTCTACACCAACAAGATGTCATTAACTCACAGCCATAACTATACACTAGAGAAGACTCCTGGGTCTTTCTTCTCACTGCCATATGAGGAACCATTTGTGTTGAAAACTGACATGTTCACATACTGTTCCACTTTATGGCATCAGCTTTTGAGCTAATTGGAAAAGAAATGAGTGAGTTCAATGCAGGTGCCTGGCTTGTTCATGAGGCAGGGACAAGAGAGAATACAGTGAAATATATACAACTGTATAAACATTTGCCATTTGAGGTATTACAAAAAATAACAGTATTTAGCAGTAGATTCCTCACTCCATCTTCACTCCCTCAAACAATTCTTGAGTAGACATGTTTTCAGAGGAAGAACTTGAGAACTATTTAAAGAGAGAGATGGTGAAAGCCAGAGGACTTTTTTTTTTATATTTAGAGAGATTATTCCATCACAAGTCATAAGCTGTGCATAACCAGAACCTCTGATTTACCATAGCATGCATTAAGCGTGTGGCTTCAAATTAAGATAAGAGTCTGTCATAGGAAAAATTGCCAATGGAGAGAGTAATTCATACAGCAGAGAAGTAGGAAGGGACACTGCTGGAGGAAGAGACTTGATGACAAAGGAAATAAGAAAAACTGATTACCTAACAAAAAAGTAGACTTGTACAAATGTGTAAATCAATCCATGATGAAGTTGCAGGAAATTCAAGGATTGTTTTGAACAAGAGTCTCTTTCTGTTGGGCCTGAGAGTTTTCCTGTTAGAGCCAGGTCAGCGAATACACTTTATCTTGGGAATCCATTAAGTGAAAGAGTAGAGGACTTTCTGCCTGCCAAAGAAAGCCCAAACTATTTTTACTTGACAAGAGGGAGTAAGAAAATCTTAAGGAACAAGGCATTTTTCAGGGATTTAAATGACTCTGTACACGATTCTATGATTTACAGTTCTGCCACTGATCTATCACATGACCTTAGGCAAGTCACTTCACCTTTATGCCTCAGTTAACCTGTTATACTGACATAACAACACTGAGCCTTACTGGGCTTCAGGATGATGAAATATTTCTTTCCTAGAGCTAAATCCTCTCTGTGATGTGAGAAAAACCCTCACCAGTGATTAATTCTATCTATTGTTCAAACTGAGCAAATGTATTTACACATTTGAAAATAAAATAATTTCAAACTTTAACGATTTTATTTTTTTATTTTCAATCTGAAATAACAACTGGTGTATAAAGGTTTGATTAAAAAGAATCATGAGGGTTTCCTAATGTGAGTCAAGGAGTAGATGTGTGGGGATCTCAGTGGTAGGGAACGTGCATATAACAATTTGGAGTCCCTTTGCATTCCCTGCAGCATGCCTCTGGCTGTAGGAGCCAGAATCTAGCCCTAAATTAATAATTAGCACTTTCAGTTTAAGCTCTCCAGGAAATGTCATGAGGACAGACAGAAGCAGTAGAAAATGTTAGTGGGCAGTGTAGAAAGATAAGTGCCAAGAGATTTATACCCTGCATTCTTGACAAGCCAGAACAGAATATCAGGATTTAAATAACCCACTGGCAAGACCTTTCACATCAATTTGACTGTGGTGGGAGGATAAACTCTACAGGGATGGCCTGTGTGTGTCTTCACAGGTAATAAGAAAGAGGTACCAACATCAGCATGCAAGTGAGTACAGAATGGGCTAAAAACCCTGTATTTGCAAGTGGTTGAAATCACATCTATCAGGTTTTGCTTTCCCTTAGCCGTGTATGCATTTTGAATTTAGCAGAAGAAAGCAGGGCCCCAAAACTTTCTGATCAACATGAAGAAAATAGATGAAATTCAGCAATAGAAATATCATAAATTCTCTTTTAAGGCTGCTTGTTAAAATCTCATTTTCCAGTATCATTTGGCAACATATTTTTCTTTTAAGATAATATTGCCAATGTTCACTATAACATACTATGGACACGTATTTGATGAAGGTCCAAACGATTTTATATACATAATTAGTCCAAAGAATGACATTTTTATTACAATTACATAAACCTAGCCACTTCCTCCTACTGGTATACAATTAAATTAGATTTTAAAACATCAACCACAAATGAAAAAAGTTTTTGTGAGTAACATATTTTACAAGTATCCTGCAAGTTATCCTAAATAAGTAGGCACTTATTTTTGCAGAGTTGCTATTTCACTCCTAAGTGTTGTTACATGCCACTGAGTCAGCTTTAGAATATTTGATTTCTTATTAACATATATATTAAACTAAAAATATATCTTTAATAATTTATGTGTGAATAACACTATTGAAATGCAACATCTGGCTCACTCCTTGATTTCTCAAATTCTATAAGGTAAAGTAAATTTTTTGAAATGAGTTTGTGACCTAAGTTTCTTGAACATTGCATCAGAATAGGCAATAGTTGACACAGAAATTATAAAGCTGTGCATGAAAAGCTGGAGTAGAATAAAAAAAGGTATTCCACCCATGCCTGGAAAAGGTTTAAATCTGATAGACCAGAATTTCATACATTTGTGTCTTTGTATCTGTGAGTGTACATGCAATTAAATTGAAAATATACAGTGTACGCATATGTAAAAATATAAATATACTGTGTACGTGGTAGGTATACACGCTTTTCATATATTAAAGAAAAATAACTGTAGATGACATCACATTTTCAAACACAATGTTTGGCTCAGATAAAACACACCCTTGGGTTCTAAAGGAACACATTGAGTCTCTTTATAAAACCTGCCTATTTCATGTATCAAAGAGCCCATCACAAGGGGTAGCAGTCATTAGAGAACCCTGTCTGTAGAGGGTCAGATACTTAGGTGGGGTTTAGTTTTTCAAACACCCTTCTGGGTTAGCAGAGGTTTGCAGCCAGGTCTAGGCATATGTTATCAACTAGCAGCACTTCTAATGCAATATAGGTGTGCTCTCAGGGTGGGATGCAAGTTCTGACAGGGCTCAGCCCTGAGCTGACTACTGAGCCATCCTGGCCAAGTTAAGCAAATCAGAGCTGCCTTCTTGGCTGCAGAGTGCACCAGCTTCTGGGCTTTGGGATTGCCCAAATTTCTGTGTACGTGCATAGTGTGCATGTGTAAATGTGTAAATGAGTAAAATGAGTAAATGATCTATGCAGCTCTGGGTGACAATGTCTTGGGTACAGTGCTGTGGAGCACTGTCATCCCTCAGGTCATGCCTGCCAAAGATGCACTGAGGACTACATAGGGTTTGAATCCTTCTGAGGCTGAAGCATGAAGAAGGGCTGAAATCTATCTCAGGATATCAAGATTTACTTCTATTGTGGTCCCCAGCAGCATTTTTAGTGACTTGCTGGCAGCAACAGAGGCACCTTAAGGATTAGACAGCAGCTGAGCTGCAGTTTTGAGAATCTGAGTGGTGCCAGAATAAGAATTCCACTTTTGGTCCTCAATTAGATACTAAAATAACTTCAGCTGACTGGCAAATTTGAAACTGCTCCTCAGAAAAAAATCTGGCTTTAATTGTGGCTGATGAGCAGTTTCAAAAATCTGTACAAACACACTGTAAATGTAAGCAAGTACTGATCTCTTGCTGAGTTCTCAGATCTACTGCAAACAATCTGAGCTTTCATAAAAATACACAATTTTTCACTTATCCTATATTTTGTCTCACATTAGGTCACTTGCCAAAAAGCCTCTTGCCAGCAGTCAGTTTAATATGAAGAAGGAAACAGTCTTATTAGTTTAGGTTTTTTTATGATGACAAAAGGAAAAGCATGAAAACCCCAAGTTGTAAGTGGAAATTTATTCCTGATAAGTAGTAAATCAGCAGGATTTCACTGCCCATATGGGGACCTGCAGTTAAATAATTAATGATAAATAATGAGCCTCATAAATGTTCACTGTGTTTTTGAGCAACTATTTATACATGAGCTCATTCTACAAACTCTCCTGCTGCTATAATCATGATAACCTGGTGTCCTTTCTGCATTACAGAAACATAAGATGATAACACCAACCATCTCTGCGGTTCAGTTTATACGTTCACTGCCAGGTTACACTAATTATTCACTGCCTCCGAGGCAGTGCTGGGTTAATACATCAAACTGATGTATCTTTTGTCATGATAAACTTAGCTCACACTATATCATCATACATTCCACTGATGTGGCCTTTGTCTAAAAAAAAGTACAGAATTATTAGAAGAAATCAGCAAAGGAAGAAGACTGTAAATGCTTACATTCTGGGTCACAAAGTGATAAGAATAATACTGGTATTAAAATAATAAAAGAAATTTTTAAAATACAGTAAAAAATAATTTCCAAAGTATCAAAGGTTCTGGACCCCTGTAGATTTGTGTGGATCCTTTTTCACCTTCACTTTTCAACACTGGGCATTAGAAGAGACAAAGTCAACTCTAACATGGTAATTTTCACATGCCTGAATCTGGGAAACCCTCAAGTTCTTGAGAAAATAAATTACCTGAGAATACCCGCAGTCCTCATTGACTCATATGCTGATAAAGCAGCCAGGAGCAGCAGCCAATGCACTTACCCTAGGTTGTAGTCTTTCCTCTTCTGCATTATCTAGCCACTGCATCATGAATTTATGGGTAAGCAAGATCAGGAACATCAGTAGTTCAAATCTGTTGCGCTGTTCACATTTTGGTTTGCTTCTGAAGCATCTAGCATGACCCCACAATGACCCGACCTACAGGGCTGAGGGTAGTCAATACAATTGTCCATGTTTTTAGTCTTCCATCATCCCCAACATATGGTCCTTCTCTGCGTACAAAGTATTAAATTCAGCTCTGAAGTTCAGAGCCTTATGAAAATCTAGCTTTTTAGCTGGACTGTCCATGCTCAGAGAGACTTTTGGAAAGCTTTTGAAGTGACCCCTGGGCCTTAAAAAATCAGTCATTAAAAATCAGGCTGGTGGTCTTGCAGGAGGTTATGCTGTTGGGTGTTGGACACAGCACACTGCCTACATGTGTAAATTCAAGCTAGCAAACCACATGACCACTCAGTTATTCTCTTCAAAATGATAAAACACAAATGACAGGGGAGAAGACAACTTGTCCCAGTTGTTTTGTTTGGGGTTTTTTTTTTCCGTTTGAGAGGAAAGGGAGGGATGCAGGTACAGAGAAAATAGAGAATTTTAATGGTTTTTTTTGAAGTTAACGCATAACAATTCACAAAGTCATATTTTATAACAGGAAACAGAAAGGGAACAGAATGCATGGAGCAGTTGTCTGGGTTTATCTAAATAAAAAAAGCTAAAACTCAAAAACCAGCAACCCAGGCCATATCTGATTCATGAGGCTCTGCTCAAGCAGGGGTGAATGTCTGTGTGAGATGACCCAAAGCCATGTTCTCCTGCTGGGGGGTGAGCAGGGCACAGGGACACACCAGAGCAGGGCACAGGGACACACCAAAGCAGGGCAAAGGGACACACCAGAGCAGGGCACAGGGACAGCCCCTGACACCCGCCCAGCTCCTGGTGCCAGGGCTCAGCTCCTGCAGCAGCAGCTGGGCTCTCCTGGAGGATGTACAGGGCAGAGGCCACCCAGCCCAGCCCAAGCAGGAACACCCTCAAGCTCTGGAACAGGAGATGGGGGGATTGGCCCCCACAGTCTGCTCCACCCTGGCACCAACAAGGCCCAATGTGTTTGATTATGTGGAGTTGAAAGTCATCAATCTGTGCCCTGGTGACCTGCTCCCAGCCTCACTGGCCTTCTGCTGGAATATGGGGACACCATCCTCCTGCAGTGCAACCAGCCCGCCAGCCTCCTGCTCATCAGCACCCCTGCTCCTCAGCAACCTTGCCCCTCAGCCTCTCCATGCTCATCAGCACCCCTGCTCCTCAGAAACCCTGCCCCTCAGCCCCCCTGCCCCTCAGTATTCCCTGCTCCTTTGCACTCCTCCTCCTCAGAAACCCTGCTCCTCAGATATGCTGCTCCTCAGCATCTCCTGCCCCTCAGCACCCTGCTCCTCAGTATCCCTGTTCCTCTACACTCCTGCTCCTCTATACCCCTGCTCCTCAGCACTCCTGCTGCTCTACACTCCTGCTCCTCTGTACCCCTGCTCCTCTCTACCCCTGCTCCTCAGGCATCCCTGCTCCTTTGCCTCCTGGTTCCTTGGCCTCCCAGCTGCCTGCAAGCCCTACAGCCCTGCCAGGGCTCACAGCTCTACAAACATTACCCTGAGACTGCTCTCTTCCACCATGCACTTGCCCAATCCAGTGTTCTCTCTCTGGGTTGTAGAAAGAGGTTTGAGACTGTACTTGGCCATATCTGTAGGCTTTCTTGCTCCCATTTTCCTTCCCATCTAACCAAATTGTCATTATCACAGTCGTTCATAGTTCTCTGAGCAGAGAGAAAGCACATTTTTTCTTGCTCTCCATTCCTGGGAGTAATAAACATCCTTCAAAACCTCCTTGCATTGTTAGAATGGAGGCATAGGCACTCAGGGCATGTGTTTTTGCTATCAAAAGAGACATTCAATGTTAAACTTTTTTGATTCTTGAGACTTGTTTGTTTTAAGAGCGACCTTTTTCTTTTTTTCTTTTGGGTCTCATTGAATTTCATCCACCTGGGAAATAAGTGCTTGAACCCAAAATGAACCCAAAACAGGGACTCTCCTTCCATGTATTTATGACTCGAAAAGCGTGTAATTTTTTCTGAGTCTTACTGGTTGTACAAATTCTATAGGTAATTGTGTGAAAAAAAATGGGGAAAAAGGGGGTTTATTTTTAGACTGCTACTCCAAATAACCAGTTTTTTCCATCTCAGCTAGCATGTACTGACTTGCCTTGGAGAAATAGAAAAATTAAAAGATAGGCATTCAAAATAAACCTCATAACAAATAAGCTGTGTAACTGTCACCTCACAACATTTGTTTCTTGGCACTGCTGATTTTGCAAGAGAAATAATTTCTTCCTCTGGGACAGAGTTATTTTTCTTAAATATTATTGAATTCAAGTTTCATAGCCTATCTCTGTAAAACAACACTTGGCATCTGCAGTCCTGTGTTGAGAGGAGTTGCTTACAAAGTCGGTGTGCCATAAGGTGATTTTTCACATTGATGAAGCTGAAATATAATATAAATTCATTGTATTTATTAATGACATGCAATAAATTGGCGGAAAGGTAAAGTTTTGGATGTATATATATTTCCATGCACATATAGTATACATTTATATGAATGAATACACATTTGTATATATGTAGCTATGTGTATATCTCTGAGAACATACATTATATACGTATGTTACAATATAATTTATATATATATTAGTAACAAGTCTGCATTTGATTATTTAACTAAGAATTATTCGGAGTTTGGATTTTTTACTTTTTAACTTATAAACCCCTGGGAAAATAAAAGTGTTTCTGAAGGGGAAAGAGGGGGATGCAACAGCTTTGCACATCTCAATCGGTGTGGGAAAGTTGCTGACGCATCTGAGTGAAGCAACTTGCAGGGAAGACTAGCACTGTCCCCAGTTTCACTGAAATACAACATGAAAACTGTTTTTCTTAAGCCACGTTTTGTGCTGGACTAGAAGCAAATGAATTTTAGTTACTGAGTGTAACCTGAAGGTCAGTTTCTCCCATCTGAGAGGTGACAACTTCACAAGACACATTGGCCTGATGACTGAGTGAACAGCCAAGTACGTAACAAATTTGTTCCATAGAAACAGGAGTACTGCCTCACGTCAGATCATAAACTGAAAATTTCTTCCAATGGCTTTATTTAATTCATAAAGGGTGGAAGGGTTACCTTCCTTCAAAAATAAGCTTTCCCAGCTAGCATTATGGCATATGTTCCCATATAAAATCTACTTCTCCTTGGAATCCTCCTAAGCTCATGGCCCAGTAACATTTTGTTACGACAGTGTTTACAAGGTAATAAAGAAAAGACATTTTATTGATCAAGGGTAAGATCTGGTGCCTTTCATTAAATGCCCCTTGATCTTTTATGTCAGATGACTTTACTGTAAAGACTAAATGAGAGATTCCAATTTATTTCCTCAATATGATTCATTACATAATTCGCCTTTTCACCTTTTTCTGGTCACCTTTCTAATAAGTTCCAAAGTTTTCAATACCTCCTTCTACTGAAAGCTTCTGAACCACTTTTGTTTTTTGATGTTCATTTCTGAACTCTGTTTTGCTATCCATTTCTGCACGCAAAACATTGGTAGCACTGCAGTCAGTCGTCTAGTTGAAAGAAGACCACTGACAATTTTCTATTGTTCTGTGAGCTCTCTCTCTGACATGCAAGTAATTTTGTCCATTTTTTGTCCATTGTTTTAAACTAATGGATATGACATCACAGATTTGTTTAGCATCACAGAACTGCTGTGCACTTGAACCTGTAAGCGGGTCCTTTCATTATGTTCTCCATTAGAATAGGAAAGCCGGTCTTTAAAGGGCTTTTAGCCAACTCCATCTGTTTAAACTGAAATAATAGGGGGACTATGTCAGGAATTTTATGAATGAGGCATGGGACCTCTGAGTTGTTTTAGATGGTGCAAGAAAGCATGATTTATTATTTCTTATCTTCTTACAGTTTCAGGAAGGTGGAGTTCATCTTCACAATCTTCATCACATGGTCAGAGGTCACAAGACCTCTAGTTACAAGACTTTTTAAGGATTTATTAACCAATAAAACACTGCCAGCAAGAATATTTATGTTTTCAATCCAGCCACTAATTAAGTCATCTTACATGTTTTGCCATAATGTGGGCTTTTTCAGCCTATCATCGATACACACGCTGGCCTACTGTGCTACAGCTCAGAACTTCTTATGACCTTTATAGCTACTTCTATATTTTCTATATCTTAAACTCTAAACTCTCCTCTACTTAGCTTAACATGCCACTACTTAAACCACAAATCCACATTCCTGCTTCTAGTTTCTAGGTTTGGAAGCTTTTTCCAAGGTCTCAAATCAAGCCCTGTATTTAACTCTAAGCTTTGGCCCACAGGCCCAGTATTCTGAGAGCTCTCTGTGTTTTGGATTCCAGCAGGACTAAATTCAGGCACAGTCAGAAGAGGGCATAGTGGAGACAAGACAGAAATATAATTGTTTTCAGGAGATCAAGAGTCATGTCATCACATCACACTGCACAGTGATATTTCTAGAGGAGGAAAAAGGAAGAGAGAGGGCAAGCTTTAATTATTGCCGTTTATGATGCCATAAGTGCTGAGACACATACTGGCAAAATCTTTATTTTTCAGTAAAAACTATTTTCCCTTTCCCATTTCCCTGAAGAAAGAGTCCTCATGGAGATTACCTTCTGAAAAAGCATTCAAACCAGAGTCTGAATACCTGGAGTGCAAGGGCCAGGGACTCCAATTTTACTGTTACTTTGACTATTGCCTAGAAAGGCTGACCTGGAAACAGAGACTAGACAGAGTAAAAGAATAAAAAGGTATTTTTTGAAAGGATATAGCTTGGGCTACTTAAGAACCCTTTGGGACTATGTAAGAACCCATTGGGGCTATACCTAAGCAATCCAGCAATGGTCCCAAAAAAAAGAGACACCCAGCCACAAGGTCTCACAATTTGATAAGCTCTGGTCCATTAGCATATTGGAGTTAATTGTCCAATTACAGCCTCAGGTGGCTCATGCTCTTTGTTCTTTCTCTCTTCTTCACCATTGTTTACACTCTTGGGCCTAAAATTTGTCCTTGGTCCCCAGCTAGAAAGGAACTGTTTTGTCTATCTACCCTGTGAAGAGCTCATCAGCCTTTAACATGAAACCCAGAACTACACATTAAAACACCACAGAGTCCAAAAAACTTTAAAAGCTAAAACTTAAGGCATCATGACCAGCAGTACCAGAGCATGCTCAGGCATTTGCTCCGCAGCACAGGGGCAAGGACACCTAGGACTGCCTGGGAGACAACGGCGTCAGCTGAGATACTGGGAGCGCAGGACACACTGCTTGCTGGGATCTGTCCCTTCTAAGACAGTCCTGCCCTCTGAAGCTTTCAGAGCACAGCGCTGCTTTCTACAAAATCCTTCTTCGCAACACTTATCATGATTATGAGGGGTTTTCTACAAACTCTGTGTGCATTAAGTGCAAGATAAGAATGGTGTAAAAGCTCTCTGCTGTATCGGCTGTTACTATAAGACTATAAGCTACATTAAGGCTTTCCTACAGAGCACAAAGATCTTTCCTCTTTGCCATCTGAATAATGAAAAACAGAAAGATATCTGCTTTTAAGATAAACCGCCCAGCGGAGGTTTCTTATGTTTGGTGAGATGAAAAATAGAAACTATGGCCCAAGCCACCAGCTATGGATTATCTCATTGAAAAATCATAGAATAGCAACAAACTATTAATTATCTTTCCTTACTATAAACTACTGAAATCACTCTATAAATGTTTTTCTTTTATAATGAGAAACATTTCTGTCACATAGTTTGTATAATTAATCACTTTTCAATTTAAGGGACCATCTCATTTTCACTGGGAAACAGTTTATAAAAATACTTGAGAGTGAAAGATTGATAATAAATTTTTCAAAGTACACTCCACGTTTTTTTGGTTAAACAGGCACTCAGTATTTGTGGTATGTTTGCACTGACATTCAGACTACGTCAAATTATGCAGCTAAACTGTTTCCACAGAGGAACTGGCGTTAACAAACATGGACTTGGGAACTGCTCAGTGATTCTCAATTTAGTCTCTGTAAAAGAAATTTAAACTTGTAAAGAAAGGTTGTTGGAGGCAGGTTAATGAGATGAAAACTGGGAAAGATAATTAAGATTCTCTGGTTATGTTCATTCCCCAAACCAATAATACTATTCTTAAATAACATGAAAAACCAAGTATTCTCTCTTCATACTTCTTGCATTCACATCACTGAAGGCAATAATATATGGTAAATGAATTTATCATATACACTCAGCTTCCTTAGCAGCCCTGCAACTGCTCTCCCATGAGTGTCTTCTAAGATTGTCGAGAAAAAACATCCCCAATGTCTTTTCAGCTATGAACCTTCAATATAACAATCCCTTCCTTCAATGTAATAATAGGATATTTTTAAGGTGTATGACTGAACAGGGCTCCTTCCATCTCAAAAGCATCTTTCATATTGCTAACAATATGAAACTATCAACTAAGTTAGCAGTCTTGTGACACTGAAGGACTTAACTGAAGCAAGAAATTAATTTGAAAATACAAATCTGCATTTTTATTTCCAAGATTCCTATGCTATGTTTTCAAATTACCCAGGACATCACTTTTGTAAAAAACAGATTGTGTTTGGCTTTTAATGAAGCTTTAATTGGCATTCTTTGTGCACTGACATACTATTGCAAGCAACCTAAACTTTTGAACTCAATCATTCAAAATAGTTCACATATTTCTTACCAAAGATGATATTTTTCTGGACCGAATTTTTAAATATGTAAAATTAGGATATAATTTTTTCCTTCAAAAAAAAAATATTTATAAGTAGGCAAAGTTAAGCAAAGTTGGATCTCAGCTGTTGAAAGACCTCTTCTCTAGAGGTTTCCTCTTACTCTTCTTTTCCCATAATGGTTTCAAGTTTTCCTACAATTTCCTACAAGTTACAATTCACAGAATTTCCATAAATTTATATCTCATAGGAAGTTGACACTACTTGTGCAGATAAAAACTAGCCATGAAACAATGAAACTGTTTTTCCATGTTACAACAGTTGTGAAGGACACAGAGTAATATCAAATCGAGACAAAACAAAAGTGTTTGCTTGCAGAATATCAGTATATAATAATTTAATATTTTATGCTAAAGTCAAAGTTGAGTGTCATGGCACTCAAATTCGCAATTTGTTACAATTCTGATTCCCAAATTGTTCTGTTTATTTTCAAACAAGTATTTTGATATTCAATTTACCATCTCGGTATGAAAGAAAAGGATTTCTAAATATCCGTAGGCATTTGAATAGAAATGCATATACCTACTTAACATAGAACACAATATTGATCACAGTTCAGAACATAATTCTTTCCACTATATTTGCACAAGATACCCAGTCTCTTTTCCTGAGTTGCATCTCACTCATGGCCTCATATTGGCTCAGTTCCAGGTAATATAAACACAAAGACCATTTTTTCTGGAGATATGCCCAGAGCAATTTAACAGTGCACATGTAAAAATTCAAGTAGCACCTGTGCCACTACAAACCTCATCAGCAGAATTAGACACACACCTCAAAACCACAGCCAAAATAAAATTGATTGAATCACATTTAAGCAGGTGGGTGCTGTGAAAATGTATAACCTCATATTTTTTTTTTCTCCTTTCACACTAAGAACAAGAAGAATGCACATAGAGGCAAGAGAGTTGTTTTCACCATGTGTGAAGTGTATTTCACAATTTTTACTGTAGCAACAATTATAACTCTTTCATTCCTTGATGACAGTCGTTTTGGTATGCATGGTCTTCTATAATTATTTGCATACCTTAGAAAGATGGCCAGGAACAAAAGGAAAAGGGGGAAAACAAAATGGAAAAAAAATATACAAAACCAAAAAGCCTATAATAAATAATATCTATTATTGTGTCATGTTTCATGTGAGATTTAGCCACAATCTGATGTAACTAATTTCCAGACAGACGGTCAAAACATGTTCAGACAGTAATGTGCTCAAGAGCATGCTAGTGGCATTGTTTAAAAATTTGAATTAATCCCTTTTTTGGTTGTGCGATGTTTACTCCAGAGATATTTGCATGGGATTCAAAACTTTACACTTACTTGATTTATAACTAGCTCACAAACGCTCCAGCACTTTGCAAAGCTACAGTGAAGAAACACTTAAGAGTGATGATCTATTCATTGTAAGTATACATGGGTAAGGCATAATAATAGTGAGGTTATGCTTGTTCTCAGCTCACAATGGTGAGAGTGCAAGGATTGCCAGGTGAAGGATTCTTAATCATTTCCCCCATGTTGCCCCTATATAAATGAGAATACTGAAAAGCTGCAGAATTAGAGGCCATGCTGGAAACTGTCAGTTCTAGCTTCTCAAAGCTTTCATTACCCATGTCATGTGTGATGACATAACAAAAAATTCTTTGATCTTGTGAGAAGGGAAAAAAACTAAATTGGATGTGAATTGTAGTATGGGAGACCTCACACGGCTCTTTAAAAAGGCAAAGGGTTCCTGAGATCACTCATTTTATCCATTGTCAAAAAGGCCCACCTCTATCTTGGAAGCCACCTTTTCTGGCATAAATGGTGAGATATCACCTCAGACAAACCGGGTAGGTTTTCAAAGGGATGTGCAGGAGGTTCACTAACAATTGCCTCTATTTGTCAATGGGTAGTTAATAAACACATTGCTTTGAAAATTTACCTCTGCATCTCCACTCTTCTTTTAGCTATACAATGGTAGCAGCCAGTTTTCTAAAGAAGCTCCACCCAGTCAGCCTTTCCAGCTGGGAGGGCAGAAGGACATCTGTCTCCAGAGCCAGTGTCAATCATATTCTAACAATCAGTGCTTCTCCTCAGCTGAATTTATTATTTGCACTAAGTGATCTGTTTCTCTCAGCTAGTCTGCTAAACTCCCTCTTCTGAAGTTACTGATTATGAGATATAAAAGTCTCTCTTGCATGTTTTTTTTCCGTAAAAGGTTTTTTGTTATTGAGACTCTGAGCCGCACTCTTTATATATGAGACCCTAGATTCTTTCCTGATGTATCTTCAGTGCTTTTACCCCGTAATATCTCTGCCTGATTTGTCCCTCACTCTAATGCTATTTCATTCTAATTGTGTTTCCTCTCCTTTAGCAGTAAGACTCTCTTTCAAGAGAAGGGTCGGATGTATATTGCACACTCTCCCAAGCAGAGAACTTTTCATCTTGCAATTTGTGAAATGCCATATATACCAAACAGCAAAATAAGAAACTTTAACACATATAAAATAACATGGTAAGTAAATACAACAAAGTGAAATATGCCTCAAATAGAAATATAATTCAAAGCCTTCAGAGTAAGCTAAAAACCAATTTGGTTGTCATGTGCTTGTCTGTATCAATGAGTAGTTATACTTATTTAATTTTCCCATCCAAAATTTTTATTAAGGATATTTTACTCTGTGATGTTTTTACTATTGTACTGCCAGAAACATATCTTAGTTTCATATTTCAGATATAATTTGCCTTATTACGTCTGTCTTCATTCTAACATGAAATCATCAAAAACACTTAAAAACAAAAGGTATGAATTCTTTAGGTGCCCTTCAAACAGAAATAGGACTTTTTCTTGTGCAAAGAGGCTAACTGTGAATTTGACATTAAATTAGCAAAGAGGTTGATGTCAGTTTTCATGTTAACTTCTTTGGAAAGGTAAGACATTAATTTCTATTTTAGATGCTCTCAAACTTATCCCCATATGTTGAATTTGAAAAGACCCACAGATGGTTTTGCTTGGCTCTATCTCACAAGACCTTCTGATGAAGATACTGAGTGTAAGAAGGAAGAATCGCATGCAACATATGCCTTCATAAATAGCAACAGGTCATCATGTGGCACTCTTGTTTGTGTTTACTGATGTTTAAAGAGTGATTTGTGATTGTGTGCACACCACCCTAGAGTCTTGTTTCATTAAGGTCATTACATTGTAGCAATGTGCAGTCTTAGTCTTTAAACTGCTTTCCTAGCAATATTCCCTCTCACATCTGTGTGCAGATATGCCTAAGTCTCCAGCCATCCATGTCAAAAAAGGCTACTAATGAATATCTGAATAATCTGCAAAGCTGGACAAGCAGTCAGCATGAGAATCTTTGCAGAATGTTAGTGATTCAGAGGCAAATGGTGATTTAGATTCCTGGTGGAAATAGATATGTACACTCATATTTGATTTGAAATTTTCCACAACCATAGTTATCTCACTATGCTTCCTCTCTTCTGTATGTCTGTGTAGGAATCGCCACAAAATTCTGGATGGCAAATACAGCAGCTAAACTGAAATACATTGTATTCTCTTGACCTTAATGAAATATCTGTTGAAAAATAAAAACAAAATCAGGCACTTGCATGGGTATGATGAGCAACAAATTATTATTGGTATTTTGTTCCATATGTACTTTTCTTAATTTTTTTTTCCATTTCTTCCAATTATGGCAACTCTTACCATATTAAATACTTCCTCTCCACTTTTAATGTTTAGACAGCATTTTGTGAAGCTACTGTGTCTTTCACTGCCGCTCATTTAGCCCAGCAGTAGATATTTCAGCTCAGTCCATTATTCCCATGCATTATTCCAACTCTGTGTGAGCATTTTCTTTTTATTCTGATTTTCCAATACAACAAGGACTGCTTTTGACACAGATAAAATCAACAAAAGATCTCAAATAAGTTTATATCTTAGTATTCTTGTTTTAAAGGAATCTATTTAAATGCTGCTATTTTAATTTCAAAAGTGCTACGTTACTTTATCAGCTGGTGAGTGAGTGGATTCTAGCTCAGGATATGCTCAGGAAATCACATACATCCTCAGCAGCCCTAGATAAGGGCATGTTTATGTTAGCACTGCACTGCTTTTAGTATTTGAAAAATATGGTCACGGATGTTTCAAGATGGTTTGAAAACAGTCTCTTCTAGAAAAGATTTAAGGTAAAATGAGGCCATGCTGAAAATCAAGGGAGTTGTAATTATTATTTGGATGATCGAGAAAGCAGCTTTTTACCCCTGAGCTTTTTTCTCTGAACAAGGCTGGATGATTATGTCAAATTAATACTGTGGGTATGTGCAGGAGGTGAAGCATTGTCAGTAAAAGCCTTAATACTTAGCGGATATTTATTAGATACCTGTTGGACTGGTTTTAAGGGATAAATTAAAACAGGACAGAAACAGGTAACTATTTAGTTAAAATTGGCCAAATTCAGAGATACCTCATAAAACCATGGTAAGAGGTGGATTTAGGAGTGTTGTGTGTAAAGCAGTAACTTAACAGAAAAAATAATGACAAGAGACTACACTTGCTAATGCTACCCTTTATCTTTAGCTGTGCAGTTCAAGAATCCTTGCAAACATTTCCATAACAACAACATAAAACTTTAATGTCATCCTTGTAATACAATCACTATAGGTACTATCAAGTCGAGTACTAAAGCTTAACACATGGATTTTTTTTGTACAAGCAGCTGCAAAACTGTGGGTTATGTGGAAGAGGCCAGTAAAATGCTGTTTTCCTCTGCCTTTCCTCTTGCACTATACTTCTCCTACCTTCTGAAGCACTACCTAGCTGCCTCCACACACAAACTGAATTCCTGAAAAAAACCTCACGTTTCCTTTTGTCTTGAATGAAAATGTGCTCAGAATTATTTTCATAGCTATTTCAAGTGGAATCTCACTGAGTTTTAACAGTTTCCTGATTATTTTCTCATCTCTCTCACAATGGATTACTCATTTAAATCATCAACATTAATGCTTAGCAGCATAAGCTTTAAACCAAGAGGAATTTTAATACCATTTTCACCTGGACACATTGCAGAAACCATATACTGATCATGTAACTTCATATTAAGGCTTTTTTTTTTTTTTTTTTAAGACAGCCACACGATTAAGCTTTCAGAAGCTCACTCGTATGTGAGAGTGCCAATATCATTCCGGTGCGAGTGAACCTGTCATCAGTCATCGCATGCAATTGTGTATGAATGTCAATCCTCTTTTCCACAACAGTCCTTCGCACTGAGATCACAGTCTAGGACAGGAGTGTCAACATTATCCAGCCATGTAAGTTCATCCTTAAATACATCAGCCATTTTCCCTGTTTCTGAGCTAGTTGAAGCAAATGGGGAGGAGGGACTTTGTTTAACTGTCAGTTGTGCCTAGAGTACAGACTGCACCTCTGGGAATATGGATACAACACAGAAGGCCTGGTGTTCTCATGTTAATATTAATACACTGGATCCCGTTCCAGCTGACTTATTTTAATAATGGAATTTGAGCTTAGGGAATAGATCTAATTTGTAGAGTTTTATATTCAAACAGGAACAAATTCACGTAGCTGTATTTCTTGCACAACTGTCCACATCCCCAGAAAGGAGCTGAATTCTCCTGATTTCACTACTTAAGGGCAGAAGCGAGCTACAAAGAAGGATTTCAGGGGTACTATAGAAATCCTTTGGAACTAAGCAGTTCAGGTTTGCACCTCTCAGTCACAAGGTTACAGAAATGGGACACAGATTTGGCCTCTGAGTAAGGAAACTGTATATGAGCGCAGACTCCTGCACAGAGAGTATTACCGGTCACAGCTCTTAGTTTAAGGATTTATGGGGGGATATATTATGTCTCAGCATCTGTTCTGCATCACAGCTTCTGACATGGAGAAAGAATCTCCCACAGTGATTTCAGCAAAGACAACACTATATTCATAGACAGCACAGCATACAAAATTTGGCCCTGAAAACAAAGTATTTGGTTCATTGGTTAGTTGATTGGATTCTCTGTATATAGTCAGGCCTCCTGCTATAAAATTCTGCATGTGTTTAAGACATCAATAACTAAATTTGGGTCACTGAATGGTTTTATCATCTGTACATACTCTGTCAAAATAAAACAATTTGAATTTTAAATTGCATTTTTTTAAAAGTACAATATAATTTTATCTTTATTTCTACACAAGTTTGGCATTATTCTTTGTCAGAAGCCTGGTAAGCAGTCTTTCCCATGTAAGCATGGTATGATGTCTAACAAACACAGAAACTTATTTCAGACTGATCGATTTTCTCTTGAAGAAGTTTAATGGAAAGGTGTTGCTCAAAAATGGGCTTTGCTCCTTACTTTACATGACATTCTCCTCATTCTTTCAAAACAAATGTAATCACTTTAATTGATTGAGCAAGTCTTCAAAGGTTTTGAATCAAATGTCCATGTTTGGTTTCTCATTTACATCATATCAAGAGTCACAAGCTTATACCAGTGACATATTTGGTTTTATATCGGTCTTTTAAAGTTAAAAGATATTTTTCTGGTGCTATTATTGCTTAAATACTATAAATTTCCAGCTTTTTTCATGACCTTTATTGCTTTCATATTTGAATACCTAATTAATACAATTATTCAGGCAATCTGACAAATCAAACATTCTGTGGAAAAGGTAATAGAAAGGAGATTTCTTTACTTAATTTCACTCTGCTGAGGAAACAAAAAATTAAATACTAAAACAGAAAAACTGTAAGAATCTCTTTTATGGGACCAGAGAGAAACAACTGCATTAAGATATGATCTCTAGAAAGAAACTATAAGAATACTATAATGAAACAAGGACCAAAATTTGAACTTTTTTAAAACAGACTAAAAACTATGAGGAGTAACATCAATGACACCTCACCAAAGGACATGCTGGCACACAAAAGTCTAACCAACACCTCCTTCACAAAGCGCAGTCTGAGTCACTACAAACTGGGTTATTTAAGTCAGAATTCAGTCAGAACACTACAAATTCTTCAAATGTTGCTGTGATGGGTCAATTTGGCTCTTGCTTGAAGGCATAATTTGGAAGTGCCATAATGTATTGTTAGTTAAACTTTGGGAGGAATGGGTACCCAGCAGCACTCACAGGAATACAGACTAATTCAGTCTCAAATGATTGGACTGTATATTGCATGTTTTAAGGCAATGAGAGAAGAGACGCTGTATGCAAGAATAAATTTAATTTCTCAGAGGACAAAAATACAACAGGCAAAAATACCAGACTGTCAGACAGTAGCTTTGAAATTGCACATTTGAAGGGTGCTAAAGATATTAATGAATGCACAGAAGGGTTTGAGTTTAATGGAAGCAAACACCATTTCTGGGGTAATTATTGAGATATCTATTTCTGCTGAAGCACTACCCCTCATTTACTTCATCTTCTTCCAAATTTTTACAAAATTGGCAATGAGAATTATGGAAAAATATCTCAAGAATGGCTGAGCACTGTCAGCCCCCTCCTGCAGTCAGAATGAGCAAGAGTATTAAGAAGCAGCACTCTGAGAAAAGTCATATAATTGTTCCACTGTAGAGTTTAACACAGGCTTCTTCTGAGTGAAGATGGGTTATGTGGCCAGGTTAAACTGTTCAAATACATTTAGCAATAAATAGACATTAATGCACCATCTAGCAATGTGTCCAATTCCTATTTATCTGATAATTAAATTCCTTTCCTTTCTGATAGCTTTTACCTTGAGAAAATATCCTGTATGTAGCAGTAAAAATGCTGAAAAGATCAAATATTTCAGATCTTATGTGGTTTCCTGAAAACAGTCTTCTGTTTTGCAGAGCTAGGTGCCACATGTTCACTGCCTGTGTCTCTGAAAGCTGACTTCTTCACACATGGGGTATTTGAATATTAGCAATAAAGTCTCTGTTGTGATCTCTCCTTTAATTAGGAAATTGTAAAAAAAAAAAAAAAGGCATCTTCAGTCTTTTTAGTCTAAGTTTAAGCAGTTTGAAATTCTGAATGTGCTTGGTATGAAGTCTGCTGCTACTGAACTCATTTAAAGTGCACATGAGGAAGATGCAGTCCATGTGGGTACTAACCTTCACAGGAAGAAAATAGTGCAGAGATGGAGAGGGGTGTGCTGCACTGAGCTGCCAGCACTTGTGATCTCACCAATGATATTTTATTAGCAGCAAACAGAGATCCACAAGTCTGCCTGCCTTTTGGGGTATGTCACTTAGTACTTAAGGGTTTTCAGTATTACAATTTGAATGGGAACACTAACAACAGAAAGACTTTCAAGATACACACTTCAGTCTTCCATGCAGTGTCTTTTCCAGCCCCTTGGAAAACTGTAAATTGGAACTAACCATTTGAAATATCCAACGTAAATATTTAAGTTGATTATTTTTATCTTACTTGTGCATTAGTTGAAAAGCCCAAGAGTCTGCCAAGCAAACAATCCTGAGGAGTTCTTACAGAAGAACAAGACATTCCAGTTACAGCAGTGAAAATACAAACAGGGTTTCTCCTAACAATTAATGTAAGAATAGAAACAATGCAAGCATTCCACTTGATACAAAACGGTGCAAGGGGAAGTCCTTGTCTGTCAAAAAGCAATTTTTTTCTGAAAAACCAATGATTACATTTAAGTACTAGTTAAATAAGAAAAGTCAGATGTCTAATTTTTCTTTATTATTCATATATATGGTTTTTACTTCCCCAAAATTATTTTGTCTTAGGTAACTGGTACATTTTTAATAGGGTTTGTATTTTTGTATTGTAACACTGAGAAAAAGACAAATAAAAAAAGGGGGTTAATTTTAGTTTTGGGGTTTTTTTTAGTTTTGATTGTACACAGTATGAGGCTGTTCTGTGGATCCCTCATTCATGCAGGGGGAGTGCATGTCCAAGAGGATAGTCTCGTTTGTGGCAGTGCCTTAAAGGATAATTTTTCCTATATCACTGTGGGCACCATTATATACTATGCCATGTCAGCAGAGGGCTGGTTGTGTCACTCTCAGCACTCATGTGACAGGAATGCATACAAGTTCCACAGAAGGACATTCTCTGCCATGTGTGGTGGTCTGCACAGAAGTCCACCCTGGAAACAGGCCTATGGAGCAAGTCCCTCTACACCTAGTGGCATCATGACTCCATGTAGCTCCACAGAGAAATTTGCAGCTTACTAAATCCACTACATCATGTAAAATGTGGGATTTGATTCATCCAGTGTTCTACCTCTGCCCATCTATAAACACTGTAGAGGTCCCAAATCCAGCTTTGTCTCAGTGTGATAGATACTAATAGTGGTGTGCTTTTTTCAAAACTCCTAACAGCCTCCAGATACCTACTGCCAGCACAGTTCATACACTTCACCAAGAACAGTTGGCTCAGACTCTGGCACTCCAGAGAATATTTTCTTTATTTTATTGTGCTCATTGTGGTTACTGAGGAATATCTTCTTCAGCATAAAAAAAAACCTAGCTTAAATTGAACCAAATTATTTCAAAAAACAGTCACAGGAAAATAACTCTTGGGAATATTCTTTCACCAAAGGTGAAAGTAAAGTTGAGTGGCATAATCAGATATTCCTGCATATCAAGAATTCCACTTAGTTTAACAATTAAACATTCTGAAACAGTTAATTATTGTTGTTGAAATACATATTTAAGATGTGGAAAAATTGTGTAAAAGTAAGTAGAGATAAATCAAATGGGGACTAGAACACATTTCATTGACCTACTGAGAAGAAATGAACCAAAAAATCTGTATTAAATGTTTCTACGCAGATTTCAAAAATCAAAAATCATGATACATGTTTAGGAGATAGAACATATATGGATGAAAAATTTTCTAAATTATATTTTTAAAAAATTCCAGAGAGAAAGTACATTATTTTTATATGGGTTTTACATACTTATACATATCTCCACATGTATGTGTACCTGTTGTGTACACTCATATATGTTGTGTAAATGTATGAGGATGAATTGTGTGTACAACTTTGCAGTGTCAAATTGTCAAATAATAGCAAAAATATCACTGCAGCTGAGCATGCAAAGACACCCTTGTCACTAAAGTCTATTCACATCTTGCATGTACTCCCAGAAATGAGCATAACGTCCGCAGCACAAGACAGATCATTTCCCTTCTTCCGTCCCTCTGAATGTGCCATCTGACCTAAGGGCTCCTCAAAACAACTCAACACATGTTGCTGTAGTTTCCTGGTTATAAAGCTTAAGTACTTCTCCCTCTCCTTTCATGACAAAGTTCAGCAATAATCTGTTCCTTTTTCATGTATCCAAAATCCCTCTGTGATAGTTTCCATTCCATTCTCCACAGATATTACAGATTCATTGATTATTTTTCTTTTTTGCACAATGAAAAAATAATCTTCCTGCAGAAAAACAGTGCCTTTGAATACTTTCCACACTCTAATTTTGCCCTTGATATAATTTTCTTCTTCTTTCTCCTCCAGCTGTAGCCATGTCCTTATTTTAGGGTATTGAACTTGGTCCATCAAATCTACTTCTACAAAGAAACATTCCTCTCCCACATAATTATCTTTCCATCATCTCTTTTAACTGTAGAGTGGTCCAGAGCTATGTTTTCATTTGGGCCCTGTGTATTTTGATTTCTGTATGTAGTTACTGAGGGTTTTTTCCCTCACAAAACCGTATTTATTTTATGATGATTACCTGATGATGGGATAAATGGTTTTTCCCACTAAGCTAGCACCAGAAATTAGACATTTAGCTTCTTGTGCTCCAGATGTAAAAAGAACTGTGGAAATCAGAGGAAGTTCATTCAAGAACTGGAATGAAAGTTAGAGGAGGAATATTAGAGCCAAATGTGTGAGAAAAATGTCTCTCAAACTTCCTGCCAGAAAATGGGTGCCAGAGAATGAGAGTATGACTATGAAAGAGAAAGAATATTAATCTATTTCTAATTTGTGTGTCCTAGTTTGTGACTTTGGCATAAGGCATTTGGCATTACCTCAGAGGTGTTTCTCTTGCTGCATGACATTGCGATTCAGTTCCTCTGTGCCTTCCCTTCAGTCTGAAAGGCTGGAATTTATCCTGAGATCCAAAATAGTGCCTTTGCCATTTGAGGCACCTAAGCAGATTAGGTGGGGGGTTTTTTAATAAGTGTCCTGAATCTACATGTTTAAATTGTCATTTAGGCGCCTGAGTACTAGGTTGATGCTGGAGTAAACCTATTTAGCAAATTTTACACGCCCAAAATTACATCATTTCCGACATGCCGTGTAGGCAAGACCTTCCACCCACCTTACCACTCCCTGCAAAGCAGCACCTGCTCACTTGTGTGCACTGAAATCCATGCTCCAGGGATGCATGGATAGTGGGTGATAAAACTCACAGTCAGAGTTAATGATGGCCAAATGTGCCCCAACACGTCTCCAGAGAATTGTTAAGAGTGTGAGCGAATTTACAGGGAAAGGTAAAAATGTCTTAGTGAGTCTACACTAATGTTGCCAAACTATTTTTTGAAAATTAACATACTGCAGGCAACTTAAAGACTACAGTATTAGTTAGTAAGGTAAAATATCCAGATTCAAACAACTAAGAAATCCCTTATTTTCTAAACTTTCTCATTGTCCTGGGGTGACTTTATGCTGCTGAATTGTATCCCCATTTGTCTCTTTAGCCCAGAAATCTTTTCCTGGACCAGATGGGGGAGGGGGGCCGCTTGAATCTGCCTTCTAGAGGCGCCACTTTGGCAGTTTCCTCCCAAATTTGCCCTAAACCAGGACACTCATGTAACCTATAAAATATAAACTCTTTCAAAAGCAAATTTGGAAGTAGAATAGTATGCACAGGAAAAAGTAACAGCAGGTTATCAGATATTATTTTGTAGTCCAACATCCCTTCCCAGCTGTGAAACTCTTTAAAAGTTGTAAAAATTTTAGGCTAATGCAGTAACAGTAAATCAGATTGTCCTGGATGATATTTCCTCTGTTCTTATTAGTGTATGTGTGTGGGCCTAAAGATAATTTGCATAGTACAGTCTGTATTACAGCAAGATGGGACAAGCACAATCTGTTTACTTTGGTTCAACAATTGCTCATTCTGTAGCCAAAGAATAAGGTGGGGCTGATTCCTTCAGGTTCTCTCTGCTTAGCTTTTTTCTTTAAAACATTGTTGCATTAGTAAATTAGGGAAATGTGAGCAGGACTAGGGGTTCCAAGCAAATTTTGCAATTGTTTCTATTAACATCTTCAAAAGCAGAAGTGGACTTGGAACATCACCATCTTTCCGTGCCTTCCTTGGGGTCCTTCGTTCTTTATTTGCACAAATGCAATTCCTAAAATGCTTTTTGGGTGTTTTAAGGTGACTCTTGATGTTAGAAAGCATTCCACATTGAAACTGTTAGAATTTTACTGTATAATAAACACACATTACCTCAGGAACCCTATACATTTTAAATGGCCTGCTGTTTTATTAAGTTAGTTGGGTTTGCCTGTGTTAATTCTACAGCTTTCTAATGAAACCCTTACTAGGGTTTCTTTTCAGTGGAGAAGTGTCCTATGGCCTATATCATGTGTAATGTGGTCACAGGTATCTTAAAGGGTAATTCCAAGTGGACCTCAGAACAGCTTAGTCTACCTAAATGTTATCATTACTTCATGACGTTAATGAATGACTGTTTAACCTCCTTTAGTGGTCACAAAAAGGAGAAAAACAGAGTCCAACAGTGTTGGATGACAGGATGTCCTGAGATGAGGAATTCATGAGAATTTCTACCTTTGGATCTACAACCTTATCTATCCTCTTGCTGCAGAGCAGAGCCATGCAGCATGAAAAGCCACTATTTTAAGTGTCTCTAATATTTTAAAGCTGAAAGCATAAAATGCTCCTAATCTATATTATACTTGCATGTCTGCTTAGGCTTACATGATCAGAATTATTTCAGATGTGCACAGGACAAAATTTTTAATGATTTTTAACATTTTTTCACTGCTTGATGAGGCAAATGCCAATCTTATGCTGCTGCATTCAGTAGCTTTATATTCTGAGTGTTTTTTGATTAAAGCAGCACTTTCAGGTTTATTTAGACAGCCCTCGCTCCTTTTTAAAAACAATTGATGTCCAGAAATCCTGGCACTGATTCTATTATATGAGCTTTGAATCCCCAAACACCTCCTCTCATGTATTTTATGCATTGGACTGGGTTAAGACATTTTAGAGTAATTGAGAAAGGGACATTTAGCAGCAAGGGTGAGCAGCTCTTTGTCATGCCATGTTTGCTTCAAGACTGTATTGTCACAGATACAAGACTCCTATGAAATCTATTGGAGTTAGTAATAATTTTCATTGCAACAGCAACTATCTTAGTCTCAAAAATATCATCATCTATACATTTAGGAGAAAGAAAGATCTAGAGATACAACTGCATTTTTGGTTTCTTTGACATAGATTTCAAAGAGAAGGGTAGACACTTTGAATATCTCAGAGTTGAGATGATGAATTTAAGGTTATTTCAAGAGGACCAAAATTGGCCCCACCCATCAAGACTGTGCTTTAGGCCCACACATACTGAGGATGGGTATGTTAGATTTCCTCTAGGCTACTAAAGCCAAAAGACAGCAGGCATTCAAGTGTATTTTAAACAAAGCTTGAGGCTGTCAAGAAAATATGGTCTGAGATCACCTGAGAGGACAAGTCCCCTTCAGGGTATGAAGAGATGTCTTCTTAGGCTTCAGCAGTGGCATTTCAGTATAATCGGCGCCTGGGTGGCATTGCAGACACCTCTGTCCAGGTTGTGCTGCACATCCACTTTCTGAAACCCAAATCCATTTATGATATCTGGCATTATAAATCTAAAAGTTAAGGCACCTAGGGCTATTACTATCATATGTCAAAACTCATTAAAAATGAAGACAACTGTATTCTGGTTTAGTTAAAACAAGCCAGTGTCCAAATACTGTGTCTGTTAATTCATTAAATATCTGTTGGATTTGAGATACTCTCTCTTGGAAGCAGTTTTACTGTGTTTTGTGTAAGGAAATTTCCATTGGCACCTGAATCAGAAAAAATTTGGTCAGAAAGATATAAAATATCTAAAAAAAAATTGTTACAAATTAAAAATGTGTTCTGTTCTTCTGTAAAGCACAAAGAATAAGCAGATGGCATAATAAGATGAGAACAAGGGGAAACTTACAGATCAAAATATCTAATTTTCTGTGTTAAATAGAGCAAATTACTTCAGGAGGTAATAAACAGAAAATTAAAAAGATGAGAGAGAACAGTTGCTTGGCTTTTCCTTATCAGCATGCACGGTAGTGGAGATAAATGCTTACGCTACCCATTGTTCTGGTCTGGTTTCCTTTTTGACTGTCCTGGAAAACTCTTACTAAAACATTGACAATTGATGGAAGTTCAAAGAACAAGCAACTTGATTTTTTGTTTGAGAAATAAAAATCAGAAACCGTTTAAAAATGTTGTTAATTTAACTTCCTCCTTGAATCTTTAGGTCATGTTGTGCATGTCTTTGCAAAGCAAACACTGAAGAAGGCAGCAGTCAGACACTTCCTGTAGAAGTCCTAAAAAAATCCTTACTTTCAGATACAAACATGCTCATTTACTGTATAATTCAGGGGTTTGCAGACACAAGTACATGTGTCACATCACCACACATCGCTACCTCCAGGAACGTGTTTTAGAAATCCAATGAGGTCTCTGTTCAAAATTCAATTGAAAAAATATTACACCAAAGAGTGTCATATTGTTAATGCAGACAATTGTGCTACTTCTGATCCCAGTTGTGCTAGAACTGTTCATTAATTTTATCTGTACAGACAAGCAGAGTATATGAAAGCCTTGACCAGGGATTAGTTTAGAAGTCTTCCAGCTATATCAAAGCTATGTTGTGTGAGTTGATCACATTTCTGAAGTTCTGTCTCAATTCAATATCTAGCTGAGTTTTAAAAAGCTGATAGATTATCAAAATGAAAAAGAGTTAAAAATTGACACCGTGTTATAAGTTCTTTATCTTTAAATAATTATACGAAAAAGTTCTTTAATATCTTAGGAAAAAAAAAATCAACCACATTCAAAACTGTCACATATCCCATAAAAGAACAATATGTGCAGTCACTTTCCAGTTTGCTTAAAAATAGGGAATTAAATGCTGCTATTTTTTTGCACTACTTACATGAAGAATTCAGGAACATTTGTTATCATTTTATAGGAAAGGAATTGTGTTCAAATGTTAAAGGCATATCAGAAAATTGGTTAAATTGTATTCTTGAGTCTACATGAGAACTGGATGAATAAAATAAGTAAAGCAACCTAAATTTCATGGTCTGACTAATAATCACTCTTACTTACAAATTCTTCTTTAGCTGTAATTTCCTCCTGCACTCTGACTGGCAATGCTGATGCTATCTTTAAGAGTAATACTTCTCCTTTTACCTTTGTACCGTCACACTTAACAAGGGCAAAAGGTAAGCAGCCTGAGGAATTAAAAGTGAAAATGAAGCACACTTTTCCAACAGAAAAATTGCTTAATTAACTTATTTGGAGAAGTTACGAGATCTCGAACTTTGGTAGAATTTCTACCAGAATGCACATTTTAGTTTAGTAGAGATGTAGAGGGAATTTGAAATCATGCAGTGTGCGAGAATAAATGATTCATTCTTAAAGTGTGTATAAAAGCCTATATGTGAGAGAGTCTGAGAGGCTACCATTACACAGGCTGCAAATATTCCTGTCATTTCAATATATGCGTAAATGTTACCCAGTGGAGTCATATACCGTGCAGGACACCCATGTCAACGTTAAGTACAGTTTCTACCACCATGCCCCAGCAGTAGGAATGCAGATGATGATGCAGTAACTCATTGGCAAAGCAAAGAGCAAGTCAGTGCAATAGTGTCTGCTACTGATGGCAAATAGAAAGAATAAAGAATATTTTATATTCTGAAATGAAAACATATTCATATTGATTGTACTGGTTTTGTCTCAAATAATTCTCTGTTAATCTAGGGGAGAGGATTCAAAAAGAATTTAAAAATATCACTTTTGCCCTATGTATTTTTCTTATGTCTAAGACCATATGGAGGTATTCTGAATATCTCCTCTGTGATTTATGCTTTCATACTGTTTCTCACTAGGACTGAAAGATAAAAGATGCTTTCATCGAGGGACTGTATTAGGGCTCAGCAAGTGCTAATGCTGGCCCACGGTGGTATCAGCTTTTATTATCCCTATGTCTACCAATATTAGGAATTAAATCTTGGATCTACTCTCTGTAGTTAATCCTTTTTTGGCATCCTTTCCATAGGAAAGAAGAATTGGATTACACAGAACTAATTTAAACTCATATCTCCGCTACATATATATAATTTTTAGTTAAAATTATATGCTTTCTTACCAATGGATATATTTACATGACTCAAGATCCTAGAATGGTTGTGCTCTTCTAACATTTCCGATATTTCTTTATCCAATGACTTGGCTATGGCTGTACACTATTTCTGCCCAGTGCTGACAAATTTAGATTCTGTGTCCTTGCAATGATGGAAGATGCAGCTACTAGTGTGAATCATATGGCTGGTCATGGTGAATTGCATTCAAAATATTTTGCCCTAGTCTGACTGGCTTTTTTTTTTTTTCTTGGAGCTCTCTTTGTTAATGAGAATTATTGGAAGATTATCCACACCAGAATGCCTTTGCAAAAATTTAACCAAAATTTGGATATTTCAGACCTGCTCAGAGACAAGAACCACAAACCTATTGGTTTCTTCTGTGACCTTCCTTAAGCCCAGATGGTAGATGTGATGGTAGATGTGCACAGCTCTAGTGCTGCCTTACTTTGATTACTTCTAAATACAAAGATGAGTCCTGGGCAGTCCGGATAGCCAACACACTGAAGAGGTCAGGGCACAGAGGGGTAGGTTGTGTACAGCATATTCTCCTCAGTTACACTCTGCAGGTATGCAAGTGAGTTTCTCCTTACTAGGGAATACTAAGAAAGGACCCACGAAGCCGGCATGCACAGCATCCGAGTGTACGTAGGACCTCTGTACAGAGAAAGAAGAAATTACCTTGTTTTACTGAGCTCCGGACTACAGACTAAAACATTTAGCTGTCAGGAAATAAAGAAGCAAAAAATCCACCCAGACTTCCCCAGTCATTACATTTTTATGCAATAATGAGTCAGTCTTTTCTAGAAGTTACTGGGAAATTTCAGATTCTAGCTACAAACCACAGTGCCATGCAATATATGCTTCATTATATCTCTCAGTTCTCATAATATAAAGAGTTAATGTCACACTTTGAAAAAAGCAATTTTTTTTTTTCTCCAGTCCTCAAAATCTTCCCTCCACAAAATATCCTTTGTTAGATCAGGTGTGGAAAAATTTATTCTCACAGCAGAGTAAGCTAGATTGTTTCTGATTATTAAATCTGTTAAGTAGATGATTGCCTTGGTTGCTCCACCTGATTCAGCTGACATGGAGCTAAAATGTAAATGAAAGACAAAATTTCTGCTGTAATCTTTGCCTTGGGCTTAACCTTGAATTCCTCGAGTTCCTACTTGTTCATTCCAGTACAAGATCTGGAACAATTTCTGGTGCATTATTTGGGACAACTATTCAAAAGTGGTGAAAATTGAAAGAAACTTAACAAAACGCAAAAATTAATTTTGGAGACCTCCCATTGTGCTTACCTATTCCTGTTCTTAAATTATTCAGGAAATGATTGGGATGTTTATGCTCTCTCTGCTCTGGTACTGTCAGTACTGCTATTATGGGTGCTTTATTAATGGACTAAATTCCACAGCCCAAATGTAGCCTGGCAAGAGTGGTATCCTAGTAAAAGACTCTATCCTCAGACTTGTCATGGATGTTGAAAGGGATATGTAAGGCTTATTAAATGCCAGGTGTCTGTTTAAGTGAATAATCAAAATATTCATGCCCAAATAACTCACTAATAAAAGAACATGTAAGTTGTATTGTGAAATGGGGATTAGTAAATGAGTGAGATAAACTATGTGTTAAGGGATTAAAATGTGAATTTATTTGTTGTGTAATTATGCCTGTCAGTGTTCTATATTAACAATTACTAGTTCTATTGTTAATAAGATGGGAGGTTATAGCTTTATGATCCCCTGATGAGTAGAATAGTAGCAGTATGTGGATGACAGAAAGAAAAAAAAAAGAGGAATAAAAATAGTTAAATTCTTTAAGAAAATATAGTCAACAAACATGTCTAAGGTAGGCACAATGGACAGAAGGTACTAGAAGCCCAGGAGTGTCAGCCTGGCAGTGGATAGAATTTACAGTGGGTGTTACAGGGGGGGTTATTATTCCATACCATGCAGTATTTTTACAAAAAGCACGCCCTGTTTCTACCTGCTTAAGAATAGTTGTATCTTCCCTGGGCTGAGAAGGAGTCTCACTGAATTTCTTATTACCTTTTAATTTCAGAACTTTTACATCTGGTCCTAAGGACATTCCAGGTTCAATGAAGGAAATTAGGGAGAAGGGATTCCAGGAAAGAAAATCCTTCCACCAAGTGCAGAAATCAAGCACTGTCACTTCTTTCAGAAAAACTGTTTTCCAAATGAAGAAATTCATAGGAAAGATGCAATAGAGGTGCACGAAACACTTCTGGTCAGAGTTTGAACAGCTGCTTTGGAAGAAATGTGGTATGAAGCATCTATTTCCACAGCAGCTATTTCCACAGCAAGAATACTAAAGAGCCAAGGGATGGTTAGGAGACAGAGGTCTTTGGACGAGAGGAGAAATGGATTTGCTCAGTCTTCAGAGAGGAAGGGTAAGGGGGCAAAGGGGTGATCTTATTGCTGTCAGCAAAATACCTAATGCAAAGATGTGGGTAACATGGATCACGCTCATCTTTACAGTGCACAGTGATGTGACAAGAGGCAATAAAAACAAAACTTGCAAAACAAAAAATCCAATTAGATCTCAGCAAATAATCTCCCTAAACCATTTGTTTAAAGAAAAAAAAACAATGTATGCCCTTACTTTATAAAGGGTACACAGGTGTTCTAACATTATTTTCTCTTGAAATGTTGAAATGTCACACTTATCTTTAAAAAACAAACAAAATATCAAAATATTTGTAAAGAGATAGAATGAGTCTGGAAATACACAGAATTCCAACCAAGATGCTGAGATCTATCCTTACATAAGTCAAGATATACATTGATTTATGAAAATAATGTACAAGTAGTGGAATATTTATGACTTAAGATGTTGTAGTGTATGAGAAAACTGATGATATTTCAAAAAATGGTGACAGGTAAAAAAAGAAAGACAACAGCATTAAGGAGAAAAATGAAGGCCTCAGTCGATGATTATTTACATTTTTGAGTTTTCCTTGGACTTCACCCATTTCTACAGGAAATTGTCCACACTTCTTGATATTTCAGTGAATCAGCAAGTAAGCATCTTAGCAGTTCCAAATTCTATAATAGTCTTAAATTGTGGGTATATGTATTTCATCATCTGTGAAACTTTCTTAATGTGTTTTATTGCCAAGACAATTCAACTGGAATTTGGATGGAAAAGATTTTCCACTGCAGAAATTCTGGCGACATTTTTCCTACGTAAAAAAGTACAGCCTGATCATTTTCTTGAAAGATAGATTCTGACCCACTGAAAAAGGATTGGAAGCATATGGCAGCACTTTCTTGCACCATGGGAGGGATCATGTAAACTCCGTGAGGGGAGAAGCCATGTGAGCTCTTTTCAACAGTTTTGTTCCCTGCATCCAGGCAGTACCTGGCTTGGGTTCTTGATTAGTTTGGGCTGTGAATCTCCTTAACTCTTTCTATATACTGCATTGAAAAGGATTTCAGGAAACAGAAGAAGGTCTTAACACTGTTCCAGACTGAAACAGTTGTAGACTTGTGCCCAACTTTCCTACTTAAAGTTTTCTCTGTCTTCTTCAGCTACAATAAAATCAAGAGTGTTTATTATTTTCTGCCTATAATACCCTGACATAAGTTTATAAATCCTGTGCTGTGAGTCAGGCTTCCAAGACACTGCAGTTAAGGATGAGTTCCTGAATTGTGATTTTAAATGATGAATTTTTAAAAATTAATAGGGTTTGTGTTCTTTTCTATTTACTGGTTCTGTTTCTCAAGATTCTGGATTCCATGCCTGCAAAATTTTCTTTCAGCTATGAGGTTGGAAATTTCTGTTTCTCTTTTTTTTCTCTCTCTC